>SJYX01004899.1:34401-99592 GCA_006410675.1 Oreotragus oreotragus | reverse complement strand
ATCCAGTGAAGAATTTGAACAAGGACAGGAGCTAGAAAGGTGGCAGCGGGGGGAGATTTGGGGATAGCAAGCAAGAGGAAGAGCGTTCCCTGACCCCAGCCACACCTGGTTACCCTGCTCTTCACAGCTGAGGGCCCTGTCCTCTGTAGCATATAATACCATTGTCATTACACAGTGATGTGATTATTTAGTTATTGCTCACCTGCCCCCACTAAACTGTAAATTCCATCAAGGCAAAGATCACACTTCTTTTGCTCACTATTGAATCCTCTGCACTTTGTATTAATCTGGCATATAATAGATGTCCAATAATTAATTCTTGAAAGAACAACTGAAAAGATATTGGAAATTAAAGTAACCAAGGCATTGGCTATAGCTTGGCTGCAGTGCAAGTGAGAAATAAAATATGCCTGTATTACCTGTTCAGTTGAGGGTATTATTGGCTTCCTATTTTAGTAACTCATTTTATTTCACAACTATGTCCAGCACATATCTCATGCTATTATTAAGCTCAACCACATAAACTGTTAATTTTTAGCTGAGAGATCCCTGACTTTCCATTTTCATGGCATATTATCTCTTGGACTCAGTTAGAAAAATCATTGTTTTACAGCTATAAAATCTTCCATTGATTGAAAAGCATTAAATTGTGAATCTTATCAACTCAAATGCTCAACATCCCTTTACTATAAAAGTCATAAGTATTGCTTGTATCTGCAGATGGACTCCATCAAATCACTGAGGCTGTCCTCTCTCAGGCCCTAATGGAATAAACAAAATGCCTCCTCTGTGGACTTTTCCTAGATACAGGCAGGAAACGTTCTGTCTAGGTCATCAAGATGGAAGTACCTGGACAAGAACTCCTGGTGTATATTCTTCGTCATCCAGGACAAGTTTGGAGCCATACCAGAAGGCCAGCGCGTAACACAAGAAGATGAGACACCACATGAATCCAGTAAAGAATCCCATCACTATCCCTTTTCTAATTCCCCAGCGCTGGGCAAACACAAGATTTTTCTCATACCTGTGAAGAGAAAACATTTGAGTCTATTTTAGCAACAGCAGCTTAAGTTAAAATGTTTAAAACAGGCCACAATGCAGTGGTTTTAATCAATGAAAATAAAATCACTCCAAACCCAGAGCAGCTTGTAGGGAAAGAAAACAACAATCACATCTGTGTAGTTTCTTAAAATTTGTTTCAAGCTGGCATTGACAACGTATTAATAGATGTTGCCTAAGAAAGTCTCATAGTTGACGACTTCTTGGATGAGTACGATGGGGCGAGTTTTGCCCCCAGGAGAAAAAAATTTTCAACAAAAAGATTTGGAGGTGAGAGATCCAGTACTGTTGTTGCTGGCCAAAACCGTCACTTTATCAGCCGACTGGAACTGAATAAGAAGATACAGAGACAGAGTTTGGAGGAAATAGAAAGCCGCCTTTAATCCTCAGCAGAGAGAGAAACGCAGTAGGCTCATGCCTCAAGAACTGTGACCCCTCCGTGAGGAGTCTAGGGGCTTATATAAGATGAGGGCTGGCAGTCAGGAGCCAGTGACGAGAAACAAAGGATCTTGTTCAAAAACATATGCTAGCGTCAATAACCCAGTAACTGAGCTTGGCAGTTCCATGGCTCTGTGGCCGTCTTCCTGATATGTAAAAAGAAGTGCTACAAGGGGAAGAGGCTGTTGCAAAGGTAAGCAAAGGATATTAGGTGTGATATGTAATTCTTGTAGAGTAAGGGGGCAGAAAAGCAAACTTAGTTATAGATACGCAGAGTCAGGAGCAGTTAAAGTAAAAAAAAAACTAGGATTGTTCAGGTCTTCTCACTTTTCTCTTTATCTTCTTGTCCTCAGGAAAGAAAAAGAAAAAAAACTCATTCCTTTTCTTTACTTTTCACTGCAACACTATTTGAGTTTGAATTCTTTTATTAAGTCATATGGTATGAGAGATAATATCTCTCATAGTGGAGGAAATGGGCTATTGAAATTTTTTATGACAAATAAGGTAACCTTATTTTTCTACAACCAGAAGAAGCAAAAGAGAAAAAAGAAAAGAGGATAATTAGATATTGTAAATCCTATTTTATTTTTCATTTGGTGAATTTGGTAGCAACTGAGAATGTGATCATGCTAGATCTACAACATATGAAATGAGTTTAAGTTGGTGGCTATTTTATAGAATCAGTACCTAGAACCTGATAAACACTCAATAAATACTAAATAAATGGAAAAATAAACAAAATCAAAGTTTTAACAGTTGTGTTGTTTTGACCATTTAGGTTTTGATATTCATTAACAGTTATTTCCTACAATGATGGTCTATAATATATCAATGTCAAATTTTGTTTGATTGAATGGAAATCTTGGCCTTCAAATGAGTATACAGTAGCTAAGAAAACACATTGAATAAAATGCTATTCAGTAAAAATGTGCAGAATTGCATTTTAAATTCTGTTAGCTTTTCCTTACTGGCAGAAGACAGTGGTGTAGACTGGCATGAAGTATGTGGGGGGTGTATACACACACATCATCAGAGTTTCACGTAAGTATCCAAACTAAAATCGCTTTTTAAAAACCACCAACTACATCATCTTCAAAAACACAGAGCTAAAGATTTGAGAGTCTTTTGTAAGTGTCACCAATCTCATTATTTTGCTTAGCTATTTCTTGAACAAAAGTTCCCTCTGGGTACCATAGCAAGGTGAATCTGCCACTTTATACCAAATGGGGGAAGATTCAAGGTAGTGTGCAGATCAACAAACTCCAAGGAAGTGTCAGACATTTCAATTAACTAATTTTTTTTTCTTTCTTTCATTTCTTACTCCCTTTTTATTTTATTTTTTGGCTTTGCTGTGAGTCATGTGGGATCTCAGTTCCCTGACCAGGGATAGATAGAACGCACAGCCCCAGCATTGGAAGCTCAATTAACTAACCTTTCAACCTCTTTTTTCTCACCACCAAAAGCAGCCACTGTTCGGATAGATGATATGACTTCATCAGCAACTGAGCCAGCTTTGGCATAAGCCCTTAATTCATAGTCGGTAAATCTGGACACACTCTGAAATCCAAAAGAAGAAAATAAAATGTGAAGACCAGATAATTAGGTAAGTCACCTTGTCACTCAGTGGTTCATTTAGCAGAGTAAACACGTGGTATGGCTTAAGACAAAACTAGGTTCCCACTGGAACAATGTTTACCAAAGAAAGAATTTGGTCCAAGTTTGAGCCATGTTGAGCCTCANGTGAAGACCAGATAATTAGGTAAGTCACCTTGTCACTCAGTGGTTCATTTAGCAGAGTAAACACGTGGTATGGCTTAAGACAAAACTAGGTTCCCACTGGAACAATGTTTACCAAAGAAAGAATTTGGTCCAAGTTTGAGCCATGTTGAGCCTCATCTGGGCTTCCCTGGTGGCTCAATCGGTAAAGAATCTGCCTGCAATACAGACCACCAGCAATGCCAGAGACCACTTGCAATGTAGGAGACTCGGCTTCAATCCCTGTGTTGGGAAGATCCTCTGGAGAAGGAAATGGCAACCCACCCCCATATTCTTGCCTGGGAAATCCCAGGAACAGAGGAGCCTGGCAGACTATAGTCCACTGCGTCACAAAAGAGTCAGATAAGGCTTAGCAACTAAACCACTACCACCACCAAGCCTCATTCATGGATGCTTGTTGACATATCAAAATAATTCCATTAAAAGTCAGCGTCAGAAAACCTCTCACAGATTAAGTCCCAAATAGAGCATTTTGTGGGACCACAGTGTTTCAGTCATCATATTAATGATGTTTTCAAGTCAAATTGTCACATTTCATTACTATTGGCCAAAGGCCATGTTATAGTTTACAAATACCAGATGCAAAGACCAAGGCCCATGCAGGCATCATATCAGTTAGAATATAGAATAAGAAAGAGGTTCTGAGCAGCCAAACACATAGAGGTAATTCCAAAGGAGAAAACTTGAGATGACTATTACACCACTTTGACTCTACTATAGGGCTTCAACTAACTCGGTTTGCTTTTCACAAAAGGAAAGAAAAAGACATTGCACTTAATATTACACAACTTACTTCTTCTAAAATTGGACTTGAATTGAGTCCTAGTTAGAATCAACCACCAAAAGAATTCCCTGACATAGGTTAAGAAACAGGAAGGGGAGAAAGCAAATGTTGTGAAAGATTAACTGACTCAGAAATCTAAAAATATATATAGTACCCAGACTCAGTTCAGTTCAGTTCAGTTCAGTTCAGTCGCTCAGTCGTGTCCAACTCTTTGCGACCCCATGAATCGCAGCACGCCAGGCCTCCCTATCCATCACCATCTCCCGGAGTTCACTCAGACTCACATCCATCAAGTCCGTGATGCCATCCAGCCATCTCATCCTCAGTCGTCCCCTTCTCCTCCTGCCCCCAATCCCTCCCAGCATCAGAGTCTTTTCCAATGAGTCAACTCTTCTCATGAGGTGGCCAAAGTACTGGAGTTTCAGCTTTAGCATCAGTCCTTCCAAAGAAAACCCAGGGTTGATCTCCTTCAGAATGGACTGGTTGGATCTCCTTGCAGTCCAAGGGCCTCTCAAGAGTCTTCTCCAACACCACAGTTCAAAAAGCATCGATTCTTCGGTGCTCAGCTTTCTTCACAGTCCAACTTTCACATCCATACATGACCACAGGAAAAACCATAGCCTTGACTAGGCGGACCTTAGTCGGCAAAGTAATGTCTCTGCTTTTGAATATACTATCCAGGTTGGTCATAACTTTTCTTCCAAGGAGTAAGCGTCTTCTAATTTCATGGCTGCAGTCACCATCTGCAGTGATTTTGGAGCCCAAAAAAATAAAGTCTGACACTGTTTCCACTGTTTCCCCATCTATTTCCCATGAAGTGATGGGACCGGATGCCATGATCTTCGTTTTCTGAATGTTGAGCTTTAAGCCAACTTTTTCGCTCTCCTCCTTCACTTTCATCAAGAGGCTTTTTAGCTCCTCCTCACTTTCTGCCATAAGGGTGGTGTCATCAGCATATCTGAGGTTATTGATATTTCTCCCGGCAATCTTGATTCCAGCTTGTGTTTCTTCCAGTCCAGCGTTTCTCATGATGTACTCTGCATATAAGTTAAATAAGCAGGGAGACAATATACAGCCTTGACGTACTCCTTTTCCTCTTTGGAACCAGTCTGTTGTTCCATGTCCAGTTCTAAATGTTGCTTCCTGACCTGCATACAGATTTCTCAAGAGGCAGGTTAGGTGGTCTGGTATTCCCATCTCTTTCAGAATTTTCCACAGTTTATTGTGATCCACACAGTCAAAAGCTTTGGCATAGTCAATAAAGCAGAAATAGATGTTTTTCTGGAACTCTCTTGCTTTTTCCATGATCCAGCGGATGTTGGCAACTAAGGGAGTTTGTATTCCAAGTTTTTCCAAACTTTTAGCAGCAAAACTCTTATCAAACAAAGTCTTAGAATTTTAGCATACAAGTAGTATTTTATTCCAGTATATTGATTTCACAAGATTGAAAAGGCAACAATAAAGGAAAGTGAGAATATTTTTGTCAATTGTAAAATTTGAATTTGGTTAGTACGGATGCCATTGCAGTTTTCACCACAACCCTCTTCTAATGTACTTCTGAAATATATGGAGGTGGCATGTTGTTGTTCAGTCGCTAAGTTGTGTCCATCTCTTTTGAGACCCCATGGCCTGTAGCCTGCCATGGGATTTTCCAGGCAGGAAAAATGGATGGGTTGCCATTTCCTTCTCCAGGGGATTTTCCCAACACAGGTATTGAACCCGGGTCTCCTGCATTGGGAGGCAGATTCTTTAACACTGAGCCACCAGAGAAGTCGATAGGTAATGAGAAAATCAAGTAGTTGCAAATGTTCTCAGTTTTTATTGTAAAATAAAAAGTGAAAATGTTAGTCGCTCAGTTGTGTCCAACTCTTTGCGACCCCATGGACTGTAGCCTGCCAGCCTCTGTCCGTGGAATTCTCCAGGCAAGAATACTAGAATGGGGACCATCCCTTCTACAGGAGGTCTTCCCAACCCAGGGATCAAACCCTGGTCTCCTACATTGCAGGCAGATTCGTTACCATCTGACCCTCCAGGGAATCACATTAAAGAATCTCTTAATACACCAGCTAAACTGATATAGGATCTTAAAAGATGCATGTTGGCAATATCATGTTTCCTACAGTAAATATAAAAGTCAAAAAAGGCATACAAGACCCACAATCATTTTTAATATGTCATATATTGGCCCCTCCCCCTCTTTATATTCTGCTTTTGAATTGAGCTTTGTAAAACTGCTCACATCATTTTACACAAACATGCACAGACCTGAATTCAAGAAGAAACCAGTGCAGAACTACAGCATTCCAAATTGGTGACACATCACAAGAAGTTGAAATATAGACACTGAGATGACAAGAGAAACCGTGCTTTGAGCCTATTTGAGACCAAATAAGCCAGACCATGTTATTGGTCTTCAACATGTTAAAATGTGACACGTGAGCCATTTAAGGGTGATTATTAATCTATGGTGGGTTTAAAGTAAGAGATTAAATATCTTTAGAGGGGAAAAATGCTGAATCAAATGTCTGCAGAGTCCCCAACAACCCACTGGAAAAGTTGAGGCTTTCCTGGAGTGCCACTGGACAGCATTTGATAGGAAAAACTGTTGTAAACCTTCCAGGATTCAGTAGATTGAGAAAAAAATAAAAGCTAATATCTCTTTAACAATTAATTCTGTGCCTGCTGCTGCGCTAAGTGCATAACATGGATAATGCCTTGAGTCATCACAATAACTTTGGGGGGTATTAACTTTATTTTAACAAGGAGGAAACTGACATTTGACAGGTAAAACATATTTTTCTTGAGCCAAGTGATAGAGCCAGGTGGTGACCTACTTAAGTAGAGTGAGCTCTTTGCTATTGTCACTCTATATTACCTGGGATGTGTTTGAGTAATATAGCCAGTGGAGGGTAGAGAATATTTTGCTAGAAAATATAGTCACGGAAATAGGTACTTGTTGCTCAGTGATGTGAATATGTGTGCAGTTTTTCCACTTAAACTCCATTCTCATTTACAGCAAATTATTAGTGTACCAGATCCCATGATGTGTTATCTCATATGACTGCTCTGAAAGGAAAATGAAATAATTTCTCAGTCTTTGGGAGTGTTTTTTGGGGGGATGACCCCAAGTTCCTACTCCTACACTTTTTCCTGACTTGCATACCTGGGGAATGGAAACTGACTGGGATACTTCTCTGAATGGGTCAGATACCTCTCTGAAACTGATCACACGGGATGGAGAACACGTGTGATTGCAGAAATCTCTTGTATGTGCTTGTTACTGATCCAGGTGTGTTTGCTGGGTCTTTCTGAGGGAAGCATCTAAACTTGGGAGACCACGGAAGCCATCTGTACACTAGACAGTGGGTGGGGACTTGGAGTCAGGCTTCCTCAAATTCGAACCCTATTCTGTCTCTTGCTGGCTGTGCAGTTCTGTAAAAGTCCCTTTACCTCTCTGAACCTCCGTTTCTTATATTTAAAATGGCATTAATATTTTAATAATACATTAATAAGATTGTTGTAAAATTATAGGTCATGTCCATGAAGCTCCTAATAATGCCTGGCAAAATAGTAAATGTCCAGTTAATACAGTTATTATTGGAGGAGAGCATGGCAACCTACTCCAGTATTCTTGCCTGGAGAATCCACATGGACAGAGGAGCCTGGCAGACTTCAGTCCATGGGGTCACAAAGAGTCGGACATGACTGAGTGACTCAGCACATTTTTAATATTACTAATATAATAATATATGTGTTATTAAAAGTCACCTTTAATAATGGAATGTTATTTGATACTGAGTAATAGTCAAACAAAATAAATCAATGTAGTGATAATGATGTTAACTAAACACACTCAGGAGAAGGGAAACAAGTTTCACATTTTTGGCTGTTTCTCACTGCAAAAGTCTTCCCATGGAGAGAAGTGAGAAAACATTCTTACCAGACCAATGATGGCTGCTCCAATCCCAATGAGAGGGCTTACAGAGATAATAACCAAGGTCAGCTTCCAACCCTGGTAAAATCCCATCAGGAACCCAAAGATGCTCGTGGTCATGCGCTGAATGAAAATACCCATTTGGTCAGCAATGGCATCATTGACCTTGTTAATATCACTAGAAACAAAAGAGGCTGTGATCACTAAAACTGAATTTGGTCAATTCAAATATCTTGCCCAGAAAGTTTAACCTTTTTTTCTAAATGCTCCCATTTCTGTATTCCATTGCCCTTGGGAAACATAGTAGCTTCTCATGTCTTGGAAAATGTGCTGTAGTGTGGGAGGTCATTAAGCCTCTCCCCTCATAGCCAAGGGAGTTTGCCTTTAATCCAATTTTACCAACTGATGTTTACTCAACATAGGCAAAGGCTTTTGGAAACCATCTTATTTGTCTTTTTTTCTTTCTCAACATTCAAAAAACTAAGATCATGGCACCCAGTCCTATCAAATCATGGCAAATAGATGGGGAAACAATGAAAACAGTGAGAGACTTTATTTTCTTGAGCTCCAAAATCATTGCAGATGGTGACTGCAGCCATGAAATTAAAAGATGCTTGCTCCTTGGAAGAAAAGTTATGACCAACCTAGAGAGCATATTAAAAAGCAGAGACATTGCTTTGCCAACAAAGCTATGGTTTTCCAGTAGTCATGTATGGATGTGAGAGTTGGACTTATAAAGAAAGCTGAGCGCCAAAGAACTGATGCTTTTGAACTGTGGTGTTGATGAAGACTCTTGAGAGTCCCTTGGACAGCAAGGAGATCCAACCAGTCCATCCTAAAGGAAATCAGTCCTGAATATTCACTGGAAGGACTGATGCTAAAACTGAAACTCCAATATTTTGGCCACCTGATGCAAAGAACTGACTCATTGGAAAAGACCCTGATACTGGGAAAGATTGAAGGCAGGAGGAGAAGGGGACGAAAGAGGATGAGATGGTTGGATGGTATCACCAATACGATGGACATGAGTTTGGGCAAGCTCCGGGAGTTGGTGGTGGACAGGGAAGCCTGGTGTGTTGCAGTCCATGGGGTTGCAAAGAGCTGGGCATGACTGAGTGACTGAACTAAACTGAACTGAAAGCTAACATTCTGGTCTGACATGAAGAACCCTTCTTTCCTTTATATATGCTAAATATTTTCAGTCTCAAAGTTCTACTCACATACTACCTGTTTCATAAAAATTTATATAATCCTCCAGGGAGAAGTATTATCTTCTTCTCGGTGTTTCCATAGCAATGTGATTAATCTCTGTATGTATGCTTAGTGGTTTAGTCATATCTGACTCTTTGCAACCCACTGAACTATTGCCCACCAGGTTCCTCTGTCCATGGGATTTTTCAGGCAAGAAATACTAGAGTGGATTGCCATTTACTCCTGCGAGGGATCTTCCTGACCAGGGATTTAACCTGTGTCTCCTGCGTCTCCTGCATTGCAGGCAGATTCTTTACCTGGTGAGCCATCAGGGAAGCCTCCAATTAATCCATATACATGTTTTCGTGTGTGTGTATGTAATTATTGCTTCTTGCTTATAGGTAGTATAGGAGAGTGGTTAACAGTCCTGACTCTGGAGCCAGACTCTGAATTTAAACACAAGCTCTTCTAGGGCAAGTTACTTAATCTTTCTGTGTCTCAGTTTCCTCATCTATAAAATGGGGATAATAACAGAACCTACCTCAATAGGTAGTAATGAGGATTAGTTAATATATGTCAAGTATGTAGAACAGTGCCTAGCATATTGTAAGCGATCAATAAATATTAGCTCTGATTATTTGCTATGTAAGTTCCTTGAGATCAGGTGTTCTGTGGTATACCTTAAAGCCTTGCACAGGGTAAGTGCTCCAGAATATTAGTTAACAATAATTATATTAAATTCATATTCTTGCAAACCTTCCATAATCTCTTGTCCAAGGGTCAAGACTTAATAGCAAAAGGATCTAAGATATTACATAGAGATTAGACAATTGTATTCTAACAAGGATAAGTTATCTATTCAAAGTCAAAATAAGTAAAGGCAGAATCAGTGCTGGAGACTAGGGATCCCAATATTCAGTCTTCTTTTATTGTCACTACACTGCTAGCTGTCTTTCATGGGACCTCAAATTTCAATAAGGTTCAACAGTTCTCATTAATCAGGGCTTGGCTCATTCAAAAATTATACGGGATTGGAGGGGTACTATTAATGACCCAAACTAATATTTAGGTATGGGCTTTGTGGGTGGCTTAGTGGTAAAGAATTTGCCTGCCTGCCAATATAGGAGATGCAGGTTCAATCCCTGGATCAGGAAGATCCCCTGGAGAAGGGCTTGCTAACCCACTCCAGTACTTTATCTAGGAAATCCCATGGACAGAGGAGCCTGGAGGGCTGCAGTCCATGGGGGTCACACAGAGTTGGACATGACTTAGTGACTAAACTACAACAAAGTATTTAGAAATAAACTGGATTTAAATCCAGTTTTCAGTTTAAATCTTTCTCAAACTATTTTGAATTTTTTGCTTTTGTTTTTATGTGCAGAAATTACATCAACAGACAAAGCAAGATATTAATAATTCATTCTGATTGTATTGTTTTCCTTATGGGGACATAGATTGTGACATCCCTCAGTTTCTCCTTTCAAGGCCAAATAATGCTACTTCTTTTAAACTGTCTTCTATAATACACAATAATTTGATAAACCATTACCTGTGAAAAAGTCATGCTACCTATAAAAGCCCAACTTAAGAGATACAATGCAGCAAAAAGAACTGAAAGTGTTTCTGCAATTGCCATTAATTTAGAAACAAATTTTCATTAGAGAAAAATCACACGTCCATTAAAACATCCTACCAGGAATTTACCTGGCAGTCCAGTGGTTAAGACTCCATGCTTCCACTGCACGGTGCACAGGTTCAGTCACTGGTCAGGGAACTGGAGCTCACATGCCCTGTGGTGCATGCCAAAAAAAGAAAAAGAAAAAAACCCTACCAGCCACTTACTCAGAAAATCTTGTATTCAGCTCTCCCACTGAATTGCAGTCAAACCATCCAATTTCCATCCTCATTATGCTCCTAAAGTAAAATTTTCTCATTTTCTGTATCTGACGAGCTGCAGCAATTACCCAAAAGCATATCTGGAAATGGAGCAGGAATGTTTAGCATTGTGATAAGAACAGGCATTAATTCCTTCTCTTTTCATTAGAAAATACTTTCACCAGAACAGCTAAAAAAAAGAGGAAAGTAATTCACAACATGCCTCTTGTTCGGAACTAAGGTGTGAGCTCTGACATCTGCAGCTGAGAGTGGAGACAGGTGGAACCCTGTGAACAGGGAAGCCAGAGACTTGGGTTTGAATCCAGCTTGACCACTTCCAGAGTTAACCTTATTAACTGTCACTCTCCTCATGTGAAGAAGGCTCAGCACACCAAAAGTAAATTTTTGCTCTTAAATCACTACTTTTGCATGCCACTTCCAAGTAAAATTTTCTCCTGAGAGACCTGCCAATAAGCATGCATGCAGTTTGCAACCCTGGAGGAGGGCATGGCAATCCACTCCAGTATTCTTGCCTGGAGAATCCCATGGACAGAGGAGCCTGATTTCATTAGAGAAAAATCACACGTCCATTAAAACATCCTACCAGGGATTTACCTGGCAGTCCAGTGGTTAAGACTCCATGCTTCCACTGCACGGTGCACAGGTTCAGTCACTGGTCAGGGAACTGGAGCTCACATGCCCTGTGGTGCATGCCAAAAAAAGAAAAAGAAAAAAACCCTACCAGCCACTTACTCAGAAAATCTTGTATTCAGCTCTCCCACTGAATTGCAGTCAAACCATCCAATTTCCATCCTCATTATGCTCCTAAAGTAAAATTTTCTCATTTTCTGTATCTGACGAGCTGCAGCAATTACCCAAAAGCATATCTGGAAATGGAGCAAGGAATGTTTAGCATTGTGATAAGAACAGGCATTAATTCCTTCTCTTTTCATTAGAAAATACTTTCACCAGAACAGCTAAAAAAAAGAGGAAAGTAATTCACAACATGCCTCTTGTTCGGAACTAAGGTGTGAGCTCTGACATCTGCAGCTGAGAGTGGAGACAGGTGGAACCCTGTGAACAGGGAAGCCAGAGACTTGGGTTTGAATCCAGCTTGACCACTTCCAGAGTTAACCTTATTAACTGTCACTCTCCTCATGTGAAGAAGGCTCAGCACACCAAAAGTAAATTTTTGCTCTTAAATCACTACTTTTGCATGCCACTTCCAAGTAAAATTTTCTCCTGAGAGACCTGCCAATAAGCATGCATGCAGTTTGCAACCCTGGAGGAGGGCATGGCAATCCACTCCAGTATTCTTGCCTGGAGAATCCCATGGACAGAGGAGCCTGGTGGGCTATGGTCCAAAGGGTCACAACAAGTCAGACACGACTGAAATGACTTAACATGAATGCCTGCAGCTTTCAAGCTCTTGGACAATGATTTTCAGAAAAAGTAAGACAAAAATTATGACATAAGCAGGGAATCTTGCCTACAGTTTCCCTCCCAAGCAAAAGAAGCCTGTCATTAAAGCTTTAGTGCCAGGATGGTGGGGGTGGGGGGGATGAGGATTAAGTCATTTCTCTTTATAACTAAAACTAACTTCCTGGAATTCATAAGTGAATGGAAAATATGGGGAATTTATTATTTTCTCTACATGAGAAGGCAAAAGATAAAATGTTTTTCTTCCTTAGTAAGAGTTAAATAACACCAAGCCCTCCCATAACTGAAATCTAGAATATGGGTTCAGTTTACAGAATTTGGGTTGGAATTCAAGAGAAAAAAGAAAGTCAAGCTTGCTTTCCTCCAATTCCCCACATCCGCTTTCCACAGGGACTCATCTCCCTGTGTGAAAACATCCACCACTATTTCTGAGTTTAGAAGAGATAGTGAAGCAGGGAGGGCAGGGGAGGGCAAGACACTGAAGCGGAGTGTCTACTCTCTGCCTCGCTGGGCAAGTGCCCATATCTTCCTCCCCGGCTGAGAGGGAAAATTCTTTCCATCTTCTTCATCCCCCTGAAATAAAACTGTAGTCCTTGGGGCTTCTGAATAACTTTTAAGAACACATTTTGCATTTCATTGTCATGTCTTTGAACCCAGATGTTGATCTATAAATAAAATGCAAGTGTCACTAACTTGAAAGTATCCTGTGACAAGCACTCCGACAGCGACACCAGCATAGTAACTGGCAAAGTTGACCATTTCGGATTCAATGTCCAGAAACCTTCAAAAGAGGGGAAAAAATGGTAAAACTCACAGGTAGGATCTAGCTACCAAAGGTTGCCTTCGTGCAAACAGAGGATTTTAAAATACACATATTATATATTTAAAATATACGCATTGTATGTTACATACATATTGTAAATAAAATGGATAAAGCATTTTATCTGTGTAGAATTACAATCAATCTAAATCCCCAAACAGACCTCACGGTACCCATCGTAGCAAACATGCCTACCTCCTTCGTGTTTACAGGTAGAGATGTGAGGGTTGTGTAGTAATTAATAGGCAGTTGTGGGAAGACAGGGGATCCTAGATGGCAGCCTAGAGCTCTGTCCACTGAGCCCCCTTTCACTCATGGTCATTACTACTGAAAGCAGAGTCACAGCTGGAGAAAGATTTCAAAAAGCCAGACCAGTGTCTGCAAAGGCACTGGTAGTGAGAGGTATGCTGTAAATCAGGAGGCTTATGTTACCTACTCTAACTAACAACTTATGTTATCTATTCTAGGTAACAACTTTTCAACTCCTTCCTCTCAGAGTAACTGTGGGAGAAACGTGTGTGTCATCCTTCCCATTGTTCTGTTGTTGTTTAGTCGTTAAGTTGTGTCCTACTCTTTGTGACCCCATGGACTGTAGCCCACCAGGCTCTTTTGATCATGAAATTTTCCAGGCAGGAATACTGGAATGGGTTGCCATTTCCTTCTCCAAGGGATCTTCCTAACCGAGGGATTGAACCCATGTCTCCTGCGTTGGCAGGCAGATTCTGAGCCACAGGGGAAGCCCCTGTCATCCCATAGAGAGGTAAAAACAGTTTCTTCACCGAGTCTTTCTGCTGACCACAGCCCAGAAAGCTTTGCTCTCTAGGACAATCTCTAAGGTTGAAGTCAAAGAACTTGTGAGGAAGCAAAGAAGCTATACAGCATTTTCCCATCACAGCTATCACATTGTGAAACAGGGTTTGGAATTGGCAGGGGCAGGAAGGGAAGAAAAAAATGATTCTGAAATTGCTTTCGGGAAATAAGTTTTGTCACTGGAAAATTAACACATTGATTGATGTTACATCTGAGCCACAGAGACAAGCTAGATATCCATTTCTTTAGAGAATCAGAAAGTAGCATCTTTAGCCTAGATGTTCTCATTCTACCAGCTTTCTGCTTCTATCAGCCTTCCTTTTGTGACCCAAGTTTGAATTGTTCTTTCCCTCTACTGAATTCAGATCAAGTATTTAATTATAATTTAGTTAATTCAGAACAAACTATTATTCCATGGCAGATTTTATTGCCATTTTGCACTATTATTCAATATTTTTATTGAATATATTTATTTCTAGTATATTCATGTTTCTCTTGCTAGTAAACTGTGAGTGACTTGAGGGCAAAGGCTGCTTGCTTTCACTGCTGAGGCCTGATACAATACGTTACACATAGTAGGTACTAAATTGTTTCTAGATTTTTCTTTCACTTGAAAAATACTAGAGAGGAAGGAAACAACTGCCTTAGGCTACCCTTCTGACAGTCTTCAAATCAGCTAATATGTCTGTGTTTACCACATTCCTAGTTTTTCTTGATGATTTAAGGGGACCCCTAGAGTGAACAAGATCTAGAAAATCATAAACTTATATACAAGTATCCACAATCAGAGGCCTTTTCAAAACCTAAATTCCTACAAAGATAGAGTGTATACAGTAGTATTATGAGTATTATATATATTGTCACCCTGCTTATTTAACTTATATGCAGAGTACATCACAAGAAACACTGGGCTGGAAGAAACAAAGGCTGGAATCAAGATTGCTGGGAGAAATATCAATAACCTCAGATATGCAGATGACACCACCCTTATGGCAGAAAGTGAAGAGGAACTAAAGGGCCTCTTGATGAAAGTGAAAGCGGAGAGTGAAAAAGTTGGCTTAAAGCTCAACATTCAGAAAACAAAGATCATGGCATCCCGTCACATCACTTCACGGAAAATAGATGGGGAAACAGTGGAAACAGTGTCAGACTTTATTTTTCTGGGCTCCAAAATCACTGCAGATGGTGATTGCAGCCATGGAATTAAAAGACGCTTACTCTTGGGAAGGAAAGTTATGACCAACCTAGATAGCATATTGAAAAGCCGAGACATCACTTTGTCAACAAAGTTCCATCTAGTCAAGACTATGGTTTTTCCGGTGGTCACATATGGGTGTGAGTTGGACTGTAAATATAGCTGAGTGCCAAAGAATTGATGCTTTTGAACTGTGGTGTTGGAGAAGACTCTTGAGAGTCCATTGGACTGCAACGAGATCCAACCAGTCCATCCTAAAGGAAATCAGTCCTGGGTGTTCATTGGAAGGACTGATGCTGAAGTTGAAACTCCAATACTTTGGCCACCTGATGCGAAAAGCTGACTCATTTGAAAAGACCCTGATGCTGGGAAAGATTGAGGGCAGGAGGAGAAGGGGATGATGGAAGATAAGATGCTTGGATGGCATCACTGACTCAATGGACATGGGTTTGGGTGGACTCCGGGAGTTGGTGATGGACAGGGAGGCCTAGCGTGCTGCAGTTCATAGGGTCNTGTACTAAAGCCTTAGGTTTCAGGTGTACTAAAGCCTTAGGTTTCAGGTGTACTAAAGCCTTAGATTTCAGGGGTACTAAAGCCTTAGGTTTCAGGTGTACTAAAACCTTTGGTTTCAGGTGTACTAAAGCCTTAGGTTTCAGGTGTACTAAAACCTTTGGTTTCAGGTGTACTAAAGCCTTAGATTTCAGGTGTACTAAAGACTTAGGTTTCAGGTGTACTAAAGCCTTAGGTCTCAGGTGTACTAAAGCCTTAGGTTTCTCACTGAAGATACCTAGGAGGTCTTTATGACAAGATGCATTGACTCACCAGAAGCTCTCCTTTCACTAGGGTTTTTATGAACTATAGGGGTTCTTATGCACTGTAGACTCAGTAGCACTGACACCTTAGAGCAGGTCCCCAACCTCTGGGCTGCATACAGGTACCTCCCCTTAGCTCAGTGGCAGCATTACGTTAGAAACAAAGTGTACAATAAATGCAATGCACTTGAATCATCTTGAAACCTTCCTCCCCACACCCGATCCATGGGAAAAAAATGTCTTCCACAAAATCAGTCCCTGGTGCCAAGAAGGTTGCAGACCGTTGCATTAGAGTGAATATCAGTGGCAACCCAACTGGTAGAAATGCATCCATATCCTACTTTCAAAATACCAAGGGTGCATATTCCTCAATGTGTGGGACATTGACCTATGGACAAATGATTTATTACTAGGTAAAGATGCTTTATAGAATACCCTCACACTATGCTAGCACATTGTCAGAATGGCTAGTGCAATTGTGAGATATATCACAGAGAGATTATGCATGCCCTTTATCTAGTTTTCCCCCAGTGGTAACATCTTGCAAAACTATTGGACATTATCACAACCAGGATGATGACTTGGATATAATGAAGAGCAGAATATTTCTTCATTCAAAGATTCCTTATATGCCACCCTTTGATATCTACACATATTTCCATCTTTCTCACATTTCTGGAGACCAGAAGTCTGAGATGAGCTTCACAGGATTGAAATCAAGGTGCTTGTAGGGGGTGCACTTTCTCCAAAGGCTCTAGAGGAGAACCTGTTTCTTCCTCTTCCAGCTTCAGGTAGCTACAGGCATTCCTGAGCTTGGGACCTCACTTCAGTCCCTTATAGGCACCTTTTGTCTCTTTCTCTCTAAAGTCAGATCTCATTCTGCCTCTTTTTAGTAACCGTCTCTTTAAAAAATACTCGTGATTGCAGTTAGGGCTCACCTGGGTAATCCAGTATAATCTCCCCAATCCCCAGATATTTTAGTTAATTATATCTATCTGCATAGGCTCTTTTTCCCATAAAGGTAACATTCACAGGAATATCGTAGATATCTTTGGTGACCATTATTCAGCCTACTGGAGCTACAATCAGGGCTTCTCGCCTGGAAATCTCAATCCATAGGGTGGCAAAGGGTCAGACACAACTGAGCATGCATGCATGCATGGACCTGTAGTCAAGATATAGATAATAACAAGTGTTGGTGTGAGTGTGAAGAAACTGGAACCCTCACACATGTTAAATGTTAGTCACTCAGTCATCTCAGGCTGTTTGTGACCCCATGGACTGTAGCCCACCAGGCTCCTCTGTACATGGAATTCTCCACACAAGAATACTGGAGTGGATTGCCATTTCCTTCTCCAGGGAGTCTTCCCAACCCAGGAATCGAGCTCAGGTCTCCTGCATTACAGGCAAATTCTTTACCATCTGAGCCACTCGGGAAACTCATAAAATGGTACAGCCATTTTGAAAAACAGTCTGGAAATTCTGCAAGTGGTTAAACATATATTAACATCTGACCCAATAGTCCCCTTCCTAGGTATCTACTCAAGAGAAATGAAAACATGTGTCCATAGGAAACCATGTACACAAACATTCGTAGCAGCATTTGTAATAATTGAAAAGAGGAAACAACTCAAATGTCCATCAACTGATGAATGGATAAATCCATACATTATATTCATATAATAAATGTATTGTATTCATACAATGAAATATTATTCAGCAAGTAAAATAAATGAAGTATTAATTTATGCTATTAATACCACATGGATGAACCTTGGAAACATTAGGCTAAGTTAAAGAAGCTGGTCACAAAGGCCCACATATTGTATGATTCCATTTACATGAAATGTCCAGAATAAGCAAATCTATAGAGATAGAAAGTAGATTAGTTGTTGTCTAGGACTGAGGGGAAGATGGGGAACTGGGGAATGAAATTTAAGTGATAATAAAATAACAAAAATGTTCTAAAATTGATTGCAGTGATGAATGCATACCTCTGTGAATATACCAAAAGCCACTAAGCTGGATACTTTAAGTGGGTGAATTTTATGGTATATGAATTAAATCCTGATAAAACTGTTTTTCAAAGTACGTGATCTTCAGTGTCTAACTTCAAAATAGTACCTGAGTACATAAGATAAATGTATATTGCTAAGAACATAGACTGAAATCCAAGAGGAAGTACAGACTTAGATTTCTGCATCAACACATCCATGTCGAGTAGGTAAGGATAAACGTCCCAGTGGTCGTGGGTTAGTCCCCAAGGAGCCCCTTTTTATTTTTGCCTCCTGGTATTCACGCTCCTGTGTGGTCCTCTCCCAAATTACACCAGAGTTGGTCTGTGTGACCAACAGAAAACAGCAGAAATGATGGTTATGTCACTTCCACAATTGTTATAAGGCTTTTCAGCTTCCATTTGAGTTTTTACACTTTAATTGGATTTTTTTAAAAAGTAAACTGCATTGTGATTTTTTTTCTTTCTTCTTTCATTCTGTTATCTCATTATTTGACTACTCTGAGAAAATAAATTCTGAGAAGCTAATCAGAAGGCCTAATGTTCTGCCATCCTTCTCAGCCTTATTCACTCAGCCATTTGGAAGGCTCCAGCCTAAAATTCCATTGAATGGATGATAACTGATATATCAAAATAAATATAATGAAAGAGAAAAACCAGCTCCTACATTATACATGCACGTTTATGTTGATAAGATCATTGAGTTGCTTGTATAGTCCAAGACTACTACTACTACTACTACTAAGTCGCTTCAGTCGTGTCCGACTCTGTGTGACCCCATAGACAGCAGCCCACCAGGCTCCCCCGTCCCTGGGATTCTCCAGGCAAGAACACTGGAGTGGGTTGCCATTTCCTTCTCCAGTTTTCTACACACAGGCAAAGTTGTATCCGACTCTTTGTGACCCCATGGACTGTAGCCCACCAGGCTCCTCTGTCCATGAAATTCTCTAGGCAAGAATACTGGAGTAGGTTGCCATTTCCTTCTAGAAATTTCCAAGACTAGCACACTGATTATAGTGGGTGGAGACACTACTTTTAATGTTGTACTTTTTCCAAGAAAGAAATCTGTGAAAGAGTTGGGTAATTTTGGAGACACATTCACTACTTACTGGTAAGAAAACATCCCCTGACTCTCTTCTGTCCCACCCAAGTTCATTTTCACAATGATCTTATCACATGAAAGCTAAACAAACATTTATTCAGAATACTGCTTGTTAGCAGTATTCTTGTCAGTGACCAGAATAACTCACATTTAAAATATTTAGCTCTTCAGTGTGAGCTCTTGGTAAAGGCCTAAGAAAGGTGTGGTCTACACAATTTCAAGTAGCCATATGAAAAAAATATTTTAAAAAGGACAGATATCTATTTACATGCTTGGTATCATGTGAATTCAGCCAAAGCCAAGGAATTTCTGAAAGCCCTTATTTGCTTTGAACGATTTGCTCACCTTCAAGTATATGACCCAGTAAGAATCAATCAAGTGTGAATAATGGGTATGTGCTAAGTTGCCCCAGTTGTGTCTGACTCTTTGCGACCAAATGGACTGTAGCCCATCAGGTTCCTCTGTCCATGAGCTTCTCCAGACAAGAATACTGGAGTGGGTTGCTATTCCCTCCTCCAGAGGATCTTCCTGACCCAGGGATTGAACTCACATCTTTTATGTCTCCTTTGGGATAAGAGACAGGTGGGTTCTTTACCTGGGAAGCCCAGTGAGTGATGGGTAGGCATCCTTTCTAATGGATGCCAGTGATGTAGACATTAAGGGCATATTCATTCTTCAGTTTATCTAATAAATATTTATGAGCAATTGTTATCTTGAATATGTCTCAAATACTGGTCCCTCTAACATTTATTTCCAATTTTTAAGGCATTATAGGATATACTTTCAGGATCTTTTACTTGAAGAGTTTATTTTCATGAGTGTTATTTTTTTTTTAACTCCCAAACATGAACCCCCCCCCACCTCCCAATCCCACCCCACACCATCCCTCCAGATCATGAGTGTTATTAATTTATTGTTTTCCAGTCGCTCAGTTGTCGCTGACTCTTTGCAACCCCATGGACTACGGCATGTCAGGCTTCCTTCTCCTTCACTATCTCCCAGAGTTTGCTCAAACTCATGTCTATTGAGTTGATGATACCATCCAACTATCTCATCCTTCATCACCTTCTTCTCTTCCTGCCCTCAATATTTCCCAGTATCAGGGTCTTTTCCAAAGAGTCAACTCTTCTCATAGGATGGCCAAAGTTTCGGAGCTTCAGTTTCAACATCAGTCCTTCCAATGAATATTCAGGGTTGATTTCCTTTAGGATTGACTGATGTTACTAACGACTGGGGTCTTTTTACATATGTAAGTCTGAATGGATTTTTTTTTCAAAAGGGGAAGTGATTCGTTTACATTTTGTAGTCATATCACTCTGTAAATATCAGTTCAAGTCTTCTTTTCTCCAACATAAATGAAAGAAAATAAAAGATTGTCATTGTGAATCCCCTGGGTGTCCAGTGGTTAGGACTGCAGTTATACTGCAGAGGACTCAGGTTCAATTCCTGGTTGGGGAACTAAGATCTTGTAAGCCACATAGCACAAATAAAATTATTATAAAGACTGTCATTGAAGACACTCTCTCTTTTATACAAATTGTTATGTTACTTCCAAATTTAGAAGAGAAATATACACATTTATATGTTGGAAATTCATTTCTTATGAGTAGGCTTATTTTTTAAGGATAATTCTGTACATTGTATGTTGTCCTGTACTTTTCTGTCAAGTGCTAACCAGTTTATAACTACATACTTATCTGCATGGTCATTGATTTCATGATGGTCTCACCAATTAGACATGAGCTCCACAAAGATAAAGACCATTACTCATAACATACCACTACTCATAAGATAAATGTGTAGCCTTTATGCTTACACATTTTCCTGGTACATAACTGGTGTTCCGAAAATTTTGGTTGAATGAGTAGATGAATGAAAGATGCTAACAACAAATATTATTGAAGAACACCAGTAATTTAGAAGGATTTGTCATAATCTGGAATCAATCCTATAGAAAAATTTTTAAATGGTGGAGAAAAATATGAATCACTTGAGGGAGCCATTCCAAGTGTCTCTCCAGCCAGGATGCGCCCTGCTCTTGATTCTTGAACCTGAGTGAGTTTATATGTGAGAATGATCTTGTTCTGGCCCTGAGGCAGCATGAGGCAGGCTGCAAAGTCCTATGACAGTGAGTCAACCCTGTGTATACTGCAGACTCACTGATTACGTGGCAGCCTATCGGGCTTATCACAGACAGAACAGGAGCACAGTGAGCTCCGGCTAATTCTGCATGGCTGTCTTCTGTTCCTAGCACCACGTCACTCTTTCACAGCAACTCAACTGCTAGTTGAGGCCAGTGACCCCTACTCCAAGTCTGAGAGCACAGGAATGATGAAATTCCCATTGTAGAGAGAAGACTAGAGGTCAAATGGGTCAGCAGCCCCAGCCACAGAAGCTGGGGGACAAAAGAGAAGAGAGGAAGGAAGAAAAGAGGGAAGGGAAGAAAGAGGAAGGAAGAGAAAAGGAGGTCTCAGATATGAGAAATGACAAGGACTTGAGCAAAATTTATCAGTCACCTTCCACTATATTAAGTATCGATAGTGTCATCCTCAAGCTTACGGTCTACAAAGTGTGAAATCTGGGTATGTATTTAATGAGCAATTTCCAATTCTGTATTTTGTTGCTGTTGTTGCGATTTTAAAACCCAGTGGAATAAGAACTTCAGGGCAGAGTAATTTATAGAAATATGTGTAAATGTGTTTCTGTTCACTCCATGTTAGATACCACTCCAGGTCCTTCCTGTAAGGTTCTCTTTACACATTTTGAATTACAAGCTAAGATATGAGCAAACAAAAAAGTAAAAACAGATAGCAGCCTACCCGCAGCGTGTCCCATTTGTCATGTTCTGGTCGAGGGAGTCGTTGGTCCACACAATGGTGTTATTCACACATGCTTTCCCAGGGATACTGAGTTCTTGTAATTCCACGTCATACTCAATAAAAACATCTGTCATTGTGCCAAAAATGAGTAGCACACCTGGATAGGCTACTCCATGGAGAAGTGCACATAAACTCCCCATAGACATCAGGCAAATGTCAGTCTTTGAAGAAAATCGAAACTTGAAAAACAAAGGATTCAGAGATCATCTAAGGGTGAAAAGCAGGAGAGGTAGGAGGACTATTTAATTTTAGTTACTAGAGTCTGATAAATAGTGTTCAACACCAAGTCTTAAGGGAATCGTTTTAATTGAAATGTAGAGTTCTCACTAACACTGAAATAAACGGTGCATCAATTATCCAGGTCATTAAACTCTCACATTGTTAACTCATGTTCTTTCTTTCCTAGCCTCTTAATTCATTCTCTTTACGTCAAGAGCTGACTTTAGTTCTTACCTTTTCATCCCCAACTTAGGGGGGAACAATCACTGACAATGATGCTATTGCCATGTAGATGATCCATATGGCTTATTCAGCAATAGTAGAAATTGGCTCCAAAACTGATATTGATAATGAAGAGCATCTGCTTGTGCCCAGAAATATCTCCATTTTGCAAATTTGAAGAAAATACCTACACTATGGAACTTCTAAAGGCATCATAAGAATAAATATGCTTAACATGATTACTGTGAGCATTTTCCTTACTAAAATGATCATTAGGGACTTAGAGATTATCTTCTAGAACACTTTTCTGATCTACCAGATAGAATGTGTATGTTTAATCAGCAATATATTTCTAATTACTAATCCACATGTTGTCATATAGACAAGGTTTATGACTGAAAAAAGTGATCACTATAGTCAAGCACCTGCCAATATGACTAAAAAATTAACATTTTCTCCATGATCTGAACAACTCACAGTTGCAAAACCTATGCCATTAATCAGCATAGTTTTATTACCAATCGAAAGAAGCCAACTTGACCGCTACCACCTTTCTTCTCATCTTGTAACCTGAGGAGAAAAACACGGGGATTTACAGACCATCCTTTCCAAAACAATGGGAAATTCTCCCTAAATTGTGATTTCATGAGTCATTCTTTAGTGAGAATGAAAGTCCCCACTGGCTGTGAAATTCTTTCCAAAACTGGTATCTTAAAAACTGACTATTACTTTCAGATTTACCTCTTCTAGCAATTTCAGTATAGCTGTGTTTCTTGTTCGGTAGAGATTCACTGAGGTTTTTTCAGAGGTTTTTTTTCTCTCTTTGAGAGAAAGCAAAAAGTACTCTGCACCCCCAGTTGTAGAAATTCTTTCCAAAACTGCTATCTTAAAAACTGACTATTACTTTCAGATTTACCTCTTCTAGCAATTTCAGTATAGCTGTGTTTCTTGTTCGGTAGAGATTCACTGAGGTTTTTTCAGAGGTTTTTTTTCTCTCTTTGAGAGAAAGCAAAAAGTACTCTGCACCCCCAGTTGTAGTTACAAATAACTGTGGAACCTCAGCATTGACCCTCAATTTATATCTACCTTCATTTCCTTGTGAGTAAATTTAGGTGGTTGGATTATCCAATTTATTGCTTCTAGCTCTTAAAAAGCTTGCAACTACATCAAATAGTGCTGATATGAAAAATTCAAAAACTCCCATACTTCTCTTAAAACCATATTTACTTACTATTTCTTATTCAATTTATTGCTCAGAAAATTGTCCTTAACCCATTCTTGAACTTTCTAATGCCAAAGAGGTCTAATTCACTCGAGTTATTTATTCACAAATACACCTTAGGTCTTATTTTCACCAGGAACCGCTCTACTCCATTGGCTCCTTGGGAACACCCATGCGTCTTATTTTCTCTCTTCCTTCCTCCTTCCATACCAATCTGTCATCTCAGTTGAGACCCAGTTCTTTGTGTGTTAGTTGCTCAGTCATGTCCGACTCTCCCACCAGGCTCCTCTATCTCTGGAATTTCCCAAGGCAAGAATACTGGAGTGGGCTGCCATTTCTTCCTCCAGAGGATCTTTTCAAGCCAGGGATCAAACCTGGGTCTCCTGCATTGCAGATGGGTTCTTTACCATCTGAGCCACCAGGGAAGCCCTCCATTTACTTACAATCACTAAATCCCATCAAGATTTCCCTTCCTTGGGCTTGCCGGTGACACACTGGATAAGAATCTGCCTGTCAGTGCAGGGGACAGGGGATCAGTCTCCGTCTGGGAAGATTCCACATGCCTTGGAGCAACTAAGCCCCTGCGCCCCAGCTACTGAGCCAGTGCTCTAGAGTCCACAAGCAGCAGCTACCGAGGCCATGCACCTGGAGCCTGTGCTCTGCAACAAGAGAAACCACTGCAATGAGAAGCCAGGACGGAGAGTAGCCCCGCTGTCTGCCACTGGAGAAAGCTGGAGCAAAGCAGCAAAGACCTGTCACAACCACAGATAAAGTAAATTAAAAAAAAAAAAAAAAGATTCTCCTTCCTTCTCCAGCTATTCTAGGTCCCATTGCCAGCCATTTGGACCATGCTCTCACCATCATCCTCAATCCTTTTTTCCAAATTCATCTTTGGAAACTCCATCTCTGCATTCAGTCGGCAGTTCCCCCTTCTCCTCCCGAAGCCAGGCTGTTAGGCCCACTGAAGACAACCTCTCCACCATCTAAACAGATACTGACAGCTGCTGTGCTTAGCGCTCAGCTGCCCTAAGCTTCCTTTCCAGCTCAGGGTGGAATCACAAACCCTTGCTGACACGTCCAAAGCCCTCTGTGATCTGGCCAGTTGACTCTCTTACCTGTTTGCTCCTGCTTCACTCCACCCGAGCTGCCTGGCCTCTCTGTTGACTTTCTTTTTTTTTTCTCTGTTGACTTTCATCCACACTCAATCTGTTCCCACCTCTGGGTGTTTGCACTTGCTATTTCCTCTCACCAAAGTGTTCTTTCTTCAGATAATAGAGTGGAGAACTCCCTTACCTCCTTTATACCTTCTCTCAAGAGCTGCCTTTTCAAGGGGGCCATCCATGGTCAAAGTTTTTAAAATTTCAACTCTCCTTCCACATCATTTCAAACCTCCATTTCCATGTTTATTGTTTTTTCTTAGAAAGGGGATAATAAATTATCATTATCTACCATGCTATATATTTTATTTATTTATGGTGTTCATTATGTCTCCCTCACTAAAGGAGAGAACTCTTCAAAGGCATGTTAAGTTCCTCAAGACAGAGATGTTTGCCTATTTTTTTTCTTTTCTATATCCTCAGCATCTAAACCAGTGCCTGATACCCAGCATGTGTGTATGTGTATTAGTTGCTCAGTCGTGTCCAACTCTTTGCGACCCCATGGACTGTAGTCCACCAGGCTCCTCTGTTCATGGAATTCTCCAGGCAAGAGTACTGTAGTGGGTTGCCATTTCCTTCTCCAGGGGATCTTCCCAACCCAGGGATCGAACCCAGGTCTCCTGGATTGCAGCCAGATGTTTTACCAGGCAGATGATTTCCAGTAAGTCCTCAATTAATNCACCAGGCTCCTCTGTTCATGGAATTCTCCAGGCAAGAGTACTGTAGTGGGTTGCCATTTCCTTCTCCAGGGGATCTTCCCAACCCAGGGATCGAACCCAGGTCTCCTGGATTGCAGCCAGATGTTTTACCAGGCAGATGATTTCCAGTAAGTCCTCAATTAATATTTGTGAAATGAATGAATATGGTCTCCAACCTCAACTCAACCCAAGGCACTATATTTCACTCCTCTACAGATTGTTACCATTCCCCTCAGTGGCTTTATCAAACTTTCACTGTGATCTTCTCACTCTCCATTACCACATCTATGCAGACATAGGTTCATTTTCTCTAAAAACCAAAGTACTCACTCAACCTTCCTGCTCATCCTCTCAGTGCAGCTCATTTATCTGCATCCTTCATTTCTCGGCACCCATGCCCTTTGCTATCTGTTTCCCACCCAATGAGACAAGAGCGGTTCTTCGGTCCTCAGCTGATCCTACCATTCCAAGTGAAAAGCTAGTGTTGCCACAACCACCAGCTCTCTCTGTCGCGCAATATTAACACTTAAAATGTTTTACACACCTTCAGCTTTTACCTTTCCACCACTTCCATTTCAGAAACGTAGCTGGCACCTCCTTATCTTCTAAATCAGACGCCATTAATCCTGCCCTCATGGCAAATTAGGACAAACTGATTTTTGGTTTACAAGAGAATCTCAACTCTTAAAGAGAAATATCTAGTCACTACATTTTAGGTTTCTACAATTTGCTTTTGGGAAGAATTGGGATTTTCTTCTGTAAAAAGAACCTCCTCTGCAACCATGAAATCTTGCATGTCCAACTTTTCCTCTGCTTGTTTAAGTCAGAAACTCTGTGGGGTTCCTGGACATATAGGGGATAGTTGAACCTAATCCAGAAGGAATATTCCCAAAGATTTTTGAAATCAAGTTATAGTAATGTTTTAAATAGAAAAAGAATGGATTATATATACCATTTTGTAGGCAGTGCAATGTATATGAAAATATTGCTTCTGCTTTGTGCCTTTTATGTGAATATTAGGGGAATTATTTTGAAAATGTGTTGCATTGTTGAAGCAGTCACTTACTTTGATTTTTTATCATTGTTATCTGTCAGGATAAAAACAATACATAAAGCAGTTAATCATAATGACAAAATGAAACATAATCATTAACAATTTTGCTCTGGAAAAACATTTCTATGATGATTTTATTCATGGAACAATACAAAATAATTATTTACGTTTTCACCTTTCTCGCTCTTCCTCCATATTATAGAAGAAAACACTCTTTCACACATAGGACTGCTGCCCTGACTACATTTTCTCCAGAAAATGAAATCTTTTTATCTCCTGAATGCTAATTAAAGACCAATATTTGTACATTAGTTACAGAAAAATCTGATTTTTTTGGAACTACCAAATAAAATGAATACTTATTTATTGTTTGCTTTTTTAGAAACATCAGAATTTGTCTACTTAAAATACAGGCAATAAGATGTCATTGACACCCCTGTGCCAGTAGAAGCCATTGAATTGAGCCACATATTATTTTCCCCAGCAGAGGTCAGAGCAGATGGAAGGGAAGAGGTGAAAGTGGGGGTTCAGGGTCATGGGCATAGGGAAGCCACAGTGAAAGGAACCCAGGATTTTAATGTCAACCATCATCATGGGACAGCACATCCTGGCCCCCCTGGCATTTTCATTTCATTTCATACAGAGCAAAGAGGCATTATAGTGTAGATAAAGATTAACCCCTCCTATTTGGGAGTCAGAACTGGGTTAGGGTTATGGCTCCTTTAATCGATAGTCATGCAATCTTTGTCAAGCTTAAGACAATGTGTCTAAGTCTCAGTTTCCTTTTCTATAAAATGTAAAATCATAGGACTTTTGGAAATAATAATAGCATAGAATCATCTGCCCCTACCACACTGTAGGTACTTGTGCTATGGATCCCCATCCACTTTACCTCACTCTGGCCAACGGTGTCTTTGTACCAGTCCTCTCAGAGAGCAATGCTCACTAAATGCATAGTACTATAATCAATTATAGCAATATATGAATAAAGGTAATAATAATAAAAGCATTGGAAGTGTTAGTCGCTCAGTCCTGTCTGACGTTTTGCGACTCCATGGACTGTAGCCCACCAGCCTCCTCTCTCCATGGAATTCTCCAGGCAAGAATACTGGAATGGGTAGCCATGCCCTTCTCCAGGGGATCTTCTTGACCCAGGGATCAAACCCAGCTCTCCTGCATTTCAGGCAGATTCTTTACCATCTGCTGCTGCTGCTAAGTCGCTTCAGTCGTGTCCGACTCTGTGCGACCCCAGAGACGGCAGCCCACCAGGCTCCCCTGTCCCTGGGATTCTCCAGGCAAGAACACTGGAGTGGGTTGCCATTTCCTTCTCCAATGCATGAAAGTGAAAAGTGAAAGTGAAGTCGCTCAGTCATGTCCGACTCTTAGCGACCCCATGGACTGCAGCCCACCAGGCTCCTCCATCCATGGGATTTTCCAGGCAAGAATACTGGAGTAGGGTGCCATCGCCTTCTCCACTTTACCATCTGAGCCAGTGCTAAAACAATCTCAGTCTATCCATGGAAAAAAATATTTATAGTGAGATGCTTTCACTCTCCCAGGATTTACGCATTCTTACCTAGCACTCTCAGCAGTTATATTACATGGATTCTTGGGAGAAATACCCAGGCTGTGTAAGAAGAATATAAGGTAATAGTTCTACTTATTGTTGCTGAATTTTCTCTGCTCCTTGAATATCTTCACTAGTTTGTTCCACTTTTGTTTTCACCTTTTTTTGTACAAGAGACAAGTAAGATAAAAAGGCCACTTACATGAGCTGTCTGACTCAAAACCATGATTGTCCTCTCCAAATTTCTTCACACTGCGAAGAATTACTGAATCAGACATAACAATTGCAGTTCACAGCAAAAAACAAAAACCAAAAAACCCTAGAAAATAAAAGAAAAGAGTGACTGCAGGGGAAGACAAGATGGTGAAGGAGTAGCCAGATGTGCAGTACATCTCTCCATGGATACATCAGGAATACACCTTCAGACGCAGACGACCTCTCAGAACACCAGCTGAGAGCAGACAGGAGTCCATGGCCACTGGAAAGGAATATATAGATCCAAAACTCAGTAGGACAAAGGAAGGAAGGGGAAAAGCGGAGAATGAGCAGGACTGGGCCTGCACCTGGGGTGAGGGGAACTGAAGCAGGGGTCAGATCCCCAGACTGAAGCAATCGTTTGAGACACAGGGAAAATATCTGAGGCTGTTGGAGAGTGAAGCAGCTGATCCGTGACTGTCTGAATGGAGACACAGGGAAAGTATCTGAGGCTGTTGGAGAGTGAAGCAGCTGATCCGTGACTGTCTGAATCGGGTGAGAACCAGACAATCCTTGCTGCAGCCGTATGTACCTGGTCAGGGACCCAAGTCTCGAAATACACAGCGGCTGAGAGCTGGAGTGTAGGGACTGGAGAGCAATCCCAGGGTGAGGGTTGCTGTTGACTGCTGGCAGACAGCCCAACGGGACATGAGGGAGGAGATCGTGGTGGAGAATGCCTTTGGAGCAATGCTGAGTAGCCACTGAAGCAAAGCAATACTGCTGAGTCATATGCAGGGGTAGGAGCCATCACTGTAGCTTCTCTCCCCCCACACGCTAGTGCTGGCAACTGACTAATAGAGAAAGATGCCAGAGAGGGTTACCCGTTGAGTGTCTGATGCAGAGAGCAATAGAGAAGGACCCCAGCCAGTGGAGACCTTTGAGTGGCTGCTGCACCAAGCAACAGAGAAGAACCAGCCAGAGAGGCCTTTTGAATGCCAGCTGCCAGAGGCTAGAAAAAGACTGTGGTCGTGCCATAGCTCCTGCGCCCGAGGCCACCAGTATCTCTGCACACTTGGCACCACCAGGGTCCCTGCGAGCCAAGCATTGCCGCCTCCACTCGCGGTCCTTGCTGAGGCAGACCTAAGTCTGCCAGGGCAGCCTCAGGAGCAAACTCCTCTGGATGACCCACATGCGGAGGTGGGGATAAACCACAACTGAACTCCAAGGGCAGTGTGGCTAAGGAAGAGGGTCAAAAACCTTTCCACCAGCTGTACAAGGTGCAGACTAAATCCACATGACCAATTAGGAAGACTGTGTCTATGGAATATATAAAAGGACAATGAGAGCTATCACAAAAGAAAACACACTAGCTCTGGTAGCTGTGGACACTGCAGGCAAGAACATGCAGGAACAGGGCCAGATTAGTCTGAGCTGTTCCCACAGCAGGTCCGGACATCAACCCGGTATTGGAGGGCATCCTAGGCAGGCAGAGGTGGACGGTGACTCACAGGACGGACAGGACACTGGCAGCTGAGATCCAAGAAGAACATTTATTATTCATACATTTTAATTTGTTCTGTAGTTGATCCTAGTTTATCTTCTTCTTTTTTTTCTTTGTTGCTATGGTTGTTGATTTTATTATTACTGTTAACTCTAAGTTTTTGAGAACTTTTTTTTAATCACACTTTTGATTTCCTTTATATAATTCTACCTCTTCATTGGTTTTTTTGTGATTCTGTGGGGCTTTTGTCTTTTTTAAATTTTGTTTGTTTGTTTTCTTATTGTTCTTTACCTGCTGTATTCTTTAATATATATAAATCTTTTATTTCTTTTCTTCCTTTGTTTCACCATGTTTGTTAGTTTGTTTTGTTTTCTTTGCTTATTCTCCAGTTGACACTCTGCTTTGGTCTTGTTTACCAATTTGTGTTTCAGTTAGTTCTGTTTTTAATAGGTTGGTATCATTTTTGGTTTCCTTTGCTTGCCAAGCCACTCTCTTGTACTTTCTTGTCTTTGGACTATTTTGGGTTTTGTGTGTGTGTGTGTATGTGTGTTCCTTTGTTTTGTTATTATTTGCTTGATTTTGTATTTCCATTTGTCTGGGGATCCTCTTTTATTTATTATTTTGTTTTGCTATTTTTGTGTTTTGTTTTAATCCCCTTTAATGCCATAACAAGTGACTTGTGGAGTGTCAGTTCCCCAGGCAAAGATTGGGCCTGAGCCTTTGGGGTGGAAGCTCTGAATCCAGGACAGTGGACTGCCAGACACCTACTGACCCCAGGGAGTATTGGTTATTGAGAACTCCCATGAAGACCTCCACCTGTATCTAGGACCTGGAATCACCCAACTGCCAGCAGCACCCAGTGCAAGACACCTCACCCAACCAACAAGTAAGACAAAAACACAAACCCAATCACTAGCGGAGAAGCTTGCCACAGATACCCCAAAACCTACCACCTCACACAATCCTGTCCATCAGAGGGAAAAAAAAAAAAACTCACCTTCTCCTACCAGAATGCAGACACAAGTCCCTCCCAACACAAAGCCTACACAAACCACTGGACCAACCTCACGCACCGAGGGCAGTAACCAAAAGGAAGAAGGTATATGACTCTAAAGCCTGGGAAAGGAAGACCTCAGACAAAGTAAATTAGAAAAAAATGAAAAGAGAGAAATATTATACAAATGAAGGAACAAGGTGAAAATTCACAAGACCAAATAAACAGAGGAAATATGCAAACTACATGAAAAAGAATTCAAAATAATGATTGTAAAGATCACCCAAAACCTCAAAAATAGAATGGAGAAAATGCAAGGATCAATTAACACATTTAACAAAGACCTAGAAGAAATTAAGAATAAACAGAGACAAACAACACAAATACTGAAATTAAAAATACTCTAGAAGAAATCAATAGCAGCACAACTGAGGCAGAAAAACAGATAAATGAGCTAGAAGATAAAATAGTGGAAATAACTGAAGAACAGAATAAGAGGAGAATGAGAAGAATCGAGGATAGTCTCAGAGGCCACTGAGACAATATTAAAGGTGCTAACATTTGAATTACAGGGGTCTTAGAAGAAGACGAGAAAAACAAAGGGTCTGAGAAAATTTTTGAAAAGATTATAGTTGAAAATTTCCCTAACATGAGAAAAGAAATAGTCAATCTATCCAAGAAGCACAGAGTCCCATAGAGGATAAACCCAAGGAGAAACATGACAAGATACATACTAATCAAGCTGACAAATGTTAAACACAGAGAAAGAATATTAAAAACAGCAAGGGAAAAGCAGCAAGTAACATACAAAAGGAACTCCATAAGATTAACAATTGATCTTTCAGCAGACACTCTGAAGACCAGAGGAAATGGCAGGCAAGATGTATGTAAAGTACTGAAAGGGGAAAATATACAACCAAGATTACTCTACCTGGCAAGGATCTCATTCAAAGTTGTTGGATAAATCAAAAGTTTTACAGACAAACAAAAGTTGAGAGAATAACCCCCCCAAACCAGTTTACAACAATGTTAAAGAGACCTACAGGCAGGAACCACAAGAGAAGGATAAGACCTACAAAAACAATTTTGAAGAATGCCAATAGGAAAGTATATATCAATATTACTTTAAATGCAAAGGGATTAAATGCTCCAACCAAAACACACAGACAGGCTAAATGGATACAAAAACAAGACCCACATATATGCTGTCTATAAGAGACCCACTTCAGACCTAGAGGCACACACAGACTGAAAGTGAGAGGATGGAAAAAGATATTCCATGCAAGTGGAAATCAAAGGAAAACCAGAGTAGCAATTTTCATATCAGACAAAATAGACATTAAAATAAAGAAAATTAAAAGAAATAATGAAGGTCATTACATAATGATCAAGGGATCAATCCAAGAAGAAGACACAACAATTGTAAGTATTTATGCACCCAACATAGGAGCACCACAATACATAAAGCAAACACTAACAGACACAAAAGGAGAAATTGACAGTCACACAATAGTAGGAGGGCCCTTGACATTCCACTTGCATCAATGGAGAGATCATCAAAACAAAAAATTAATAAGGAAACACAGTGTTAAATGACACATTAGACCAGATGGGACCTAATCGATATCTTCAGGACATTTCATCTAAATGCAGAACAATACAGTTTCTTCTCAAGTGCACATGGAATATTCTCAAGCATAAACCACATCTTGAGTCATAAATCAAGCCTCAGTAAATTTAAGAAAATTGAAATTGTATCAAGCATCTTTTATAACCACAAAGCTATGAAACTAGATATCAATTACAGGGGGAAAAAATACTGTAAAAAAGCACAAACACATGAAATTAAACAATACATTTCTAAATAATGAACAGGTTACTGAAGAAATTAAAAGGGAAATAAAAAAAATTCCTAGAAACAAATGCAATGAAAACATGATGACTCAAAACCTATAGGATGCAGCAAAAGCTGTTCTAAGAGGCAAGCGTATAGCAATACAATCCTACCTTAAGAAACAAGAAAAACATCAAATGGACAACCTATTTTACACCTAAAACAACTGGAAAAGAACAAAACCCCTCAAGGTTAATAGAAGGAAATAAATCATAAAAATCAGAGTAGAAATAAATGAAAAAGAAATAAAGGAAACAATAGTAAAGACTAAAAAAACTGAAAGTTGGTTCTTTGAGAAGATAAACAAAATTGACAAACTATTAGCCAGACTTAACAAGGAAAAAGGGGAGAAGAATCAACAAAATTAGAGATGAAAAAGGAGAAGTTATGATAGACAATGCAGACATACAAAGGGTCGTAAGAGACTATTATGAGCAACTTTATATGTCAATACAATGGACAACCTGGAAGAAATGGACAGATTCTTAGAAAAGTTCAACTGAGCCAGGAAGAAAAGAAGAATCAACAAAATTAGAGATGAAAAAGGAGAAGTTATGATAGACAATGCAGACATACAAAGGGTCGTAAGAGACTATTATGAGCAACTTTATATGTCAATACAATGGACAACCTGGAAGAAATGGACAGATTCTTAGAAAAGTTCAACTGAGCCAGGAAGAAATAGAAACTATGAATAAGCCAATCACAAACACTGAAATCAAAACTGTGGTAAAAAAAAAAAAAAAAAAAAAAATCCCTCAAAAAACAAAAGCACAGGGCCAATTGGCTCCACAAGTGAATTCCTTAGACATTTAGAGACAAGCTAATGCCTATCCTTCTCAAACGCTTCCAAAAAATCACAGAGGAAAGAACACTTCCAAACTCATTCTACAAGGCCACTATCACCCTGATACCAAAACCAGATAAAGACATCACACAAAAAATAAAATTATAGGCCAATATCACTGATGAACATATAAGCAAAAATCCTCAAAAAAATTCTAGCAAACAGAATTCAACAACATATTAAAAAGGTCATACACCATTATCAAGTTGGGTTTATTCCACAAGCCTTCTTCAATATACACAAATCAATCATTGTGATACACTGTATTAACAAACTGAAAGATAAAAACTATATGATAATCATGATTAATCTCAATAGATGCAGAAAAAGCTTTTGAATAAATTCAGCACCCAGTTGTGATAAAAACTCATCCAAAAATGGGCATAGAAGAAACCTACCTCAACATAACAAAGGCTGTATATGATAAATCCAGTGCAAACATTATTCTCAATGGTGAAAAACTGAAAGCATTTCTTCTAAGATCAGGAATAAGACAAGGGTACCCTCTCTCACCACTATCATTCAACATAGTTTTTGAAGACCTAGCCAGGGCAATTAGAGAATATAAAGAAATAAAAGGAATCCAGATTGGAAAAGAAGAAGTAAAACTCTCACTGTTTGCAGAAGACATACTATACATAGAAACCCTTAAAATACTATCAGAAAATTACTAGAGCTAATTAGTCAATTTAGTAAAGTTGCAGGATACAAAATCAATATACAGAAATAACTTGCATTCCTATACACTAACAATGAAAAATCAGAAAGAGAAATTAAGAAATCAATCTCATTTACTCTTGCAACAAAAAGAATAAAATACCTAGGAATAAACCTACCTAAGGAGACAAAAGAACTATATCCAGAAAACTATAAGACACTGATGAAAGAAGTCAAAGACAACATAAACAGATGAAGAGACAGTCCATGTTCCTGTGTTGGAAGAATCAGTATTGTGAAAATGACTATACTACTAAAAGCAATCCACAGATTCAGTGCAATCCCTGTCAAATTACCAATGGCATTTTCACAGAACCAGAACAAGAAATTTCACAATTCATATGGAAATACAAAAGACCCTGAATAGCTGAAGCAATCTTGAGAAAGAAGAATGAAACTGGAGGAATCAACCTGCCTGATTCAGACTATACTACAAAGTTACAGTCATTAAAACAATATGGTACTTTCACAAAAGGAGAAATATAGAGCAATGGAATAAGATAGCCCAGAGAGAAACCCATGCATCTATGGGCACCTTATCTTTGACAAAGGAGGTAAGAATATACAATGGAGAAAAGATGTTCTCTTCAATAAGTGCTTCTGGGAAAACTGGACAGCTACATGTTAAAGGATGAAATTAAGACACTTCCTAACACCAGACACAAAACTAAACTCAAAATGGATTAAAGACCTAAATGTAAGGCCAGAAACTCTTAGAGGAAAACAGTCTATGCCATAAATCACAGCAAGATCCTCTATGACCCACTTTCCAGAGAACAGAAATAAAAACAAAAATGAACAAATGGGACCTAATTAAACTTTAAAACTTTGTACAGTAAAAGAAACTATAGACAAGGTGAAAAGACAACCCTCAGAATGGGAGAAAATAATAGCAAATGAAACAACTGACAAAGGATTAATTTCCAAAATATACAAGCAGCTCATGCAACTCAGTATCAGAAAAACAAACAACTTAACCAAAAGAAAGGGGCAGAAGACCTAAACATACATTTCAATGAAGAAGACATGCAGAAGGCTGATAAACATATGGAAGGATGCTCAGCGTCACTCATTATTAGAGAAATGCCAATCGAAACTCCAGTGAGATAGCACCTCACACCAGTCAGAATGGCCATCATCCAACAATCCATAAACAGCAAATGCTGGAATGTGGAAAAAAGGGAGCTCTCTTGCACTGTTGAAGGGAGTGTAAATTGATACAGCTACTATGGAGAACAGAATGGAGATTCCTTTAAAAAACTAGGAATAAAACTACCATATAACCCAACAGTCCTACCACTGGAAGACCAGTATCCTGAGAAATATACCCTGAGAAACCACAACTGAAAAAGCCACATGTATCCCAATATTCATTGCAGCACTATTTATAATAGCTAGAACAAGGAAGCAAGCTAGATGTCCATCAGCAGATGAATGGGATAAAGAAGCTGTAGTACATATATGCAATGAAATATTACTCATCCATAAAAAAGAATGCATTTGAGTCAGTTCCCAAAAGAAGATGAACCTAGAGTCTATTATACACAGTGAAGTGAGTCAGAAAGAGAAAAACAAATATCATATATTAATGCATGCATATGAAATCTAGAAAGATGGTCCTGATGAACTTCTTTGCAGGGCAGCAATGGAGACACAGACATAGAGAACAGCTGTGGACATAGCAGTGGGGGAGGAGGGGGTGGGACAAATGTGGAGAGTAACACGGAAGCATATCCACTGCCATATGTAAATAAATAGCCAGTGTGAATTTGCTGTGTGACTCAGGGAGCTCAAACCAGTGCTCTGTAAAAACCTAGAGGGCTGGGATCAGGTGGAGATGGGAGGGAGCTTCAAGAGGGAGGGGACGTATGTATACCTGTGGCTGATTCATGTTGATATACGGCAGAAACCAACACCATACTGTAAAGCAATTATCCTCCAATTAAAAATACATAAATTTTTTTAAAAAGAATCATTGCAACTATTATTTATTTTCTCATCTTTAATCAGTGTAGCCAAACTGAAGAACAATTCGGTTCAAAAAATTTCCTTAACTAACAATCTCAGACAAAAGCAGGCTTTTTAGTTGGTTGATAATCCCATGAAAGAGTTTAATTATTAGGAAATAATAATCCCAAACCATCGACTATGGGCTTCTCTGGTTGATAGGTGGATAGCTGTTTTTTATTTGTTCTTTCTTCTTATCTGCGCTTGCTTGTTTATTTGAATGATTTTTTTTTTTNCAAAAGACCCTGAATAGCTGAAGCAATCTTGAGAAAGAAGAATGAAACTGGAGGAATCAACCTGCCTGATTCAGACTATACTACAAAGTTACAGTCATTAAAACAATATGGTACTTTCACAAAAGGAGAAATATAGAGCAATGGAATAAGATAGCCCAGAGAGAAACCCATGCATCTATGGGCACCTTATCTTTGACAAAGGAGGTAAGAATATACAATGGAGAAAAGATGTTCTCTTCAATAAGTGCTTCTGGGAAAACTGGACAGCTACATGTTAAAGGATGAAATTAAGACACTTCCTAACACCAGACACAAAACTAAACTCAAAATGGATTAAAGACCTAAATGTAAGGCCAGAAACTCTTAGAGGAAAACAGTCTATGCCATAAATCACAGCAAGATCCTCTATGACCCACTTTCCAGAGAACAGAAATAAAAACAAAAATGAACAAATGGGACCTAATTAAACTTTAAAACTTTGTACAGTAAAAGAAACTATAGACAAGGTGAAAAGACAACCCTCAGAATGGGAGAAAATAATAGCAAATGAAACAACTGACAAAGGATTAATTTCCAAAATATACAAGCAGCTCATGCAACTCAGTATCAGAAAAACAAACAACTTAACCAAAAGAAAGGGGCAGAAGACCTAAACATACATTTCAATGAAGAAGACATGCAGAAGGCTGATAAACATATGGAAGGATGCTCAGCGTCACTCATTATTAGAGAAATGCCACTCGAAACTCCAGTGAGATAGCACCTCACACCAGTCAGAATGGCCATCATCCAACAATCCATAAACAGCAAATGCTGGAATGTGGAAAAAAGGGAGCTCTCTTGCACTGTTGAAGGGAGTGTAAATTGATACAGCTACTATGGAGAACAGAATGGAGATTCCTTTAAAAAACTAGGAATAAAACTACCATATGACCCAACAGTCCTACCACTGGAAGACCAGTATCCTGAGAAATATACCCTGAGAAACCACAACTGAAAAAGCCACATGTATCCCAATATTCATTGCAGCACTATTTATAATAGCTAGAACAAGGAAGCAAGCTAGATGTCCATCAGCAGATGAATGGGATAAAGAAGCTGTAGTACATATATGCAATGAAATATTACTCATCCATAAAAAAGAATGCATTTGAGTCAGTTCCCAAAAGAAGATGAACCTAGAGTCTATTATACAGAGTGAAGTGAGTCAGAAAGAGAAAAACAAATATCATATATTAATGCATGCATATGAAATCTAGAAAGATGGTCCTGATGAACTTCTTTGCAGGGCAGCAATGGAGACACAGACATAGAGAACAGCTGTGGACATAGCAGTGGGGGAGGAGGGGGTGGGACAAATGTGGAGAGTAACACGGAAGCATATCCACTGCCATATGTAAATAAATAGCCAGTGTGAATTTGCTGTGTGACTCAGGGAGCTCAAACCAGTGCTCTGTAAAAACCTAGAGGGCTGGGATCAGGTGGAGATGGGAGGGAGCTTCAAGAGGGAGGGGACGTATGTATACCTGTGGCTGATTCATGTTGATATACGGCAGAAACCAACACCATACTGTAAAGCAATTATCCTCCAATTAAAAATACATAAATTTTTTTAAAAAGAATCATTGCAACTATTATTTATTTTCTCATCTTTAATCAGTGTAGCCAAACTGAAGAACAATTCGGTTCAAAAAATTTCCTTAACTAACAATCTCAGACAAAAGCAGGCTTTTTAGTTGGTTGATAATCCCATGAAAGAGTTTAATTATTAGGAAATAATAATCCCAAACCATCGACTATGGGCTTCTCTGGTTGATAGGTGGATAGCTGTTTTTTATTTGTTCTTTCTTCTTATCTGCGCTTGCTTGTTTATTTGAATGATTTTTTTTTTTTTTTAAGTGAGTAAAACTAAAAATCAGTAGAAGGGCACAACCCACTGGTGACACTCTTGGGTCAGTGAAGCTGGCCAATGACAGCCATATACTGTCAAATACTGTGGGTGGGTTCAGTGCTTCTTTGTAAATGCAGCCACTAGATGCAGAATATGGCAAGTTCAGCATGGACCAGGGAAACTGCTTCCTAACTCATTTTGTAACACAAGTGTAACTTTGACATCAAAACAAGAAAAAATGTTATAAGGAAAAAAACAGAACTATAATTACTTTGAAAATAGATTTTAAAACACTAAATATATTCAGTATAATTTAGTAGTTTATGAAAAAAATATAGTGAGAAATGCTGATACCAAGAATGCAATGATTATCTAATGTAAACATTTTTGACCATTTTGATAGATAAAAAAGATATTTAATCAGAATTAATTTCCTGAAATTTAAAAGCTCATAAAATTAGGAAAAAATCATTATATTGTAAGCCAATGAATAAATTTGGATACAGATCAATGACAAATACTAAAAAAGCTCACTGAAATACTGGCAAAGATTAAATATCCAATAGTACAAAGCATTGGGAAGCTATAAACACATTACATTAAGTTGTGAAATCTCTGTAAGCTTCTCTTAGCCATGACAATTTCTTACACCTCTCTTGCTTTTGATGATCTTGACAGTTTTGAGACGTACTGAGGAGTTGTTTTGTAGAATATTCCTTTAATTGGGATTTACCTGCTGTTTTTCTCATGATAGACAAGAGTTGTGTGTTTTGGAGAGGAAGACCACGGAGGTAAAGTATCCTTCTCATCACATCATATCAAAAGTACTATCAAGATACTAGTACCTTTCAACATGATCTATTAAAAATTTTAAAAATAAACTCAATATTAAGAAGTAGAGTGAGAAATATTAATTATGTAGTTTATCAGGTCAGTAAAAAAAATACCTAATTCAAAATTCTTTTATCCAACAACAAAATTTCTTTACTATAGCAATAATCCATTCAGTCTGCAATGTTTGCTGGTCACACCATTTTTGAAATTTTGACCAAAAACTTTTTCAAGAGGCTAAGAAACTCTTTGATAAGGGGACAGTAATAAAACTTTAACAATGGTTATCATATTTCATTGCNTAGTGTCTGGGAGAAAGTCAACAGCATTGAAAATAAGATGGCTAAGCTGAAGCCTCAACTCAGCAATGGTGGAGCACATCACTGCCTATTGGGCTGCCCCCCGGGGCGCCCTGGTCAGTATGAGAGATGCTCAGAGGGCAGAAGCTGATCAGTCTGGTCCATTAGACTTTGGGGTAATTTAGCCATTTAAATAGGCTTCCCTGGTGGCTCAGATGGTAAAAAATCTGCCTGCAATGCAGAAGACCCGGGTTTGATTCCTAGGTGGGAAAAAAATCCCCTGGAGAAGGGAATGGCTACCCACTCCAGTATTCTTGACTGGGCAATCTCATGAACAGAGGAGCCTAGCTGCTCCATGAGATGTGTATAAGAGACAGCTTCTCCACCTTTTAAGTCAGGTATTGATGGTGATGGTGGTAAAATTCACCTTGCAGGATATGCATGAAAATGACAGGAATCAGTCTGTGCATCAGCTGTCCCAAAAGGAGAAGGCAGAGAAAGCTCCCTTTGCCCTTCAGGCTTGGCAACCAAGTTCCCCCACTCCATCCCCACCTGCCCTCCTCAGATTATCTGTTAAGCAGAAGCTAATAAACCAACCTAGTCTCTCACTCTCCCTCTCTATTTCCCCAGATAGTCTATACATTTGGGTTCATATGAGGTCTGCTTGCCTTTTTCTTCCTTCTGAATACAGTTATTTTTGTGATCTCCATTTTACAATCTGGAGATTTAATGTACAGCACAGTGGTGGCAGTCAACAATACTCTACTGTATACTTCAAAGTTGCTAGGGGCCTAGATTTTAAATGTTCTCACCACAAAACAAATAATAATTATTATGTGATATGATAAAGTTACTGGCTAAAAGTATAGTGGTAATCATATTGTAATAAATATAAATGTGTCAAATTAACATGTCATTATATATATGCCTTAAACTGACATAATGCTGTATGCCAACAATTACGTTATATGTCAGCCTTAACTTTTTTAAGGCTGAGGAAGGGTGAATTTGCCCATTTGCTTTAGCTGGGACATCCAACTTTTTTTGTGCTCCAGTATTTGCTCTCCTGGTTCTTGGGCCTTCAGATTCCAAAGAGACTCATGCCAATAGCTCCCTTGGTTCTTAGACCTTCAGATTTGAACTGGAACTATACCCTCGACTTCCCTGGGCCTGCATCTTGCAGATGGCAGATCAAGAACGCCTCAGCCTCTGTAGTCATGTGACTCAATCCCTCACAGTAAATCTCTTTCTATGTATTTATATATAATCCTACTGTTTCCATTACCTTAGAGCACATTGAGTAATACAGTGAGTATTCTATGAAATTATTTCTTTTTTTGGTCCTGATGCTTTTGTTTTTTAATGTTTTGTGTGTGTGTGGTACAAAGTCACATAATATAAAACATACTATTTTAACCATAATTAACTGTACAGTTCAGAGTCAGTAAGTACCTTTATAGTTTTGTGCAACTCTCACCATCATCCATCTCCAGAAACTCTGTCCCCATTAAACACTAACTCCCCCTCAACAAAAGAACAGATAAAGGTGTGGTACATATACACAATGGAATATTATTCAGCCATAAAAAGGAACAAGGTGTGCCATTTTCAGAGACATGGATGGAATCGCCATACAGAGGGAAATAAGTCAGAAAGAGAAAAACAAGTATTGTATATTAACATATATATGTGGACTCTAGAGAAATAGTACAGGTGAACCTGCTTGCAAAGCAGAGGTGGAGTACATGGGATGTGCATACCGTGTGAGTGGGGACTTTGAGATTGACATATATGCACTACTTGCTTGGAAGAGATGGCTAATGGGAACACTGTGTAGCACAGAGGAAAAAAGAAAGAAGGTACAACTTGCTTGTATGACATATACAGTTAACCTTGAAAAGCATTCCGATATGCATTATGTACAGAGATCGTCTATTTCTAATAAGGGAATAATACAGTTTGGCTCTGAGTTCCAGGCCAGCCACCAAATATCTGGAGCTGTTCTTCTGTTTGTTTCCTTTCTCAGAGTGCAGCGCATCACTCTGAACTTTGGTAGCCCATACTAAGGACCTGTATTTTAAAAGACACACACTCTCCAGTGCGACAAGACAAGCCTCAGTTGCTCAGTCAGAAATGAGAGCTAGCTGCCTTCTCTGCAGCCAGCTCTGAAATGGTCATGATGGCTTTTAAAGGTCACTGGGTTGAAAATATTAATTACTTGCGTGCATCCACAAAGACAGTGGCAGTTTTCTAACACTACTTTTGGGAAAGTGCAAGGAGATATCAAACTGACTAGAAAGAATAAATGAAGACTTTGCCCCTGATATTTTCCAGAAAAAAAAAAAAAAAAGGAACAATGTTTCAAAAATTAGATATTAGATGAATGGCCTCATATCATTGTAAGTGTACTCTGGTGTATCATTCGACCATGTTTTTTCCCACTGATTAATTCCCTTTTTATTAGATTAGATTCTGGGAAACTCGTACAGCTGATGCTGGAGAACATCTCTGCTAGTCTCCTAAACCCTGAAAAGAGCAGGAACCTAGATTTCAGTGACAAACATTTTTTATACAGGGTAATGATAATATGCCTCCTCCTCACCTGATTTAAGATTTAAGATTTAAGAGTGCAAGCTGATATCAGGTAATCTAATTGTACTGTCTCAGCTATTATCTATAGCATCTAAGCTAACAATTGGTTCTTGAGCTTCCTGAAGTGTGGGGAAGGTACCTGGATATCATACATTGCAGGAAGCTTTAATTAGGGTTTCTTACTCAGAGTTAAAAGGTATCAAGCTATTTCCTTTTCACACCACCTTTTTTTTTTTTTAAGATTTTTTGTTCTTTTGATGTGGGCCATTTTTTAAGTCTTTATTGAATTGTTACAGTACAGCTTCTTTTACTTAAATTTTGGGTTTTTGGCTACTAGGTATGGAAGAATCTTAGCTCCCTGACAGGATCAAACCAGTACCCCTTGCACCAGAAGGCAAAGTTTTAACCACTGGGCCACCAGGGAGGTCCCTTACTCCACCTTCTTTTGTAGTAAATTATCCTCATCTCTGAAAAATCTATTTGAAAACAGACTGAGTTTTTAATGTCCTCCAGAAAAAAATATGGTCTTCTGATAAACTTAAGAGAATCTAAATGCTCAAAGTGGGAAAGCAAGATTTTTAAGCATTGGTCAGCAGATTTTGGCCACCTAATCATGGAATCCTCCAACAATTCTGAATTGCTCATGCCAACACAAATTTCCCCCTCTGCCAAATGGCACATGGTCTATGACTCATATACTACAATGTGCTTCTGTTAAACTATTCAGGGTTGAAGTTTCTTTTTCTTTGATAAAATGTGTAATCTTATCAACACAGAAATCCACATTAGAGAACAGTCTCCTGATTTTTATTGGTAGACATAGTGTTAGTTGCTCAGTCAAGTCTGACTCTTTGCAATCCCATGGACTATAGCTTGCCTGGCTTCTATGCTCATGGGATTCTCCAGGAAAGGATGCTGGAGTGGGCTTCCATTCCTTTCTCCAAGGGATCTTCCCAACCCAGGGATCAAACCCAGGTCTCCTGCCTTGCGGGAGGATTCTCTACTGCCTGAGCCATAAAGGAAACCCTTTGGTAGAGACATCAAGGATTTTTCTACCCTAGAGCTTTAGCAACAACATTCTGAAAGAGCACAGCCAGGGAGGAGAGAGAGTAAGCAGACAGCAGCACCTGGATGGGTCACCCGAGCAAACCTGGGACATTGACAGACCTCAGAGAGAGGGCTAAGCGAGCAGTGGACCCAGGGATTGAGTCTGTCAAAACTGGAGGAGATCCAAGGTTCCACAGGTCATGCCAGGAGCTAATCAAAGATCCTAAGTGCCCAACGAGGCTGCTGGTGTGACTTCAAGACACCAGTCTGGAGCAACAGATGAGTGGGCTGACCTTCACCAAAGACTGGGTCAACATTAGCAACTGGCTATTGACAGTGTAGGAAAAATGGGAAAGAAAGGCAGGAAAGAAAGAAGGGAAGGAGGGAGGAGAGAATAAGGCAAGAGAGAAGGGGAGAAAGAAAGGGAGGGCGCAAGGAAGGAAGGAGGGAGGGAGGGAAAAGAAATGTCAAGGTAAAAATAGTTTTCCTGGGAGCTAGAATCCTTCCAGGCTGAAGGATATGACAATAACAGAGGCCTTCAACCCCCTGCCTGTTTTCACACATACAGTTTTATTGGAACTCAGTCACGCCCATTTGTTTTTGCTTTGTCCTTGGCTGCTTTGGGGCTACAATGGCAGATCAGAGCTACTGTGACAGAGATGATTCCCACCTTCCCACCGATGCCTAAAATATTCACTGGCTAGCCCTTCACAGATATATTTGCAGACCCCTGCATTATTAGGTCAGTTCAGAGTAGCCTGAAGCCTGGGGAGAAACCTTTGAGAACCTGATTTAACCAACCTAAAAATCTAACAGAGCACAGGCCCTCCAACCTACCTGTCCTCATGGAGCTTACGTTGTGCAGGGAAGACAGATGACACGTGAGAAATAAACCCGATGACATGGAGTAAAGGAAAAGTGCAGGCATCTCCAAGACCCTCAAGCGGAGCCTGTCCCCACCTGGAGAGTTGGGGAAGGCTCTGCAACCAGTGCTTTTAAGATGAGGCCTTGTAATTGGGGCAAGATAGCCAAGGAAACAGGAGAAGAGGAGTTCCAGGCTCATGCAAAGGCCCGGACTTGAGAGACAATACACAAGGACCCAAGGGTGTCCAGTGAGTCTGAAGGACGGTGCATGGAACAGCTCTGGAGAATGTGGCTGCCTCATTCCTCAGGACATCAAAATCCTTAATAATGCTGAGGACTTAGGCCTTTAATAAGGACTTTTAGGCAAAGAAAGCATATAATCATATTTATACTTTCAAAAAAGCCCATAACACTCTGATAAGTCCATACTCTTAGAGTAAGAGATCAGGTTGGGAAGGATAGAAATCCCCCAGAGCCAGCAGTGGTGCCCCCTCATTTACCAGGCCAAGAGCATACACAGGTCACCTCCCTCCCGGGCAACCCGGCCTGAGGTGGCCAAAGGACACAGGCTGTGGGTGGGACAGCCAACCCAACGGGGCCCGGCTCTTGTCCATTTAGGACGTGGCTTCTCGACCCTACCACTCTTCTTGGCTTTGAATTTTCTTCAGGGAGATTTGTTCTGCGTTCATTTTCTTCAGAATACTATTTTTGAAACATGTTGATCTTGCCTAGACTGAATTCAGAAGGAAAAAGTAAAGGTTTTTCCACATTTAGGCTTCAGTGGTTAGGAAGATCTAAACACACTTGCAGCCACTGGAGAGCTGAGGTGTGGGGTGGTGGGGAGTGAGGGGATGTGAGACATGGCCTCCTTCACCCCATATCCCAGCATGAATATTGGCCTTGGCTTTTCTCTTATAAAGTCCTCCCCTCTGTAAGACCATTCAAGGCCACTAGCACCACACTCTCCCCTGTGCTGAGCTGCTCAGAGACCAGAGCTGCTCCTGCTCCTGGTGAATTTTCAAGTCCCTTTTGAAACCACAAATTCTAATTTTTTAAAAGAGCCCTTGAAATGTCTTTCACTGCTGACACGTAGTGATGTAGGGAGGGAACCCTTTGTTATTATCAAACCCAGCCAATGATTTCTTTCCCCAAGGATCATCAGAGGAGGAAAGAAATACTGATTTATACTGAAAAGCAAGAAAAATAGAAAAATACTGTCTTACGGAAAAAAAAGTTGTGGGGTGACCGTGTGTGTCAATAAAGACACTGTCCAGGGATAATGAAACTGAGGCCCTTCAGCCCTGGAGGCTACAGCCCATGGAGAAGGGAAAGAAATACACAGTGATTCTTGAGGTGCACATGGGTAGCCCTGATTCAGAGTCACAGTTCAGATGGAGAACTAATGAGCTGCTCTTAAGGAAAATAGGATTTAACGCCGAAGTTCCTCCCAGCACTCCACATGCATAGTTCTTTCACCTTCATAAAGCAACATAACCCTAATACTTGATTACCGAAATGGGATTTGGCATTTTCTAGCAATTTCAAGGTCTTCTAAAACCACAAAGTGGGCAATGTTTTCTTCCTAAATTGCTTCCAGTCCACTTCCAGCATTCATCAGCAAATATTTGGCACTGTCACTCTTTGTAGTAGGATACACAAATTATTCAAGGGCTTATAACTGAGTGGGGTGGGGTGGGGAGAGGAGTATAATCCCCTAGGCAGGGAGATGGAAGCTTAAAAAAGATAACTACTGGAGTGTTCCAGGGCAGAGTATAAGTCTGGAGTTTGGGGGGTAGGGATGAGGGTGGATGCACACGGAAAGAACTTCTATTAAGCATAAGCCTGTAAATAAGTCAATACTTCAAAAGTTTAATAATAACCACCAGCAGTTTCCAATATTAAGAGTTCTAAGGGCAATCATTATAATTTGTCTCCAAAATGTCTAGAAGGCTCTTACCCCCTCAAAATGTTTAGAAATGCCTCACTTCATACTCAGTCTTAAAGTAAATGGTATTTGATCAATGTGTTCAAATCATTAGCAACATGCAATTTCTAATGGCTAGGGAAACTGAAGAATGGAAATTAGATTCTAGAATCCAACTTTTCTGCTTCCAGCCATGAATCCAGAGCTCAGTATCGAAATTACTGAAAACTAGGAGAATGGAGTTNTTTAAGAGAATCTAAATGCTCAAAGTGGGAAAGCAAGATTTTTAAGCATTGGTCAGCAGATTTTGGCCACCTAATCATGGAATCCTCCAACAATTCTGAATTGCTCATGCCAACACAAATTTCCCCCTCTGCCAAATGGCACATGGTCTATGACTCATATACTACAATGTGCTTCTGTTTAACTATTCAGGGTTGAAGTTTCTTTTTCTTTGATAAAATGTGTAATCTTATCAACACAGAAATCCACATTAGAGAACAGTCTCCTGATTTTTATTGGTAGACATAGTGTTAGTTGCTCAGTCAAGTCTGACTCTTTGCAATCCCATGGACTATAGCTTGCCTGGCTTCTATGCTCATGGGATTCTCCAGGAAAGGATGCTGGAGTGGGCTTCCATTCCTTTCTCCAAGGGATCTTCCCAACCCAGGGATCAAACCCAGGTCTCCTGCCTTGCGGGAGGATTCTCTACTGCCTGAGCCATAAAGGAAACCCTTTGGTAGAGACATCAAGGATTTTTCTACCCTAGAGCTTTAGCAACAACATTCTGAAAGAGCACAGCCAGGGAGGAGAGAGAGTAAGCAGACAGCAGCACCTGGATGGGTCACCCGAGCAAACCTGGGACATTGACAGACCTCAGAGAGAGGGCTAAGCGAGCAGTGGACCCAGGGATTGAGTCTGTCAAAACTGGAGGAGATCCAAGGTTCCACAGATCATGCCAGGAGCTAATCAAAGATCCTAAGTGCCCAACGAGGCTGCTGGTGTGACTTCAAGACACCAGTCTGGAGCAACAGATGAGTGGGCTGACCTTCACCAAAGACTGGGTCAACATTAGCAACTGGCTATTGACAGTGTAGGAAAAATGGGAAAGAAAGGCAGGAAAGAAAGAAGGGAAGGAGGGAGGAGAGAATAAGGCAAGAGAGAAGGGGAGAAAGAAAGGGAGGGCGCAAGGAAGGAAGGAGGGAGGGAGGGAAAAGAAATGTCAAGGTAAAAATAGTTTTCCTGGGAGCTAGAATCCTTCCAGGCTGAAGGATATGACAATAACAGAGGCCTTCAACCCCCTGCCTGTTTTCACACATACAGTTTTATTGGAACTCAGTCACGCCCATTTGTTTTTGCTTTGTCCTTGGCTGCTTTGGGGCTACAATGGCAGATCAGAGCTACTGTGACAGAGATGATTCCCACCTTCCCACCGATGCCTAAAATATTCACTGGCTAGCCCTTCACAGATATATTTGCAGACCCCTGCATTATTAGGTCAGTTCAGAGTAGCCTGAAGCCTGGGGAGAAACCTTTGAGAACCTGATTTAACCAACCTAAAAATCTAACAGAGCACAGGCCCTCCAACCTACCTGTCCTCATGGAGCTTACGTTGTGCAGGGAAGACAGATGACACGTGAGAAATAAACCCGATGACATGGAGTAAAGGAAAAGTGCAGGCATCTCCAAGACCCTCAAGCGGAGCCTGTCCCCACCTGGAGAGTTGGGGAAGGCTCTGCAACCAGTGCTTTTAAGATGAGGCCTTGTAATTGGGGCAAGATAGCCAAGGAAACAGGAGAAGAGGAGTTCCAGGCTCATGCAAAGGCCCGGACTTGAGAGACAATACACAAGGACCCAAGGGTGTCCAGTGAGTCTGAAGGACGGTGCATGGAACAGCTCTGGAGAATGTGGCTGCCTCATTCCTCAGGACATCAAAATCCTTAATAATGCTGAGGACTTAGGCCTTTAATAAGGACTTTTAAGCAAAGAAAGCATATAATCATATTTATACTTTCAAAAAAGCCCATAACACTCTGATAAGTCCATACTCTTAGAGTAAGAGATCAGGTTGGGAAGGATAGAAATCCCCCAGAGCCAGCAGTGGTGCCCCCTCATTTACCAGGCCAAGAGCATACACAGGTCACCTCCCTCCCGGGCAACCCGGCCTGAGGTGGCCAAAGGACACAGGCTGTGGGTGGGACAGCCAACCCAACGGGGCCCGGCTCTTGTCAATTTAGGACGTGGCTTCTCGACCCTACCACTCTTCTTGGCTTTGAATTTTCTTCAGGGAGATTTGTTCTGCGTTCATTTTCTTCAGAATACTATTTTTGAAACATGTTGATCTTGCCTAGACTGAATTCAGAAGGAAAAAGTAAAGGTTTTTCCACATTTAGGCTTCAGTGGTTAGGAAGATCTAAACACACTTGCAGCCACTGGAGAGCTGAGGTGTGGGGTGGTGGGGAGTGAGGGGATGTGAGACATGGCCTCCTTCACCCCATATCCCAGCATGAATATTGGCCTTGGCTTTTCTCTTATAAAGTCCTCCCCTCTGTAAGACCATTCAAGGCCACTAGCACCACACTCTCCCCTGTGCTGAGCTGCTCAGAGACCAGAGCTGCTCCTGCTCCTGGTGAATTTTCAAGTCCCTTTTGAAACCACAAATTCTAATTTTTTAAAAGAGCCCTTGAAATGTCTTTCACTGCTGACACGTAGTGATGTAGGGAGGGAACCCTTTGTTATTATCAAACCCAGCCAATGATTTCTTTCCCCAAGGATCATCAGAGGAGGAAAGAAATACTGATTTATACTGAAAAGCAAGAAAAATAGAAAAATACTGTCTTACGGATAAAAAAGTTGTGGGGTGACCGTGTGTGTCAATAAAGACACTGTCCAGGGATAATGAAACTGAGGCCCTTCAGCCCTGGAGGCTACAGCCCATGGAGAAGGGAAAGAAATACACAGTGATTCTTGAGGTGCACATGGGTAGCCCTGATTCAGAGTCACAGTTCAGATGGAGAACTAATGAGCTGCTCTTAAGGAAAATAGGATTTAACGCCGAAGTTCCTCCCAGCACTCCACATGCATAGTTCTTTCACCTTCATAAAGCAACATAACCCTAATACTTGATTACCGAAATGGGATTTGGCATTTTCTAGCAATTTCAAGGTCTTCTAAAACCACAAAGTGGGCAATGTTTTCTTCCTAAATTGCTTCCAGTCCACTTCCAGCATTCATCAGCAAATATTTGGCACTGTCACTCTTTGTAGTAGGATACACAAATTATTCAAGGGCTTATAACTGAGTGGGGTGGGGTGGGGAGAGGAGTATAATCCCCTAGGCAGGGAGATGGAAGCTTAAAAAAGATAACTACTGGAGTGTTCCAGGGCAGAGTATAAGTCTGGAGTTTGGGGGGTAGGGATGAGGGTGGATGCACACGGAAAGAACTTCTATTAAGCATAAGCCTGTAAATAAGTCAATACTTCAAAAGTTTAATAATAACCACTATCAGTTTCCAATATTAAGAGTTCTAAGGGCAATCATTATAATTTGTCTCCAAAATGTCTAGAAGGCTCTTACCCCCTCAAAATGTTTAGAAATGCCTCACTTCATACTCAGTCTTAAAGTAAATGGTATTTGATCAATGTGTTCAAATCATTAGCAACATGCAATTTCTAATGGCTAGGGAAACTGAAGAATGGAAATTAGATTCTAGAATCCAACTTTTCTGCTTCCAGCCATGAATCCAGAGCTCAGTATCGAAATTACTGAAAACTAGGAGAATGGAGTTGGTATAGTTCTGTATTAAAGCAGAGCAGCAGCAGCTTTCTGGGGTAAGATTTTGTGGTGGTCAGTGAAAAACACAACTGTGCTTTCATAAAGCCAAGTTTAAAAAGTTTGCTAGCATTTATACTCTGGGCAGATTATTCAGTCTATTCACCCATTCGCATACTCCCATACACCACCCCCAACAGAGACACAGACACAGACACACACACACATTCTCAAGAGAATTGATGCATAAAAAAGCATTACTATAAGCATTACTATAAATGAGGTAGAAAACAATAGTCATCTGTATCATATATATCATAGATATTATGAAATCATTAATGTATTCTGCAAGTTCCTGTCCAAGCCTTGTAACATAGTTCTTGTATAACAAGATGCCAGCCTTTATGAGTCAGAAACACAATACCCCACAAAGTAAGACTTAAAGGAAATGGACTTGCAGACATAATCTTCAAATCCCCTAGACAGTATAAGTCACTTACCTGGGAATATGAACTTGAAGAAGCCAGAAGAAACAATGGACTCCACTGTAGAGAGTCAAAAGGTTTTCCAACCTGTTCCAACTCCAGTTTTCCTCATTTAAAGCCCTGAACAGAATTCAAGCTTTTTTGAGAACACTATCTATTTGCTTAAGGGTCAATGCCCCGAAGGCCAGACTGAGCAGAGTTCAGTGACATCTGAGGAAAAGTCGAATGCATTCAAAATAATAACCACAAACACAATGTTCTTGGGAAGCTCTCTGACAGTGTCACCTGGCTTTGGACTGTGTTGACTTGGCTGCAAAGGAAGGGAGCTGGAGCGCCCGGGGAGAGCACTGATTCTGCCTGTGCCCAAGTCTTCTCTTATAGATCATTATTTTTGAAAAGTTACTTAAAAACGTAACAAGGCAGAAAAAAAAAATACCTTGAAACTTTTCCTCTTCAATTTGAAAGATCACTCTTGGAAAATCCTTGAGCAGGGCCCTGATATTACTGTCCCCCAGGCCCAGAGTTTCGTGGAAACAGATAATCTCAAAGAACACCTGAAACAGACTTTTGCTCAAAACTCTGAGTGCTCAGATGACCCTTGAACCCTGGTCTGAACAGTCAATAACCTCAGGCTCTACCTGCCAAATGAAGCCTTGTGTAAGGCTTTCCTTTTTAAAGTTTTAAACGAATGGAAAACCAAGTCGAATCAATACATATAGATTCTCCAACAGCTTTGTGCTGCCGCCCATATCTGTTCCTCTCCCTTCTGGTTGGTCCTTCCATCTTCTCAAAGGCTCTCATTTCTTCTCTCTCCCTCTCCTGAGCCTAAACCTGTCTCACTATGACCCTCAGCAATGAATAGTAACAGCCAACGTTAGTCACCCCCTTAGTGAGTACCTGGCTCGGTTTAAGAGTTGCGAGTACCACCTTATTTGGACTTCTCCACAACCATAGGAGTTGGGTGCTGTCATCGGCCTCCCCATTTCATAGTGGAGGAAACTAAAACTCAGAGAGATGAATAATCCACACAAGTTCTTATAACCAGTGGCTTCAGAACCTATGCTCCTCACCCTTCTAAGCTAACCCTCTTCCACCCCATACTCTGAAATGCTGTGGACCAACCAGTGCTTCTCAGTTTGCAGAGAGTAACATCAACTTAAATGATAATATAAAAATGTTTAAATTACAAATTTTTCTGCCATAAGGCTTCCTTTGTAATTCAGCTTCCACTATTGTTTGTCTCTACTGGATTCTATATATAAAACAGTTTGTGATTTAGCCCCAAATTCTGTGGATTATTATATTTAGGTGTTAAAGTCTCAATATATCAAGGTCAGCAAAGATGAGAAAGATTTCTTGATGTTCCCCTATCTGAACTGGTTTGAGAATCCCAGGAGTGGGTTGACTTCTGAGGCAATGAAACTAGAATAATGTTGGGTGTGGCATCAATTAGGACACAGGAAAAAGAACTTGACATAAAACCAAAAAGGCAGCGCCGCTATGGGATCATACTTTTGATTGGGAGAAGATTCTCAGCAGAATTTTGCTAACTTTGTTTTGGTGAAATTGTTGACAATAGCCAAAGGATGAAAATGCTCAGGAGAAAACTGCGCAAGCTTCTCACTGGTCCTTCTGTCCTAAACTTCCCTTTGTGGGGCGTGTAGACCTGGAGGAAGATAAAGCCTGGAGTTTTAGAGCAGGAAACAAGATTGCAGACACCTCATCCAACCCCCTCATCCTGTAGATGAGAAGTAAGGACAGGACAGTGACCTGTCCAGGGCCTCTGGGAGGGCTAATGGTGCCTTCCTTTGCTCCTTCAACTCTAGCCCCTCAACTAAGTCAGCCCGGGCAGAGTGAATGCCATGTTAATCATGGGGTCTCAAAGAGTCGGACACGACTGAACGACTGAACTGAACTGAATGACAGCTGCCAATGATACGTGGACTCACATGAAGTCCAATAGGTCTCGAGTGAAGGAAAATTGGTAGCAGGGGAAGGTGCTCTGCTCCACAAGTCATTCAGGGCCCCAGGCTGACAAGGTACCACCATCCTCCACATGTGGATTCCAAGGTCTCCTTGTACATTGGTGTCCAGCCATCACACAAAGGGAAGAGAAAATATGGAACATTAAGTGTGGGCAGTTGCCATGGACAAACCTGGAAGAGGCATCCATCACTTCCACCACACTTCATTGGCCAGGACTGTCTGTCACATGGCCATACCTACCTGCCAGAGAGACTGGGAGACGAGGTCTAGCTGTGGGCAAAGGAGATTTGGTTAAAAGCTAACCAATCTCAAGACATAGGCTTTGGAAACACAATGATTTGAGTTCACACACTAGCCGAGTAACTTTGGGCACATTATTTAATCTCTAGAGAAGATGCTTGAGAGTCCCTTGGACTGCAAGGAGATCCAACCAGTCCATTCTGAAGGAGATCAACCCTGGGATTTCTTTGGAAGGAATGATACTAAAGCTGAAACGCCAGTACTTTGGCCACCTCATGTGAAGAGTTGACTCATTGGAAAAGACTCTGATGCTGGGAGGGCTTGGGGGCAGGAGGAGAAGGGGACGACAGAGGATGAGATGGCTGGATGGCATCACGGACTCGATGGACGTGAGTCTGAGTGAACTCCGAGAGATGGTGATGAACAGGGAGGCCTGGCGTGCTGCGATTCATGGGGTCGCAAAGTCGGACACGACTGAGCGACTGAACTGATCTACGCGTGCGTGCATGCTAAGTCTCTTCAGTTGTGTCTGACTCTTTGTGACCCTACGGACTGTACCCCACCAGGGTCCTCTGTGGGGATTCTCCAGGCAAGAATACTGGAGTGGGTTGCCATGCCCTCCTCCAGGGGATGTTCCCGACCCAGCTTGAACCTGTGGCTCCTGCATTGTAGGCAGATTATTTACCACTGAGCTCCAGGGGAAGCCCAAATTGATCTATAGAGATCCATAAATCTTGCATTTATGTATAATTCTCTTATCTATATACTTATCTACTGTGTCTCAGTTTTTGAAACTGAGTATAAGGTTGGGGCCAGAGAAGTGTAAGCGGCAACAATCCTCAGAGAGTGTGAGCCTAGGATTCTTAAAAGTAAGCCAGAAATAAAAACACCAATACAGTATACTAACACATATATATGGAATTTAGAAAGATGGTAATGAGGACCCTGTATGCAAGACAGCAAAAGAGACATAGATGTGTAGAGTGGACTTTTGGACTCTGAGGGAGAGGGAGAGGGTGGGATGATTTGGGAGAATAGCATTGAAATATGTATACTATCATGTAAGAAACGAATCGCCAGTCTCTGTTCAATGCAGGATGCAGGATGTTGGGGCTGTTGTATGGGGATGATCTGGAGGGATGATGTGGGGTGGGAGGGGGNCAAAGCCTTTGACTGTGTGGATCACAATAAACTGCAAAATTCTGAAAAAGATGGGAATACCAGACCACCTGACCTGCCTCTTGAGAAATCTGTATGCCTGTCTCTTATACACATCTGATGATCTGGAGGGATGATGTGGGGTGGGAGGGGGGAGGGGGGTTCATGTTTGGGAGCTCGTGTAAAAAAATAAATAAATAAAAAATAAATGAAAAAAATAATTCCTTTGGGCAAGGTCAGGGCTGCAGATGTGGGTGAGGAAGCCTTCAGGCAGGCAGAGAGGAAAGACTCTGAGATGAGAACTGGGCAGACTGTGATGTGTTTGTCCTAAAACACCATCTCCACTGAAACAGAGTTAAAACCAACAAGTTTAGGGCGATTTTCCTCAAGACTTTGTTACTATTTATTTTCATGCTTTTAACTTTTTTTAAAAATGGGGCTCAGCTCCTGTCTCCCTGTGAGAAGACTCCAGTTACCTATTCATTGAGCTTCACCGGTTTCCTCTTTGCCCTTAAGGCACCGTTTGCAAGGGATAATGAAGCCCTCCCACTGATTCTCTATTTTAATCGATTTTTTAAATGTTCCTTTGATCCAGTGAAGCACAGAGCTGCCCTGCACTTCTTGGGGTTGAAGTTTGATCTTGAGTGATGGATGGCTTGCTCAACATCAGAGAGCATGGCGTGGGCTGGAACCAAGGGCATGGGTTACAGATAAACCTGAGTCGACCTCATGGCTCTGCCATTTACTATTAATAAATGTGGGTCAGGAAGAGCCCCTGGAGCAGGGCATGGCAACTCACTCCAGTATTCTTGCCTGGAGGATCCCCATGAGCACAGGAGCCTGGCGGGCTACAGTCCGTAGGGTCACAAAGAGTCAGACGTGACTGATCTTACACATGCCACTTCTCTTCTTTAAAGTCTCAGTTTACTTGTTGGTAAAAAGTGTTAAAATAAAGGTACCTACTGAGTAGGGTTATTGTGGTGGTTGAAGGAGATAACACCAGCAAAAGACTCAGTACAGTGCCTGGGACCGTATATATGCTTCGTTCAGTTTTGCTGTTTATATACGGAAGGTAGAAGGGAAGGATGTCTGGGTGAGGACAACCGTCTAGACCATGGTGAGGATGGAGGAGTCTGGTGACCCTCCGGGTTGGTTTGCATATGGGCCTCAGAGGAGTGGTGAGAAGTGTGGTTTGTGCAGAGGGTAGGATTTGTTAACAGAAGCCAGTCACAGAGGGTAACAGGATATAGAAAGTCCCAAGGTTTTTGAACATATTGTCTTGCAAAAATAGTACCACAAAAATTAAGGATTTCCTTTTAGAAACCATGAAATTCCTTTTATCCATTCCAGAATCTATAGAGGAAGAATGCTTCCACTCATTTTGAAGATGATGATGTCATGGCCCAGAGAGATAAAAACTGGCCCATGGTTTCTTTGTAAACTCACCTCACCTCTTCAGTTCAGTTCAGTCGCTCAGTCATGTCCGACTTTTTGCAAACCCATGAATCGCAGCATGCCAGGCCTCCCTGTCCATCACCAACTCCCAGAGTTCACTCAGACTCAAGTGGGGTAAAAAAAAATTAATGAACTATAATCCCAGTCTCAAGATTCTTAGATACCATTAAGTAACTTGTACAATATTGGGAAAGGGGTATGTCAAGGCTGTTTATTGTCACCCTGCTTATTTAATTTCTATGCAGAGTACATCATAAGAAATGCCAGGCTAGATGAAACATAAGATAGAATCAAGACTGCCAGGAGAAATATCAACAACTTCAGATATGCAGATGATACCACTCTAGTGGCAAGAATAAAGAACTAAAAAGTCTCTTAAGGAGAGTGAAAGAGGAAAGTGAAAAAAAAAAAAACTGGCTTAAAGCTCATCATTCAAAAAATTAAGACCATGGCATCCAGTCCCGTCACTTCATGGCAAATAGATGGGAGAAACAATGGAAACAGTGACAGACTTTATTTTTCTGAGCTCCAAAATCATTGCAGATGGTAGCTTCAGCCATGAAATTAAAAGAAGACACTTGCTCCTTGGGAACAAAAACATGACAAACCTAGATAGTATATTAAAAAGCAGAGACATTACTTTGCAGACAAAGGTCCATATAGTCAAAGCTATGTTTGTTTGTTTTTTTTTCCAGTAATCATGGATGGATGTGAGAGTTGGACCATAAAGAAGGCTAAGCACTGAGAAACTGATGCTTTTGAATTGCGATTTTGGACAAGACTTTTGAGAGCCCCCTGGACAGCAAGGAGATCAAACCAGTCAATCCTAAAGGAAATCAACCCTAAGTATTCACTGGAAGGACTGATGTTGAAGTTGAAGCTCCAGTAATCTGGCCACTGGATGCAAAGAGCTTACTCATTAGATAAACCCTTGATGCTGGGAAAGATTGAAGGCAGATGGAGAAGGGGGTGACAGTGCATGAGATGGCTGCATGGCATCACCAACCCAATGGATATGAGGCTGAGCAAGCTCACCATGAAGATGGACAGGGAAGCCTGGCATGCTACAGGACAATAACAACAACTATATGTGTGTGCGTGTGTGTAACTGATTCATTTTGTTGTACAGAAGAAATTAACACAACATTGTCAATCAACTATAATTTAAAAACTATAGAAAGCATCAATAAATTTTGGAAAAAATCTGAAACAGATTATAAAAAGATTTCCGGTGGATCAGATAGTAGTTCTTAGAAACTGTGGCAAGATGTATGAAGAAGATTTAAACAAAAGCAGTTATTATTAAATAAATTCAGCAGAAATCAACAATGTACCCAGAACTATGGCAACTGGAAAACAAGTATCAGGAGATATTCAGAACTCCAAATAAGCAAGGAGATGTCTTTCATTAGGAAACATAGTCTTACATAAATAAAAAATTTGGTATCAGAGGAAGACTCAAACCCTTAGGCAATCAGATTGACTCAAACAAGACAAGGCTGAAGTCCTAAATATGAAACGACCCGTGGCGGATTCTTGTTGATGTATGGCAAAACCAACACAATATTGTAAAGTAATTAGCCTCCAATTAAAATAAATAAATTTAAATTTAAAAAAGAAATTATATATGATTTTCATCATATATACTAAGATTCAAGGGAATGAAAAATAAAATAGGGGAAGGACTTGGTAGTAAAACACAGATAAATCTCAATAACTGTAACTGTAGTTTCCAAATGGTTAGAAAAATTATACAAATGAAGATATTTAATGTTAAGCAAACTTGGTATAAAATAGAACTAACTTGCCTCTCCTCTGGTATATGGTTAAGGATGGTATGGATCCCAGATCCTAGGATAAAGGTGAACTTCACCAAGAGAGTTGAACTCATCAGCTATAGGCACTTGAAGAATGTGGAGGCCATGAAACAAGACGGTCCCAAAGAGAGAACTGCCAAAAGAAAACAAAACAAACAAAACATGGATATTNTAAAAAAAGTGACCTGAAGAAAATACAAGAAAATATAAAAGTGATTATCTGTAAGCTATAAAAATGTGAACATGGGTGAGTTTTAGATTCCGCCTTGTGCTTTTCTGTATCTTCTGAATTGTACACAATAAGATAGAACTATTTCTATGTGTAATATGCAAGTTATTATATAAAAAGAATAAAGTATATGGCAAGAGGCAATCTCTAAAAGGATGTTTAATAAAATGTATACTAAGAATGATGTTTTAAAAATATATCTAGAAACTCTGGGTGCTTTCCAGATATTAGCCGCAGTTCAGTCTTTACTTCTCTGCCTTAGAGCCTCTAGCCTCTGCAGAAAAATGGGGGCCTTCATCTGGACATCACAGGCAAGGGTTCTGTGGATTCTAGGTCTTGTCTGCATTGCAATCTTGGTTTATCCTTATGTAGACTAGCTCAGTGTGGTGGTGTCTGAAGCTGTTACTCAGTGGTATGGCCTAATGTCCTTAAATCCGTAGGGAGCTCCAGCCCCCTCCAGACCTCTGACCTGGGCCCACTTCTCCCACAAGCTGGCTCTAATCTGAACAATGGTTGGCATCCTCTTTGGCTCCGTGGACAGCCTGTCCCAGACATCTGTCGCATCTGGCCTTGGCTCCTGGAATTCCTTCAGGCCCTACCTGTTTGATCATCTAGAGGAAAACACTTGACACACACCACCTTTCAGGATGGCCTTCAAATCATGCTTCCTTTAAGATGATCGTGGGAACCAAAAACAGTGATTGAGTAACCTCAACATATTTTTAGATGCTTTATGCTCCCCCTATAGAATCAACAATACCAAATAAGACTGTTTAATCATAGTCTAAGCAAGCTGTAACTTACAATTATCTGAAAGAAATTCATTGAACTCCACAGATATTTATCCTTTTCAGCACTCAGTACTTGGTCAGAATTTCCATTTTTGTTTCCCTTTCTAACGAAGAAAGCTGGCCAAAAAAAAAAAAAAAAAATATATATATATATATATAGACTTCATTCATGAGCACATCTTTTTCATGCTTTTGAGTATGGTAGTTCTTGCCTTTCCCCTAAGGCTCATCATTGCACACATAGTTATAAAAATTACAAGGGGAAATCAGTAATTTGAAAAGAGAGAAAAATAGCTAAAATTAATAAAGAAGAAAAAGGGACTTCTCTGCCAGTCTAATGGTCAAGATTCTGCCTTACAATGCAAGGAGGTACAAGTTCGATCCCTGGTTAGGGAACTAGTATCTCACACGCCAAGAGATGTGGCCAAAAAATTTTAAAAAACAAAACAACAACAAAAAACAAGCATTAAACAAGCAGGTCAATCTCAAGAATCATTAAATAAATGAAAACAGAGGGTTTTAAAAAAATAAAGAAGAAAGAAATCAGAAAGACTTCTGCTACAGAACAAAAATCTTAAACAAGTGGCTATGCCTTTGGTGCTGGGTAGTCACTTGAACTGTTAAGTGAATGCCTTTCTCACTGGAGAGGGGCAAGACTGCCTGAAGCTTGGGTGAACTGGCTTTACCTGTCTTGACTTCACATGGGACAGCTCTCTTCTTAAAGTGATCTCTCAGTCCTGAAAACCATTCCTTTGCTGGGATCTAAGAGGGTGGGGTTGGTAAGGTATGGGCAGTGGGTAATCACCAGTCATGGTTCACAGTAATCTATGCCAAGTGGTTATAAATAAGGTGTGAGTGGTTATCTACTACTTCCTAGCTTAAAGCAAGGCAATTCATTCTTCAGGTAGCATAACTTGGCAACAAGAAACCAGTCTTACCAAATCAGTCAATCATACCTTTGGACAGCAATCCAATAGTCTCATATGACCAAGATACAGTTCTCTATATAAGCTTTTCAATCCAGGTGGATGTTGTAAACTAGCATTCTTACCAGTGAAAGAGTGAAGGCAGGAACATTACTTTTATTGCTATGTTGTAAATTACTGTTGAAGGCTCCCCAGTTCCCTTCTTACTGACTCTAGGCAATGCCTTATGACAACAGGAAACTTAGCTTTGAAACACTTCTCTAAAACAATGAGCTATCTAGACCTGATTCACCAGGCTTCTTGATGATACTTGTCCAGGCACATGTTCAATTCAGTTCAGTTCAGTCACTCAGTCGTGTCTGACTCCTTGCGACCCCATGAATCACAGCACACCAAGCCTCCCTGTCTACCACCAACTCCCGGAGTGCACCCAAGCTTATGTCCATCGAGTCAGTGATGCTATCCAGCCATCTCATCCTCTGTCATTCCCTTCTCCTCCTGTCCCCAATCCCTCCCAGCATTAGGGTCTTTTCCAAGGAGTCAACTCTTCCCATCAGGTGGCCAAAGGATTGGAGTTACAGCTTCAGCATTAGTCCTTCCAAAGAACACCCAGGACTGCTCTCCTTTAGGATGGACTGGTTGGATCTCCTTACAGTCCAAGGGACTCTCAAGAGTCTTCTCCAACACCACAGTTCAAAAGCATCAATTCTTCGGTGCTCCGCTTTCTTCACAGTCCAACTCTCACATCCATATGTGACCAGTGGAAAAACCATAGCCTTGACTAAACGGAATTGGAATGAAAACTGACCTTTTCCAGTCCTGTGGCCACTGCTGAGTTTTCCAAATTTGCTGGCATATTGAGTGCAGCACTTTCACAGCATCATCTTTCAGGATTTGAAAGAGCTCAACTGGAATTCCATCACCTCCACTAGCTTTGTTCATAGTGATGCTTTCTAAAGCCCACTTGACTTCACATTCCAAGATGTCTGGCTCTAGGTGAGTGATCACACCATCGTGATTATCTTGGTCATGAAGATCTTTTTTGTACAGTTCTTCTGTGTATTCTTGCCACCTCTTCTTAATATCTTCTGCTTCTGTTAGGTCCATACCGTTTCTGTCCTTTATCAAGCCCATCTTTGCATGAAATGTTCCCTTGGTATCTCTAATTTTCTTAAAGAGATCTCTAGTCTTTCCCATTCTGTTGTTTTCCTCTATTTCTTTGCACTGATCACTGAGAAAGTCTTTCTTATCTCTCCTTGCTATTCTTTGGAACTCTGAATGTCACAATTTTAAACAGAAATGATTAAGAGTGATTAACTGGGGGCCCCTGGTCGTGATCATCAAACATCTAACTGAGATGTGGCCAAATAGAGGACTTGCAGCCAAGTTCCACTTGTAGCCAGCTCTGACGGAGAAGTGGAGTCAGCTGCCATCACTCTAGAGACTGTCTTCTCATCCAGCCCAGGGTTTCAGCAGACCTTATGTCAGAGCCCATGCCCCTCTGTCCTGGGGTGTAGTCAGGTGTCCTTCTCTTTAAACCACAGCCCACCCCATACTTGCTGATCTGCCACATCCTCATTTCTTTATCCCCTGGGCTGGGAAATGGCAACCCGCTCCAGTATTCTTGCTAGGAGAATCCCATGGACAGAAGAGCCTTGTGGGCTACAGTACATGGGGTCACAAAGAGCTGGACACAAGTGAAATGACTAAGCATGAACTTCTTTATCGGGATCCCCACGTGGCTCGGTTGTAAAGATTCCGCCTGCCGGTGTAGGAGATGTGGGTTCGATCCCTGGATTGGGAAGGTCCCCTGGAGAAGGAAGTGGCAACCCACTCCAGTATTCTTGCCTGGGAAATCCCATGGACAGAGGAGCCTGGCAGGCTATAGTCCATGGGCTTGCAAAGAGTCAGACGTGACTGAGTGTGCACATACTTCTTTATTGGGCGTGGAAGGGTGATTGCTTGCATTCTCAGGAATTCATTTCAAGATTTCACATGTTCCTTATGGGCATATTCTAAGGACAGTCACTAGTTGTTTCCACCACCACCCCTCCATGGACTGCTCTTTAAGTCTTTATTTTTGGTATAAATGAATGTATGTGTGTGTGCCTGCACACATGTATGCCAAGCAGAAACAAAACTCACAATGTATCATATTCTAAGTTGGAGCTTTTGCCTCTAAGTCAGAACTTAAGAAATTATATCTGGTGATCATGAGATGCATGACATACTTTAAAAAAATGAAGAGTCACATGCTGGGAAAACAGGGTGGAGAGATAAAAAGAGTCTGGGTTTTGATGACGTAATTGAACCACTGAACCAAACCTGGAACCAAATACCTCCAGATTTCATGTGCTGTGACATCATTGCCCTTATTATTTAAGCCACTACTACCAGGATATTCTTTCACATCCAGCTAGACACAAGCTAACAGATCCTCTTACATTCCTAGATAGCTCCAGAAATTAAATTGCATTATTATTTTTCAAGGAGATATAGGCAAATACACATAGACACAGGTATACCATCTTATACATTCTGAAGATTTGATCAGAGGGAATTCAGAAAATGGCACAAGAAAATAAGAAGAAAAAAAAAGAGGAAGAGACAGCCAACTAAGTGACTCTGCTATGATTCACCTCAAATCTTCATTCCAGCAACCTCTCATGGCCTCTCTGAGTGAGCCCCCACCTAAATGATTACTGACTTCCCTCTCCTCCCTCAACCCTATTCCTGACGTGTCACTGCCAGCTAAGATACACTGGCAAAACATTAAGCTCTGCTCTCCTCCACACTTCTGCTTCCTGGATCCCCTTTTTCTTATCAGCGTTGTAAACTACCTATACCTAATTCAGTCAACTGTTAAAGGTGACAATTTGTCCATAATCTCACTGAGAAAGCTCTAGTGCTAATAAATGATGCTATGACTTTCTCAAAGCCTCAGACCTTATGATGAAGCTGGCTTCTCCAACCTCTGCTGAGATTTCTACAACTACTTCGAATCTGAAAAAATCATCAGCAGTGCTCAAACTGGTTGCTGCAAATAGCTCACAGTTAAGAAGACTGTGCCAAATAGTACAGTGGCTAGTGAGGTATGTCCATGGCTTTCTATCAGCGAAATCACAGGCAAGCCTGGCATGATAGGCTACAATGTTTAAGGACTGATCTTTAACATCTGACTATATTTGGTTTATTATTTGAATATTCTTGGGTCATGTGTGATCGGACTGGTATTTCAATAAAAAGATAATGTATAGAAATGGCAACCCACTCCAGTTTTCTTGCCAGGACATCCCATGGAGGAGCCTGGTGGGCTACAGCCCATGGGGTAGCAAAGAGTCAGATGTGACTCAGCAACTAACAACTAAACAATGATTAAAAACACCTACACCCTTTCCAAGCATAAGACCCCATTTGTCACTTCTAATATCTCCTACAATACCCTAAGCTTAACAACATTCATATTTAATTTTTATAATCAGGCTAAAATTCACAGCAATATTCAAGTATATATATCTTTCTTCATAATTTCCAATGTTGCCTCTCAGTTTTCACCTTCAAATCTCTAAGGCCCTTAACTACTTTTAACTCCCAACAGTGAAAACCTGTTTCCTCTTTTCTTCACACTCCACTGGATTCACATTTTTTAATTTCCCCTTGGAAGGGCCTGCAGCTGTGTTTTTTGACACATCTGTTAGATTTTACCATAACTCCAATGTCTTTTGCCCTCATTTTTGTTTTATTTATATCATCATAACATTTATGAGAAATATGTCTTCATAAACTAAAGGCTTTTGAACTTCAAAGGGGAAAGATGGGGGAAGGGATAAATTAGGAGTTTGAGATTAACCACACACTACTGAGTAGTGTGTAAGGTGACCAACAAGGACCTACTATATAGCATAGGGAACTATACTATTTTGTAATAACAATATTTTGTATTACCCTGTAAGGGGAAAGAATCTGTAAAAGAATATATATACACATACATACACAACACACACACATATATATACCTACATATACACATATATGTGTGTGTATAAAAATCACTTTGCTGTGATTAACCCAACATTGTAAATCAACTTCAACTGTAAATACTTTAATATGAAAAACCTTTTTTTTTTATCTAATGTGTTTAGCTTCTCTCCTTCTTCATTGGTAATTCCTAGTTCATCTTGAACATAAAAATTCTGCTCTTGCCCCTGGTTCATCTTAGTATTCAGTTCCTCCATCCCAGAGCAGTCCTTGAACAAACTGGATCATATTCCTGACACATATAAGGGGGCAAAGAACAAGGGAAAAAGAGTTTCCTCCCATTGCTAACATGTAGACAGGTGCCCAGGAAACACTTAACACTGTTATCCCCTGGGAAAAATCACAATAGACTGCTTCTGATCCCAAATCTACTCATTCTTTCATTTATTAACTCAACAAATATTCATTTATCATTGACTATTAGCTCAGTATCATGATAGACACTGTGGATAGAGATGACGAGCAAAATAGACATAGTCTTTTTAGGGGAAGCACACTGATTGAAACCGTCCTCCACCCCCCACCCTGGCCAGGCACCATAGTAACCATTTGCATGAGTTGTTTTATGACAGGAGATCCTGATAAAGAATATGGAACTAATAAGCCACCCCCAACCGGAAGAGTCCGGGAAAGGTCAAAAGGACACCGTGTGTCAGTCCACTTCCTAGGATTCCTCTCGCTAGCATCCATCGTGGCTGAGCGATGTGTGCACCACCAGGAAAGACTCTGAATTAGAGTGATTGGCCAAAGACCACCCAGAAACTAACCCCATCACTATAAAACCAGACACTGAGAGCCACATGGCAGAGCTGTTCTCCTGGGTTCCCTCACCCTACTGCTCTCTACCCAGGTGCCCTTTCCCAATAAAATCTCTTGCTTTGTCAGCACATTTGTCTCCTTGGACGATTCATTTCCGAGTGTTAGACAAGAGCCCAGTTTCGGGCCCTGGAAGGGGTCTGCCTTCCTGCAACAGTCTCATGAAATTTATAATCCAAAGGAGAACCAATAATAAATAAATAATCACAAAAGTAACCATAGAAATGATGACAAATTTGATAAAGTCTATTAAGGAAATGTTCAAGAGGTTTTTGAGAAGAGGGATTTAACTTAGACTGAGGCTTTGGAGAGGCTGGCCTAAGAAAGGGAGAGAATGGTGTGGCCTGTGGCTGGATGGGTAGGGGAAGGTTGATTGTGCAGGACCTTGAAAACCACATTCATGAGTCCTGACCCAGCAAAGGAATAATGGGATCTAATTTTCATTTTTAAACATTTACTCATTTACTCGGGGGTCAGAGGAGTAGAGAGTGAGGGTCCTGGAAGGATCAACCTTATTGGAACACTGGAAGATAAGCAAAGCTTTCCAGTAACCCACTAAACATTTAACCAGAAGAAGGCCACTGAAACATAATAAGAGAATCTGTAACCTTTTAACTTAGCTTTACCCTCCACACACACCTGGTATTCTTCAAGATGGCAATTTGAATTCCAAGTATGAATGCATGATATTGGAGAGAGTAGAAAAAACCTTGTTCCCAAGGAATCACAGTTGTTTTGACGTGTCTGTGAGTTCCCTGAAGAACCACCACAAGGAGCTTGCCTTTGTTTCACCTGTCTTGCAATGCCCTCAGGGTGAAGGATGTTCCTCAAACATATTGGCAGCCAAAGGAACAAGCTGCTGCCATCTGGGATGAAAATCAACAGCAGAAGGAAGCAATAAACATGATAAAAGGAAAAAAAGGCTGTGTAGTGAGATTCTGGGGAATAAAGGCTTTGAAAAACTCCTAAGTGTACCAGGGAATCTAGAAAGCCGAGCACAGGCCCAGAGCAGCATCAATGCTCAGAAAAGAGCTAAAGACTATGCTGCAGAGGGTGTGGAGAAAAGGGAGCCCTCTTACACTGTTGGTGGGAATGCAAACTAGTACAGCCACTATGCAGAACAGTGTGGAGATTCCTTAAGAAATTGCTAATAGAACTGCCTTATGACCCAGCAATCCCACTGCTGGGCATACACACCGAGGAAACCAGAATAGAAAGAGACACATGTACCCCAATGTTCATCGCAGCACTGTTTATAATAGCCAGGACATGGAAACAACCTAGATGTCCATCAGCAGATGAATGGATAAGAAAGCTGTGGTACATATACACAATGGAGTATTACTCAGCCATTAAAAAGAATACATTTGAA
>SJYX01004899.1:0-31517 GCA_006410675.1 Oreotragus oreotragus | reverse complement strand
TAAAAAAAAAAAAAAAAAAAAAGAATTTTTTTAAATAAAAAAATAAATTCTCCCTCCAAAAAAAAAAAAGATCTAAAGACTGTAAGCTTTCACTTTTTTTTTTTTTGGCCCTGTCAAGGCATGTGGGATCTTAGGTCCCCAACCAGGGATCAAAGCCATGCCCCCTGCAGCAGAAGCCTAGAGTCCTAAACACGTTAGTCCTAAACACCACAGGCTCTGCAAAAGCACGTAGGCTTCACTAACAATATTGCCATTCCCATCACGTGATGCTTTGAATTCCAATTAGTTTATCAGCAGTTTGCTTTCAAGCTTATAATTCATGTTTTAAAATAAGCAACCATCAAAATGCCAGGTTTACTTCATTGCATTCAAGCGGGACATGAACATTTTATTCAGAAAAGCAGAAAGGCTAGCAAACATTTCACAGATTTCGGTCAATGTAATGGTGTCAATATATATTGCAAACTAAATTAATCCAGATGCATCTAGATGATAAAGATATTTATGTTTAAAAACAATGATTGTTCCAGGCATCGCAAACTTGTTGATGGTCAAGTTTGTGTTCCATATTATTAATATTTGTATTTCCCATAAGAGCTGGGAAAGCATTTTGCATAAGAAATACATGAAGCCAGATTGATTTCCTTGATTAATATCAAAAACATTTGAATTGACATTGGGTGCTGTTGCCTAGCAAATACAGGCTCAACTCCATTATAGGAAAGCTTTTGATGCATTTTGTAAAATAGTAATGAGGTATCTTACTTTTTAACATTATGACAAAGGAGCAGAGAAAATTTGAAATCACATTTAGAATGTAAAAAGCCTGCAACAAAACTATACTTTCCAATAGATGGGCAGTCTGTTCTTAACAAGATATTCATCTCAGGCACAGGTTATAAGACCAGAAGCTAATCTCAGTATGGTCCAGTTTTCTGCAATGCTTTAATTCAGTTTTGAACTTTAATTCATGGAAACACTGATAAAAGAGATATGTTATGTATCTCAAAGTCAATCTTGCTTTTTAATTTGCTTAATTTCTCTTAAAAATTTGCTAAAAACTTTATATAAATAACAAAATGTGGTTATATCATGTTTTCAACTTTTTATAATGGGATATTTCAAACATACATAAAAGTAGACAAATTAGTATCCTGAAGACCCACATATCCATCACTAACTCCACCATCAACTTACAACTACTGGCCCGGCCACACTCTCATTCACTCCTTCCATGGTATTTTGAAACAACTCCCAGGTATCATATTATTTCATCCATTAAAATTCAGTAGTTAACATAAATGATATGAGCTCCTTTATTGATAACTCTAATACCATATCATATCTGCAAAATTAATAAAAACATTTACCATAATCAACTATCCATTATTTAAATTTCCAACTGGTCCATAAAAATTATCATAAATGGGTTTATTGTTGTTTTAAACTATGTTCCTTCAGGATACAAATAAGGCCTGCATACTACAGATGGTTGTATCTTTTAAATCTCCTTTCATCAGTAGATTCCTTCTCCATTGTTTTGTGTGTGATTTATTTTTATTGAATAAATCAAGTTGTTTGCCCTTAGGAGTCCATCATTGGTTTATTGATTATAGCCCCCAGGATATAGTTTGACTGTTTCCTCTTTCCTCTATATTTCCTATAAATTGGTAATTGGATGTAAAGGCTCTATAAGAATCAGGTTTTTTGTTTGTTTGTTTTGCTTTGTTTTGATGTTTGGTTTTGCAGGGGGGAGTAGACGTACTGTTGTAGGAAGGGGGAGGCCTCCCTTCAGGGCCCCAGGAGCGGGCTCTTGTCTAACACTTGGAAAAGAATTGTCTGAGGAGACATGTGCTGACAAAGCAAGAGATTTTATTGGGAAAGGGCATCCAGGTGGAGAGCAGTAGGGTGAGGGAACCCAGGAGAACTGCTCTGCCACGTGGCTCACGGTCTCGGGTTTTATGGTGATGGGATTAGTTTTCCGGTGGTCTTTGGCCAATCACTCTAATTCAGAGTCTTTCCTGGTGGTGCACACATGGCTCAGCCAAGATGGATGCTAGCGAGAGGGATTCTGGGAAGTGGACGGACATGCGGTGTCTCCTTTTGACCTTTCCCGAACTCTTCCGGTTGGTGGAGGCTTATTAGTTCTGTATTCCTTACCAGGATCTCCTGTCATAAAGCAGCTCATGCAGATGGTTACTATGGTGCCTGGCCAGGGTGGGCGGTTCCAGTCAGTGTGCGTCCCCTAACAGTATGACGGGACTTTATCTTAGTTAGCACTGTATGGAGTCAAATCATTTTCAGTCCAGTCTTTTAAATATCTTTCCCTGGAGGTCCAGTGGTCAGGACTCTGAGCTTTCACTGTGAAGGGCCTGGGCTCAGTACCTGGTTAGAGAATTCCCACAAGTCACGCAACACAACAACAACAACAAATCTTTTCCTTTCTCTCTTGCTTTATCCCGTTTTTTATTCACCTACACCATCCATCTACAAGTGACCAATATTAACAACCCAGGGCATATCCCTCCATATTTTCTCCCTGTTCACTTAAATATCTTTATGCACTTGCATATAGAGATTCCTGTCTGCCTTACAAAAAGGAGGTCATGGGGAACCTTCCATGCCAAATGGCAGAGCCATAATTTGTTATATTTCACGGCTTCAAAATAACATTCCGTGTACATATCTACCACAACTTACTTAGCCATCCCACTCTTAGTGGCCACCACTTTGTTCCTGGATCTTGTTGCCACATCTTGTTCATAAGTTCACAGTGGCTTTGTTTTTATAGAATGGATTCCCAGGACTGGGACTGCTGGCTCAAAAAGTAATTCATATTTTTTACTTTAATAAATGTTTCCAGACAGCTTTCAAAAAAGGCTGCAGTGGTTCACATGTCCACCAGCAAGGGATGAACTCATCCTTTCTCTGACAATATAAAACAGTTCTCAAGAAATGAAAAATAGTCACAGATGAGGGTCACATGTTGGGAGCTAGCAAGGGGCATTCAAGGAGAAGAAGAAGTTCTATGAGCTTCCTTAATCCACAGTTAATGAATGAATGATGAGTGATTCCTCAATAGGAAAGACCCTACTCAGTCATCCTTGCACCTCATGAGCCTAACACAGGCTGGCACAGAACAAACATTCCAGAAGATCTTAAAACAAGGTTTGCGTCCAGTTATCTCTAACTGCTGAAGGTTGTGTTTAACCCTTCTCCACTTCCTGGTTCCTAGTGAGTTCTTTCCTACTGGATGGTACTTGCATATTACACAATAGGATTTATGAAGCATCTGCTCTTGATTTCATTTGATTCTTTATCATCTCAGTTAAGATTCCGGGAAAAGGAAGTTATCTTGGATATGAGGAAACCAGTAAACTTAGTAAGAGGATCATTCTTAAGCCAGGGAATAAAAACAATGTAATGCTCTACATGTGTTGGTCACACCAGAAGGAGTAGCCACTTCCTACCCTCTGTGAGAGCCACATTTTTCTCACTAAATCTCCACGCTATTTCTCACAAGTCTCTCTGTTGCTAGGAATCCCCAGTTCTTCTGCTCCTTTCCCTCCATTCTCACCCATCTCCTCTTGCTCTTGAAGGACAATACTCACCAATATAATACTCCTCACCCCACCTTTCAGACAAAGACCTCTTGTTTCAGTCGAAATGATGTGTTCTGCAAATAAGAATCTTTTTTCAAAGAATCTACCAAATGTACCCATGACTCAGCCCCTTATTATTATTATACCTAAGGATCTTACAGTGTAGGGAAACAAATGATTACCCCAGCTTCATCTCATTGTTGGGACAGTCAGGAAATGCCAGATGAAAAACAGAGTTCCTGGTTTTGACCAAGCCTCACTATGCTTTTATGAACAACATTTGGAATTAAGCTCCTCGTGTGTCAGAAGCACTGTTGGTATAATAAGGGGAACCTATACAGTGGAACTAGGAAAGCTGTTGACAAAGGGAGGAGGTAGAAATTTCAAAGTGTACTTTTTAAAATAGGAAGCCATAAATTCAATTCCTAGTTATTCAGAGAAACACACTCTGCTAGAGTGACCTTGGAGAGAAGACTATATTATTATTCAGGAAGAAGTTGGTCAACATGCAAACTCCATGAACAGCCTTGCCCCTCTGACAGCTCTTAAAAGAGTGACACCAGCCATCCTCCAGGAACTTGTTCTGCCACAGCCCACAGCCCTGGGATTAGTCGTTTTCTCCATTTGACTCCCATTTCAGGATTACCTGTGGCTGGGACCACCCTGGCTCAGTGCGGGGACAAGGAGCCTGATGGATGTCACCCGAGACAGCCTCAGGTCTGGATATTCTTCTTGTGTTTTGGTGTCTGGAAAAGAGTAGAGAAGGCATCCTTGGGCGAAGTCAGAAGGGAAATATGGGGGACATACACATTTAGAAGAAAAAGGAGAGTCATATGTTTAGTGTTTTTTCTATTGCAGTATCTAGCTTTCAGTTCAGTTCAGTTGCTCAGTCGTGTCCGACTCTTTGTGACCCCATGAATCGCAGCACGCCAGGCCTCTCTGTCCATCACCAACTCCCAGAGTTCACTCAAACTCATGTCCATCAAGTCGGTGATGCCATCCAGCCATCTCATCCTCTGTTGTCCCCTTCTCCTCCTGCCCCCAATCCCTCCCAGCATCAAGGTCTTTTCCAAAGAGTCAACTCTTACCCCCATATAATTACATCCCAATTATCAACATTGACATTTACACTTGAATGAAGTTCACAGTGCAACCTTCTGTTTTAAAAGGGAATTGGAAAGAATTTTTTATATCCACCTTTGATGGATTTTTTATATCACCTTTGATGACCAGAAATCTAACCTAAGGAGAGTTTTGAACAAAAGAAACACCTTCATAGCCTTATTAAGGAATGAGAATGAAAGAAAGTTTAGCACTTAAGTGAACTTGATGCAGATATGTTGCCAGTCCAGATAACACACAGCTAATAAATGATTCCTTTAACTGAACACCTTAATAGAATCATTTGACAAAGGAAGCAAGTGTTCCAACCCTGGTACCAGTGCTACAGAAGCCAAACTCCTAAATTGGGTCCACTGGAATTGAGGAATCCAGACACATGTCCAGAATTCTGCTTCATAACGTGCAAATCAGTCAAAACATCTGATTGTTTTAAAAGTGTATTTGGGAAGTTTTTAAAATGGGGCTGCACTAAACAAGATGACTGAGTCAGTAAAACCTATTATTGTTATAGTGTTTTCTTGGTGCTTCTTGAGTCCCTACCTCATTACCACCCAGGTGCCTATGGCTGTCTCCACCTCTCAGTAACAGTAACTTGCTCGCATCAAGGGTCAGATGTTAATTGGTTGTATCTTTCTTCATGTGGACATAAGTCAATGTACTACCTCTCAGAAAAGCTTTCAGTATAAGGCCTACTCTGACTTATGGAATGTCAAAGGGGAAGAACTCTAAACCTTTCAGTTCAGTTCAGCCACTCAGTCGTGTCCAACTCTTTGCGACTCCATGAATCGCAGCACGCCAGGCTTCCCTGTCCTGTCACCAACTCCTGGAGCTTACTCAAACTCAAGTCAATCAAGTCGGTGATGCCATCCAACCATCTCATCCTCTGTCATCCCCTTCTCCTCTTGCCTCCAGTCCCTCCCAGCATCAGGGTCTTTTCCAATGAGTCAGTTCTTCGCATCATGTGGCCAATGTACTGGAGTTTCAGCTTCAGCATCAGTCTTCCAATGAATATTTAGGACTGATTTCCTTTAAGATTGATTGGTTGGATCTCCTCGCACTCCAAGGGACTCTCAAGAGTCTTCTCCAACACCACAGTTCAAAAGCATCAATTCTTCAGTGCTCAGCTTTCTTTAAAAGTCCAACTCTCACATCCATATATAACTACCGGAAAAACTATAGCTTTGACTAGATGGACCTTTGTTGGCAAAGTCATGTCTCTGCTTTTTAATATGCTGTCTAGGTTGGTCATAGCTTTTCTTCCAGGGAGCAAGTGTCTTTTAATTTCATGGCTGCAGTCACCATCTGCAGCTATTTTGGAACCCCCCAAAATAGTCTCTCACTGTTTCCATTGTTTCCCCATCTATTTGCCACGAAGTGATGGCAAACCTTTACCTAAGTAAATTTCAGTCTTAATGTTTTGTTCATTTGGAGAAAAAAGGTCCCTGTGTAATCTGAAGAGTGATAGCAGTTGTCTAGACTCCACCTAGACAAGTAAGTTCATTCATCCACCCAGCCCAATCAAAGAAACTGCCCTTTTCAAAGAAAGAACACAGAAGCTTGGGGAATCTGAGGCATGCAGCAATAATGTAAAGGGACTGAAACTAAACAATCAGAGGCATTTGTACCAGCCTGTGTGCCTAAGATATAGGTGGTCAGCTTCGGGGGCAGGGGAAAGGAGGTGGTGGTACATATTAGCACCTGCAGCCTCAGCAGTTCCCACTGCATTTCAGGATATGCCAGGTCAGTTGTGGGATCGTTTCTAAAATAGACCAATGCTGGGAAAGAAGGGGGCATCCTTTCCCATTCCCAGTGGTCTCAGTACTAGAGACCATTCAGTATCTCCTTGAAAGTGAAAGTGAAAGTGAAGTAGCTTAGTCATGTCTGACTCTTTGCGATCCCATACCAAGCTCCTTCATCCATGGGATTTTCCAGGCAAGAGTACTGGAGTGGGTTGCCATTTCCTTCTCCAGGGGATCTTCCCGACCCTGGGATTGAACCCAGGTCTCCCGCATTGTAGGCAGACGTTTTACCATCTGAGCCACCAGGGTCAGTATCTCCTTGTCATATCTTAAAATACAAATTAAGACTTATAAGTCCACTCTCTCATTACACTAGTTTTGATCTCCTTGCTTATCAAGTTGTTGGTTTTTTTTTTTTTAGGTGGTAAAAAGAACCATCAGGGACCGATTTCTCCTACCTATTCTCTTAGAAAGGAAGGAGTACTATTAACAGGGTGAAAAAATAACTAGAGATTATGAACAATAATCATAATTCAAAAGTTAAATAATGAAAACAATGTATCAGGCAATTTACAAAATGTCTCCATGTTCATTATTTCAGTACTCACAATGAAAAATGTGTCATTGATCATTTTTAAGTCCCTTCTAAAAGTTACTACATTTTATTTGCTAAAGATACTGCAGATTCCTTTGGAAACACATGACCCAGAGCTTCTTGGCTTCCCCCATCTGAAGAAGACAAATTTAGTCATCAGCTCGAGTCACAGTGACTCACAGAGCGAGGAGGGAACCTGCAGACTCCTCACACACTTAAGTACTTTGAGCTTGACGGAAGCCCAGGCATCTCTGCCTTAAGAGGATCTGCGAGGTCAGGGTGACACAATCCTTCCTTCCCCCAGCACAGCGGCCAGATCAGGCAGATTACAAGCAGCCCAGCAAGGTCACAACAGCTTCTGTGTCCCAGTTCATCTTAAATAAGGTAACCGTTGATGGAGTTCTGTCCCTCATTCCTTCATTTCTCATGTCAGTCTTCATATTGTCTTGATTTTCCTCACTCTTACATAATAAATCAAGCTGTCTTTTGTGCTGTGGTCAGCAGTTGCTTTTTTTTTTATGATATGTTAGAAGGCTGTGATGGCCACTGGGTCCATCTCATCACAGAAAAAAAGCTCAATGCCATCGGAAACCTTCCCTTGAACTTCCTTCCCCAGGTTTCTCTTTGAATGTTCTTTGTCACCCTAGAGTTACAATCAGATCTACCTCTAGTTCATCTCTCTGTACCTATTTGACACCACCTATGAATCTTATAATTAATTGGAAACTGGAGTGGGGAAGAGCTCTAAAAAGAGTGGGAATCTCAGCTGAGTTCCCAGTTGGAACAACAGATTTGCTACCAATTGCAGGTCAGGTCTGTTTGTCTACCTGCTTTACCAACACTTTCAGAGGGCAATTTAGGCAAATACACACACACACACTAAGCTGAGTGAGAAAGATGCTGTTTAGTCCAGGAGAAATCAGGGATATTCCTCAATGCACGTTTGATTCCTGGACACTGGGATGACAACAAGTCTGCTTCAGATATTCACTCTGTTTTATGATTCAGGGGTTGGGATTTTACCTGAAACTTCCAATGTACAAATAACAGAGGGAGAAAGTCAGTTTAGTGGCTTCAAGGGCAATCCTTGTTAAAGGCTTTATGATCCAAGTGGTGGTGTGGTCTTTCTCAGTGGATCGATTTTTAACAGTTGGGGGAAAAGTTTTTTAAAAAACATATTTTTAAATTAAAATTCAATTTAAGTTTGAACAAATAGTTCTGAAATGTCCTGCTATACTATTGGTTCCAGGGTAAGGACTGTGCTTTATTTAGCTTAGTAGGTGCCCTAAAAATATCCTTGGCTAGACGCTGCATAAAATGAAAATTAAATGTTGTATCATCTTTGCTTTATTTGTGATATTTGAAAAGTGTGCTCAATTTTTAGAACAAAGTTCAATATCTGAATTCAAGGAAAATTTATTATTTCATATATCAAATGGAATATAATGGGAACTGGATTTGAAAGTCTTACAATGAATGTCACTTTCTCAAGGTATTGCCATTAAAAACTGCTCAAAGATAACTGAGATGAAAAGAAATATACTGAAGATTTGAACACACTTTCTGCAACTCTACATAACATTCTCTCTATATTGCAAGCTTCCTTGAAGCTTTGCATAACTGTAAGCTATAATAACATTTAATATATCACGTCTTTCAGTTAGCAATGCTTACTCAGCAGCATAAATAAGGTAACCATGGCTTTAGCAATAATTCTTAACCTGCCAATAAAATCAGAAAGCATACTGGCAAAATAATAAACCTAGAAGAGACTGAGGATATTAAGTATTATTGCAGATGATTTGATGAATTATAATTTAAAAGTTTTGAGAGAAGTCAAAAGAAAATCGGAGATAGGTTTTTTCCTTAGAACTAAAAATGCAAAACATAAACTCATCAGGTGTTCCCTACAAAAGAGTGGGCTGGCACACCTCCAGGCTGAGCCAGGAGACAGAAAGAGCCTGCAAAAGAGGCACCCCCACACACACGCACTTCAGTGTCCCATTACACAAGGCACACTGGGTCCTGAGGGTCACCACCCTCCTGCAAGAAGCAGGATTCAAGGGGAACGTAACTAACGAAGGAGCTTCTTCATTACACTGTCTGAGGGAACTTACAAGGATGAATATCACCTGAACAATCTCATCAGGACACCATAATCATTATTATTCTTTTAATCTGACACTCATGTAAGACTAGTTTAGGTAAGACCCCTTGGCTCCACTTAAAATTTTTTTAGATTTCTGGGTGCCTAACATGAAGACTTTCTTCACAAAAAAATCTCATCCATTAGTCATATGCTTAGTTTGTGTCATTAGGCACAAATGTCATTTTTCTTAAAGAAATGTGTCACAGAAATCTCAGAGTGAGTGGCCAGTTAGGTTAAATAGTGACAGAATTTCTTGATTAAAAGAAAAGATAAAAATAAAAAGGAATCTGGTGTCAGTTAACCAGGTTTACAATATTTATTTATTTATTTGGCTGTGTCAAGTCAGTTTCAATTTGTGGGATTTTGGTTGCGCCATGCAGGGTCTTTCGTTGTGGTTTTTGGACTTTGTGTGCAGATAAAAGAGAAAACTAGTTCTTTTTTAATTTTCTTTGTGTCTTTGTGGCATTGTGGGTGGAGAATTTTGATAACATATTTTCATTTTCCTATTGACTGGTTGTGGTTTATGGTCTCAATGGTTGCACAACGTGGGCTAAATTGCTCTGCAGTATGTGGGATCTTAGTTCCATGACCAGGAATTGAACCCACGTCTCCTGCATTGCAAGGTAGACTCCTAACCACTGGACTAGCAGAGAAGTTCCAGGTTTACAAGATTTAAATGGACAAGGGACATACATGTCCAGTGAGACTGCTGTCAACCTTAAGAAAGCTTATGCAAGAGAAACTCAGAAAGAAAATATTTAGAAAGCTTTTTGATAAATGTTCTCTATTTGATGCACTTTGATTTAAAAAGCTTAATTGTTAATTCACCTCAGGTCACACTTGCATCAAATTGAAAAAAACAAAAATAAAGATTCAACAAATACCCTAACAGACAGTGTGACTGACTAGATTCAGTATTGTTTTCTCTTTGTGAAGTTTTGTGGAAATAAAACCAACTTGTTTGGGTGGAAGTAACTACATAGAACTCTACCTCTCTTATAAAAAGTATACCTCATAATGACTCTGAAACATGGAGACATTATTTTTTATCTTATTTTTTTTTTAAGAATCTCTCATTTATTTTTAAAGGGTGGAGAAAGATGAATAAGAGAAGTGAAACCAAAGGATCTTATTTTAGATATTTTAACCAAGAAGAGAAACCCAGGAAGAGAAAATTAAAAGAAGCAGAAGTGGACAAGGACAGCAACTGAGTTGTAATATTTTCCAGTAGCTGCAAACAAGAAATTACTCTTCAGCCCTTCAAATATAGATCAAAGAGAAACCTAGTTCTCCTTTTTTGAGTCCTTGTGGTGTCATGGAGAATTTTGATAATATATTTTAATTTTTCCTATTGATTGATAATGTGTTCATCTCTTTCCAGTTCCACTTTTCTTTCTCTCTCTCTCTCTCTCTTTTTTTATAACACAGTTTAGGAGCTCAGAGATGAAATTTTTAGTTCTAGCCACTCTCTGGCAAATGATCTTATGTCTGACACTAACCCTACTTAGCTCACAGAAGTACTTTGATAATTTAATGAGATAAATTTTATAGGAACTTTTTTTAGTAATGTTCAAAGTTATCTAAATTGGAAGTGTGACTATCTGATGACAAGCAGGAGAAGGAGAAGAGGATCCCCTGATGATTCAAAGGGCTCGAAAACCAATCCAGTTATCACTAGACGCCTGGTGTTCAAGTGAAACTTTCTTTTCTTTCTTTCTTCTTTCCTTCTACATGTATTTACTTAGTATCAAGTATCATTAGGCATGGTGGTGTAGAGAAGTGTACACACAGTCCAGACTCCCAGAGTTGAGTCGGAATCCGGGTAACAGTCGAGCAGACAGTTAAAGGATGGATGTTGGGATTGAGTGGCCTGAAACAACACAATTCTATCTTGAGCTCATTAACATGCATTTCTAAATTTGTTTCCTCATCCATAAAATAGAGATAATTTTACTGTAAGGTTTGAATGAGATAAATATTTCTAGATCTTAGCAGAGGGCCTAGACTGTGGTGAAGTGAAGTGAAACTTAGTCAGTCATGTCTGACTCTTTGCGACCCCATGGACTATTCAGTCCATGGCATTCTCCAGGCCAAAAACAGGAATAGGTAGCCTTTCCCTTCTCCAGGGGATCTTCCCAATCCAGGGATCAAACCCAGGTTTCCCGCACTGCAGGCAGATTCTTTACCAGCTGAGCCACTCAATAGATCATAGAGTTACTATCATTCCTACCTGTCTTGGTCAACTGGGAATCCCAAGAACCATGGTTTTCTCAGAGCATTCTTTGAATTCTGTAGTCAATGGTACTCATCTGAAGGGCACCCCAGAGGAGTTCATAGTGGTCCAAACTCAAAAGGCTCAGCTAGAATTTAGGCCTCATAAATGCTGTGAGTGCTCATTTGGTAGTTTCTAAAGTCACAAATGGTAGCATACATAAACTTGGCTTTGCTCACTGCTTCCTATCCTCCTGATGACAAAAAGGCAATTTTCAAAATATGTATATTCATTTATTTTATTTATTTGGCTGCCTCGGCTCTTAGTTGCAGCATGTGAGATCCCCGTGGTGCGATGCACAAACTCTCCAGTTGTATTGCGTGGACTCAAATACACAAGGTCAGTAATTGCAGCCCATGGGCTTAGTTGCTCCACGCAGCATGTGGTATCTTAGTTCCCCAAACAGTGATTGAACCTGAGTGTCCTGCATTTAAAGGCAGATTCTTAACCACTAGACCACCAGCAAAGTTCCTAGGAAACTTTTTAAAATCATAGATGTTAATGCTTACTACAGCAGGCTATGAATTTATTGTTGTTCAATCGCTAAGTCATGTCTGTCTCTTCATGACCAGATGGACTGTGGCACTCTAGGCTTCCCTGTTCTTCACTGTCTCCAGGAGTTTGCTCAGACTCATGTCCATTGAGCTGATGATGCCATCTAGTATTTATAAATAATAAAAATTTTCTGGTAAGACCATAAAAAAATATAAACTTTCATCAATATGTCACTACTAAGGAAACAAAGACCGAATTTCCAGTCTGGGTTTTCAGTAGTTTCCAGCAGTTCTGAATACTGTACCGTTCTGGACCTCCAAGACAAGTAAACACTAGACCAGCAGTTCTCTACTGGGAGGAATTTTATTCCTAGGGGAACATCTGGCAATGTCTGGAGACATTTTTGGTTGTCACAACTGGGGAGGAGGACTACTGGCATCTAAGTGTCAGAGGCCAGGGTGGTGCTAAACATCCTGTAATACACAGGAGAGACCCCCCCACAATAAAGAATTATCTGACCAAAACTGCAAAAATACTGAGGCTGAGAACCCTATGCTAAGACATGAGTAGTGCATACAGCAGCCAATCGTGCCACACGACAAGGGTCTTCCTGTGTACCCGTCATTTTATTTCACCAGGTACCCTTCAAGGTGGGCTTCCCCGGTGGCTCAGTGGTAAAGAATCTAACCGCCAGTGCAGAATATGCAGGAGACATGAGTTCAGTTCTTAGGTCTGGAAGATCCCTTGAAGTAGGAAATGGCAACCCACTTCAGTATTCTTGTCTGGAGAATCCCATGGACAGAAGAGCCTGACAGGCTATAGTTCATACAGTCATAAGGAGTTGGATAAGACTTAGCAACTAAATAACAACACTCTTCAAGGTAGAAGTTATCTCTATTTTACAGATAGAAAATGGAAATGAAGGTAATATGACAATTCGCCCAAAGGCCCTACTGAACCTGAAGCTCGATCTGCCTGATTCTAAGGCTTCAGTGCCTAAACCTTGATTTAATGTCTCTTGTGTATGTGTGTGTGTGTGTGTGTGTGTGTGAGACCTTGGTCCTTGCTCTCTAAATTTTTACTGGCAAATTGGTTAGTGTTGATTTTGGCTGAAGAAAACACTCCATGATCTGTTCAGAGGACGTAAGCTCAGAATTGCGCCCGACCTCATGCATTGAGCTGTAGGGGCTGAAGATCTGCTTTCTCTGATTCTTTTCTTGCCCTTGATGAGTCCATAAGCTCACAGTCCCTGGGTGCTAGAGGGACTGTGACAGACCTAGGCACTTCTTGCTGAGAGATTTGTACCCCTACAAAGCAGGGAGGTAAATCGGAAATACAATTTCCAATAAATGCTGTGAGATAAATTGAAAAACACAGAGAAGCCAACAACCCAGGCAACCAAAGTCAATGCCCTGGCTGAATTGCTGGCACCAAGGACCCATGTGGAGGTGACCACAGCTGGCAGAATAAGGCTGCTGCAGCCCTGAGAGTTGCGGTTACTCATTTACTTCCCAGTGGTCAGTGAACCAATCAACCATCAATCAGCTTCTGTGTACAGGTCATGTTCTCAGCAACTCTGACTGACCGAGGGTTATTACTCAAAGGTGGCTTCTTGGCTAAAATTAGAGGACAAAGGTATGTGTTGGTTTGAGGCTGACTTGGTCCAATGACCTAGAGGTATGTGAGCCTTAGGGACTGAAGAAGAAGCAGTATTTTTGGATGGTAATCTTTGGGGAAAGGGCAGACTTTGCAAAACTCTAGGTCAAGGCTGGCAGTGCTTGGATTCAGGCTGCAGGCTGGGACACCCGCATCTGAAATAACCCTCAGCCCAAAGGAGTAACTAATGAGGACAACACATCTTAATGTGAGCCCATCCCTAACAACTAAAACCTCCTCTCTGTTTGCTTGTCACCCGGGAAAAATTGGTTTGGCTAGGGAAGGAGGAAGTTGAGGGGGGAGATGGATAAGATGAGGAGGGAGAGGGAGTCTGACTGATTTGGTCTGAGTTTTTGCTTTCCTCCAGTGGTTATGAAGGTGAACTTCCCAAAGAGAAGAAGGCAGAAAACTTGGTGTCCAAGGTCACTAGACTCTGAAGTTCTGGATATGAAACTTCTCACCTATCCTGTGCATGGAACTCAAAGCAGTCAAATGAACACTTTTCTCATTTAAAAAAAAAAAAAATCATTTTCCTTTGCCAAATTTTGAACTTTTTGGTTTGAATTAATTTCAAATTTATGGAAAAGTTGAAAGAATAGCACAACCCAGAATCCCCAGATATTGACATTGTACCACGTTTACATTCATATTCTCCCTTTAGAGGATGTACTTATTCTTAATGTTTGTTTATATACATATTTTTATTATTTCCTAAACCATTTAAGAGTAAGTTGGAGACATGGTGCTACTTATTTCTTAAATACTTCCAAGTGTATTTCCTAAAAAAGTAGGACATTTTCTACATAATCATAGAAGTGATCAAAATTGAGAATTTAATATTCATGTAATATTTATTGTTTATCAGATCTACAGTGCTTACTCAAATTTCACTTGTCAACCTAAAAATGTTCTTTTTGACAAAAGAAAAAATGATTTTCCAGTGCAGGATCAAAAGTTGCTATTGTCTCCTTCATTTATTCCAGCTCTGATCTTTATGATTTCTTCCCTTATACAAACTTTAGGATTTTTTGTTCTTCTTCTTCTAGTTGTTTTAGGTGTAAGGTTAGGTTGCTTGTTCAATGTTTTTCTTGATTCTTAAGGGAGGTTTGTATTGGTATAAGCTTCCCACTTAGCACTACTTTTAGGGCCTCCTGTAGGTTTTGAGTTGTTGTTTTCATTGTCATTTGTTTCTAAGTATACCTGGATTTCCTTTTTGACTTCTTCAGTAATACGTTGGTTATTCAGAAGTGTATTGTTTAGCCTCCACGTGTTTGTGTTCTTGGTAGTTTTTTTTTTTTTTCCTGTAGCTGATATCTAGTCTTATATTGTTGTGGTTGGAAAAGATGCTTGAAATGATTTCAATTTTTAAAAATTTACCAAGGCTTGATTTGTGACCCAAAATGTGATCTACACTTTCTAACACCACACACAAAAATAAACTCAAAATGGATTAAAGATCTAAATGTAAGACCAGAAACGATAAAACTCCTAGAGGAGAACATAGGCAAAACACTCTCCGACATAAATCACAGCAGGATCCTCAATGATCCGCCTCCCAGAATACTGGAAATAAAAGCAAATATAAACAAATGGGATCTAATTAAAATTAAAAGCTTCTGCACAACAAAGGAAACTATAAGCAAGGTGAAAAGACAACCCTCTGAATGGGAGAAAATAATAGCAAATGAAGCAACTGACAAACAACTAATCTCAAAAATATACAAGCAACTTATACAGCTCAATTCCAGAAAAATAAACGACCCAATCAAAAAATGGGCCAAAGAACTAAATAGACATTTCTCCAAAGAAGACATACGGATGGCTAACAAACACATGAAAAGATGCTCAACGTCACTCATTATCAGAGAAATGCAAATCAAGACCACAATGAGATACCACTTCACACCAGTCAGAATGGCTGCGATCCAAAAGTCTGCAAGCAATAAATGCTGGAGAGGGTGTGGAGAAAAGGGAACCCTTTTACACTGTTGGTGGGAATGCAAACTAGTACAGCCACTATGGAGAACAGTGTGGAGATTCCTTAAGAAATTGCAAATAGAACTGCCTTATGACCCAGCAATCCCACTGCTGGGCATACACACCGAGGAAACCAGAATAGAAAGAGACACATGTACCCCAATGTTCATTGCAGCACTGTTTATAATAGCCAGGACATGGAAACAACCTAGATGTCCATCAGCGGATGAATGGATAAGAAAGCTGTGGTATATATACACAATGGAGTATTACTCAGCCATTAAAAAGAATACATTTGAATCAGTTCTAATAAGATGGATGAAACTGGAACCAATTATACAGAGTGAAGTAAGCCAGAAAGAAAAACACCAATACAGTATACTAACACATATATATGGAATTTAGAAAGATGGTAATGAGGACCCTGTATGCAAGACAGCAAAAGAGATACAGATGTGTAGAGCGGACTTATGGACTCTGAGGGAGAAGGAGAGGGAGAGGGAGAGGGAGGGATGATTTGGGAGAATAGCATTGAAATATGTATACTATCATGTAAGAAATGAATTGCCAGTCTATGTTCAATGCAGGATGCAGGATGCTTGGGGCTGGTGTATGGGGATGATCTGGAGGGAAGATGTGGGGTGGGAGGTGGGAGGGGGGTTCATGTTTGGGAGTTCGTGTAAAAAAATAAATAAATACAAAAATAAAATAAAATAAAATAAAATAATAGAGCCAAAAAAAAAAAATGTGATCTATCCTGGAGAAAGTTCCATGTGCGCTTGAGGAAAAGTGAAAGCTGCTGTTTTTGCATAAAAAGCCCTATAAATATCAGTTAGGTCCAACTAATATGATGTATCATTTAAGGCTTGTCTTTTCTTATTAATTTTCTGTCTGGTAGATCTGTCTATTGGTATTAATGGAGTATTAAAGTCCTGCACTATTATCGTGTTACTGTCAATTTCCCCTTTAATAGTTGCTGCATTTGCCTTAGTATTGAGGTGCTCCTATGTTAGATGCATATAATTTATAATTTTTATATCTTTTTCTTGGATTGATTCCTAGATCATCATGTAGTGTCCTTCCTTGTCTCTTATAACAGTCTTTATTTTAAAGTCTATTTTATCTGATATGACTATTGCTACTCCTGCTTTCTTTTGATTTCCATTTGCATGGAATATCTTTTTTCAGCCCTTCACTTTGAGTCTGTGTGTCCCTAGGTCTGAGGTGGGTCTCTTGCAGACAGCATATATAAGGGTCTTGTTTTCGTATGCATTGTATATTTTAATTGGAGCATTTAGTCAATTTACATTTAACATAATTATTGATATATACGATATGTATAGGGCTTCCCTGGTGGCTCAGACAGGAAAGAATCTGCCTGCAATGCAGGAAACATAGATTCAGTCCCTGGGTCAGGAAGATCCCCTGGAGAAGAAAATGGCTCTCCACTCCAATATTCTTGCCTGGGGAATTCCATGGACAGAGGAGCCTGGTGGGCTACAGTTCATGGGGTCACAAAGAGTGGGATACGGCTGAGCGACTAACAGACTAACACTAATTAACTAATGATTCTATTACTATTTACTTTATTCTTTTGGGTTTGTTTTTGTAGGTCTTTTCTTTCTCTTGTGTTTCCAACTTAGAGAAGTTTCTTTAGCATTTGATGTGAAACTGGTTTGGTGACGCTCAATAGTCTTATCTTTTTTTTTTTTTTTTTGGCTTATCCATAAAGCTTTTGAATTCTCCTTTGAATCTGAATGAGATCCTTACTAGATAGAGTAATCTTCATTGTAATTTTGTTTCTTTCATCACTTTAAGTATAGCTCGTCACTCCCTTCTGGCCAGAGTTTCTGTTGAAAGATTAGCTGTTAGCCTTATGAGAATCCCCTTGTGTGTTATTTGCTGCTTTTCCCTTGCTGCTTTTAATATTTGTTCTTTGTGTTTAATTTTCATTAGTTTGATTAATATATGTCTTGGTGTATTTCTCCTTGGGTTTATCCTTTCTTTGACTCTGGGCTTCCTGGATTTAGATGGTTATTTCCTTCCCCAAGTTAGGGATATCTTTGACTATTATCTCCTCAAATATATTCTCATGCCCTTTTTCCCCCTCTTCTTCTGGGATCCTTATAATATGTTATTGTGCTTAATGTTGTTCCAGAGGTCTCTGAGACTGTCCTCATTTCTTCCTTTTTTTTTTTCTTTATTCCGCTCTGCTTCAGTTCTTTCCACCGTTCTGTCTTCCAGATCACTTATCCATTTTTCTGCCTCCAATAGTCTGCTATTGGCTCCTTCCCTTACTGTAGCACCAAGACTTCACAGGGATCATAGCACAGAAGACAAATCCTCAAGACTAATGGTGAAAACAACACTCAGTTGCCAAGAGCACCCAAAGAAACGCACACACTTACAAAAGGAAGAGAGAAAAAAGAGGATTGAAAAAAAGGAAGAAAATGAGAAATATATGAAAAAGAAAAAAGGGGGGAGATTAAAAGGATATAAGGGAAAAAGATTAAAAGGATATAAAAGGGGGAAAGAGGGAGAGGGGGGAAAGAGGGAAAAGGGAAAAAAAGAAAAAAATGTATATAGAGAGCAGTAGTTCTAACTCCACCTCCCAGGAAGCCCTCCTATACTGGACTGTTCTTTGGACCCATCTGCCTCTACTCCTATGTGTACTTGCCTCCAATGTCCACAGTTGCCAGAGCTAGGGTTTTGTTTTTTTTTTCTTTTTTCTTTCTCTTATTGTCCTTTTATATATTCCATAGGCACAGAGTCTACCTAGTTGTTTGTATGGATTTAATCTGCAGCTTGTACAGCTGGTGGAGAGATTTTCAGTCCTCTTCCTTAGCCACTCTGCCCCTGGAGCTCAATTGTGGTTTTATCCCCACCACTGCATGCAGGTTATCCATGGGAGTTCACTCCTGAGGCTGCCCTGGAGGACTTGGGTCTGCCCCAATGAGGACCAAGAGTGGAGATATCACAGCTGCTTGAATTGTGGGGACCCTGGCAGCACCATGCATGCAGGGGAGGCGGCGGCCACAGGAGCAGGAGATATGGCACTATTAAGGCTTGTTCTTTCTAGCCTCTGGCAGCTCTGCGCCAATGAGGACTGGGCATGGAGGTGGCATGGCCATTCAGAGTGTGGGGAACCTGGTGGGGCCAAGAGTGTAGGGAAGGTGTTGGCCATNATGCAGGGGAGGCGGCGGCCACAGGAGCAGGAGATACGGCACTATTAAGGCTTGTTCTTTCTAGCCTCTGGCAGCTCTGTGCCAATGAGGACTGGGCATGGAGGTGGCATGGCCATTCAGAGTATGGGGAACCTGGTGGGGCCAAGAGTGTAGGGAAGGTGTTGGCCATGGGCATAGGAGATAAAGTGCTATTTGACTCTTTTTCGGGGGCTTCCCAGGTGGTGCTAGTGATAAAGAACCCACCTGCTAATGCAGGAGACATAAGAGACATGGGTTTGATCCTTGGGCTGGGAAGAGCCCCCAGCAGGAGGCATGGCAACCCATTCCGATATTTTTGCTTGGAGAATCCCATGGACAGTGGAGGTTGGCAGGGTGCAGTTCACAGGGTTGCACAGAGTGGGACACAACTGAAGCGACTTAGCACGAACATAGAGTCTTTCCTAGCCTCTGGAAGCTGGCATTCAGAGGACTTCCCTAGCTGGTCCTTCTTTGTTGCTTGGTGAAGCAGGTGCTCAAAGGGCCCTCCTGGCTGTGAGCTTGAATTGTGGGGACCCTGGCAGCACCATGCATGCAGGGGAGGCGGCGGCCACAGGAGCAGGAGATATGGCACTATTAAGGCTTGTTCTTTCTAGCCTCTGGCAGCTCTGCGCCAATGAGGACTGGGCATGGAGGTGGCATGGCCATTCAGAGTGTGGGGAACCTGGTGGGGCCAAGAGTGTAGGGAAGGTGTTGGCCATGGGCATAGGAGATAAAATGCTATTTGACTCTTTTTCGGGGGCTTCCCAGGTGGTGCTAGTGATAAAGAACCCACCTGCTAATGCAGGAGACATAAGAGACATGGGTTTGATCCTTGGGCTGGGAAGAGCCCCCAGCAGGAGGCATGGCAACCCANGGGCCAAGAGTGTAGGGAAGGTGTTGGCCATGGGCATAGGAGATAAAATGCTATTTGACTCTTTTTCGGGGGCTTCCCAGGTGGTGCTAGTGATAAAGAACCCACCTGCTAATGCAGGAGACATAAGAGACATGGGTTTGATCCTTGGGCTGGGAAGAGCCCCCAGCAGGAGGCATGGCAACCCACTGCAACATTTTTGCTTGGAGAATCCCATGGACAGCGGAGGTTGGCAGGGTGCAGTTCACAGGGTCGCACAGAGTGGGACACAACTGAAGCAACTTAGCACGAACATAGAGTCTTTCCCTAGCCTCTGGAAGCTGGCATTCAAAGGACTTCCCTAGCTGGTCCTTCTTTGTTGCTTGGTGAAGCAGGTGCTCAAAGGGCCCTCCTGGCTGTGATCTTTCTCTGTTGTTTGGTGCATCAGGCCCACCAAGGACCCCCATCTCTGGGGTCTTGCTCTACTGGTCAGCTGCTGGCTCTGGCATGCGGGGAGAGAGAGAGGCTCCAGTGGTGGCTCCACCCCNAAGGACTTCCCTAGCTGGTCCTTCTTTGTTGCTTGGTGAAGCAGGTGCTCAAAGGGCCCTCCTGGCTGTGATCTTTCTCTGTTGTTTGGTGCATCAGGCCCACCAAGGACCCCCATCTCTGGGGTCTTGCTCTACTGGTCAGCTGCTGGCTCTGGCATGCGGGGAGAGAGAGAGGCTCCAGTGGTGGCTCCACCCCCTGCACATGATTCAGCCGTATGGCCCTGCCTCCATGGCTGCCCAGGTTTCCTTCAAGGGCACTCCCACCGAGATCACCTCCCTCACGTCCCTTCAGGCCATCTCCCGCCGTCACCAGCAGTCCTCACTTTGGGATTGCTCTCTAATCCCAACGGTCCAGCTCCCAGCGACTGCGCGTACAGAGGGGCCTGTGTCCTGGACAGGTAGGGCTGTGGTTCTCTGCTCCATTCAGAATGTCACAGACCAATTGATTCACTCTCCAACAGCCTGAAATGCCTCCTCTCTGTCCCAAACGATGGCTCTGGTGTGGGAATCTCACCCCTGCTTTAGTTCCTTCACCCCTGCGTGCAGATCCAGTCCTACTCACTCTCCTAATTTTCCCTTTCTTCCTTCCTTCCTCTTCCTGAGTTTTGTGTGAATCCATATTCCTTTCTGGTGGTCAGGCACTCCTGCCAGCTCTCAGCTGGTGCTCTGTGAGATCCCTGGATCTGAAGATATATCCCTGATGCATCCATGAAGAGAGAAGTACTCCATGTCCAGCTACTCCTCTGCCATTTTGTCGTCTCTGTAGTGTTCATTTTTATCACTTGGTTCAAGTGGTATCCGTCAGATTTCTCCACTGTGAAACTACTATTGCTCTCTTTTTAATTAGTACGAGCCTTATGAAGAGATTCTTTGAGATTCTCTAGTTACTGTTTCTCATCGGAATTTCACCTACTAGTTTAGAAATGCCTGGAACAGCTGTTACTTTGTCAGCTGCCACATGATGATTTGCTAATTCCATTTTTCCTTTTACATTTATTAATTGACATATTAATTCTCCTATAAAATGAGGCAATTAATGAGCCCTCTCTAACTGAAAAGGCTATGAAGAGGATCAAATGAGACCTATATGTAAAAGTGAAAGGCAGAGCGCTTTACAAAAGTAAGCCATTGCTCCCCTTAGGCCTGCCTGCCAGCAGCAAAACCCTACAATTCAGAGTTTCCACTCTCAGCTCCGCTGCTGCTGCGTCATTTCAGTCTTATTCAACTCTGCACGACCCCATAGACGGCAGCCCACCAGGCTCCCCTGTCCCTGGGATTCTCTAGGCGAGAACACTGGAGTGGGTTGCCATTTCCTTCTCCAATGCATGAAAGTGAAAAGTGAAAGTGAAGTCGCTCAGTTGTGTCCGGCTCTTCGCAACCCCATGGGCTGCAGCCCACCAGGCTCCTCTGCCCATGGGATTTTCCAGGCAAGAGTACTGGAGTCGGGTGCCATTGCCTTCTCTGACTCTCAGCTCTAGAGCACATTAAACCCCATGAATATTTGCATTTTTCACATAATTCCCTTGGGAGTTTGGACTACAACAAAGGTTACAGAAACCATTTGGTGAATATAGTCAACTTTTAGTTATTCAACAATTTTTTATCAAGACCTAGGCTTGAGCAAAATGCTATACTAGTTGAATGTATAAACATGAAATTTCCTTAAAATGTCTAAATATGAAATTTTGCAAGAGTTGGTTACACCACTCCACCCCTCAAAATTATATATTTTAAATTATTTATTTGAAAAGGGGAAATCTTGCTACACAGACGTCGACTTGCAACAAATCAATAATTCCTACAGAAGGAAGATTTAGAAAAACTACACCAAATTTTTAAGTCACAGTAGTCTAAAAACCTGACTGCTTTAGAAATAGTCACAGCTATACCACAAGAACCAACTAGTTTGCACAAACCTTCCATTTAGCTCTGACTTATTTTTATTACCTGTTTTTTCCTTCTTTAGCTATAGATCTTTCAGCAGGAAAAAAAGATGAAAGCAGAGTCCAAATTTTCCATGATAAGTGAAGATATATTGACTTATTTTTTATCTGAAACAATCTATTCCTTGTAAAATAATAGAAATAGAGTTGTGTGTCTGTGTGCACATGAGTGTGTGTATCATTCTATCTGTGTTTATGTTCATATTCCTTATTAATCAAAGAAATATTTGCATATAGAGAGAAAAAAAGTAAAATCAACCCAATGACCCATGTCAATGTTGCCAGTTACTTTCTCTGCCACTTGGGAGACCCTTGTGGCTTAGTGGTAAAGAATCTGCTTGCAATGCAGGAGACACAGGTTCGATCCCTAAGTCGGGAAGATCCTTTGGAGGAGGAAATGGCAACCCACTCCAGTGTTTTTGCCTGGAGAATCCCATGGACAGAAGAGCCCAGAGAAATACAGTCCAAGGGGTCACAAAGAGTCAGACAGGACTGAGCACACACACACACACACACGCACATATGATAGGTGTAGTTTAACACTTAAATGGCCATCTTCCCAACCAAATAAGAGTTATTGTATTTTTAACCCTCTATGTATCCATCCAAATGCATTAAGATATCTTAAGTTCATCTCTCTATGTTATTATGCCCTAATGGTTCTAATTTGAATTTTCTTTCTAATTTTGAACACTCAGGACGCCATCTTCTTTTATTGTTCAGGAAAGAAGCGTCTTTGTCATACAACAGGAAAAAAATGCTCTTTTGGCTGTTAGCCCTTCTGATCCTTTGTGGTTTTCTGTGGAATTATAAAAGACAGCTAAAGATCGCAAATATCACTGATAAGTACATTTTCATCACGGGATGTGACACTGGCTTTGGAAACTTGGCAGCTAGAACTTTTGATAAGAAAGGATTTCATGTAATTGCTGCCTGTCTGACTGAATCAGGATCAACAGCTTTAAAGGCAGAAACTTCAGAGAGGCTTCATACCGTGCTTCTGGATGTAACTGACCCAGAAAATGTCAAGAGGGCTGCCCAGTGGGTGAAAAACCAAGTTGGGGAGAAAGGTGAGTGATGTGAAAATGAGGGGAATGGAGGGGGTGTTGAGAAGTAAGCAAAGCTAAATGAAAGTAAATAGTCCGATTTTAAATGGTCATTGCAAAAAAAAAAAAAAAAAATGTCTGCTAAATACCAGTTGTGTACTGGAGAAGATGGGAGAAAGTTTAGAATAGCCCTGAATAGTTCTACATTGCAAGCTCTGTACATGCATGAGAGACACGGCCCATATTATCTTCTCATATGTTCACATGGGTGAATTTAGAACTGAGATGATGGTGTTAACTGGTCTTTTTCTGTGAGGTGCTACTGTAGCCACTTACACAGCAAACAACTTAGGGCTAAAAGCTGCAGTAGATCCTGAGGGCAACACTTGAATTGCCATCTGGATATCCAGGACCATCTTCCGACTGCAGAATGGATCCAGAGCTCACACACTGTCACTGGGAAAGGAAGAAAATGGTCTGGCGGTCTGAGCAAGTGTGTCTTAGGCAGTCGTGGTAGAATAGGGAGTCATCGGACCTCATTCTGCATTAGATTCTGCAAAGAGAGGAGCATTCTGAACTAGAAGATTTTTTATCTCATTCCCTTGAATGAAGTTTGAAATATCCTCATGGATGAAGATCTTTGAATCCACAAAGGGAAAAACAGATGTGATTTTTCTTTATCCCATCTTTATCATATAGTTGAGACTCTGAACCTCAAAAGCAGTGGTTTGATAAGGCTCCAAATAATATTTTAATGCTTGAATGCCAAACACTTTTAACAATGTTAAATGTTTCCCATCATAAAATAAGACAGGTGAATTATTGGATTTTTACCAAAAAATAAATGTGAAATAGATCAAAGTTGTTCTTGGTCTATAAAAACAGTTCATAAGTATTCTCTGGCTATGCCATCCAGCATGATAAGAAAAATAGAGCAATCTGCTCACATCTGAGATGAAAAAGTCTCACTAAGATAGTGTTTGACATTCTAAGCAGAAACAGAAAAATTGTGAGGTTGGCTTCCAGTAACAGGACTTCAGCCGTTTCAGTTCAACCTCCCACCCACTGCACCATCACTTCCCCAGACTGCAAGTATCCAAAGCAGGAAGGAATGTGACTGCAAGGAGGAAACGGCACCATCAGATAAGGCAGAGCTGTATTTCCATCAAGGGTGCCCACATAAATGCCACCTTGTGCCACACCTCCCTCCCTTCCGCTCTGTTCTAGGTCTCTGGGGTCTGATCAACAATGCTGGCATTCTTGGCGTGCTGGCACCCAACGACTGGCTGACGGTGGAGGACTACAGGGAACCTGTTGAAGTGAACCTGTTTGGACTCATCAGTGTCACGTTAAACATGCTTCCCTTGGTCAAAAAGGCTCGAGGGAGAATTATCAATGTCTCCAGCATTGGGGGTCGGCTTGCATTTGGTGGAGGGGGCTATTCTCCATCTAAATATGCAGTAGAAGGCTTCAATGACAGCTTAAGGTAAAGCAAACATGGGCATCCTAGCAAATAATAACCACTAACACTCATTGAACATTTATGTACCAGACACTCTATTTAGTGTTTTAAACTATTCCCAATTTAGATACTGAAAGTCAGCCCTTGACACAAGGGTTTGAAGCAAAAAAAATAAGGAAAAAACATTTTAAAAATGAGAAATAAAATATAAATGATACCACTGAAGCTAAGAGAGATGAGATAACTCCCCAAGGTCACCCAGCTGTCAAGTGGTAGAATAGGATTTGAACCTAAATCTTTTAAAGTCTTTTCTTCTTTTTGCATTAATGCATATGTGAATAGTGGTGGCAAATTCGTATTCAACAGATTAGCTTGTTTAACAGTTAGGGAATCATAGAGAGGAACTAAATCAGGTCTCTCTGTTGGTATTACTGTCAGATGCAGACACAACAGTGACATCTTATTTAAGCCCTCAGTAGAAAATTATCTGATAAAATTATCTGATTAGTGATGCAACATTTTTCCCCCTTGTTGCAAGTTCTGGACTCAAATTTCACACACATAGCTGAGTGAATGTAACTGTCCCACCTCTACCCCAAGGACGAGAAAGACAGCTTTCCTCTGATGCTTCCATTTCCAAATAAAACTTAGAAGCTTGCTACCCTGGAGAAGGGAATGGCAACCCACTCTATTATTCTTGCCTGGAGAATCCCATAGACAGAGGAGCCTGGCGGGCTATAGTCCATGGGGTGGCAAACAGTCGGACAAGACTGAGTGACTCACACACGCACACACACACACTCACAAGCTTGCTAATCTAATGTGAAGATTTTGCTACCACAAGAAAGCATTGACTACCTCTTTTTGCTATGGGCCAGAGAACTCCAGAGCATAAAACCATGAAAGCACCAATTTAGCAAAGTCCTCAATTTGGTGCCCCAGGCATTAGTTTCTTTGGGTTTATGATGTCTGAGGTTCACTCTTTGGGTTTATGATGTCTGAGGTTCACTGGGCTTCTCCAATCTGTAGGTTTATGCCTTTTCGTATATTTGAGGATGTTTCAGCCATTGTTTCTCCAAACATTTTTTAATCTACAATCCACTATTTCTCTTCCTTCTGGGATTCTAACACAAATATTAGACCTTTTGATTTTGTCCCACAGATTCCTATGGTTCTGTTCACTTTGTCAATCATTGTTCTCTCTGCTGTTCAGATTAGGAAATTTCTAGTGATCTATCTTCACATTCATTGACTTTCCTTCATCTTTATCATTTTACTAATGAGTCCAGCCAGTAGATATTTTATTTTGGTTAATGCATTTTTCAAGTGTAAAATTTTCACTTGGTTCTTCTTTCTTTTCTGAAGCTTTCTAAATTCCCATTTACTTCAGGAGTGTCTCTCTCAGAGCATGTTTGTAACAAGCACATTAAAGACTGATAATTCCAATGTCTGTGTTGCCTCGGCCTTGGTATCTGTCCATTGTCTTTTCTCATGTGAGTTGAGATTTTCTGACTTCTTTTATGTATCATATGCTAAACATTTGGTACAACATGAAACTATGAGTCTTATTAAATTCTGGGGAGAATGTTGATAGATTTCTGTTGTTATTGTTGTTGTTTTTAGCAGATAATTGATCAGCTTGTGTTCAGGTCACAACTTCCAACCAACCTTCTGTGGTGTATTCCCAATGTTTGTTCATTTTCAAAGACTTTGCTGTGCTATTCAGATGTGTCCCACATGTATACTGCATAGTAGCCAGTCTGGAATGTGGAAGATGATCCATCCCATAGTTCAGTTCCTCATCTGCAAACTGAGATGGTAGAATAAGATGCTCTTTCCTGTGCACCCAATTCTGTGATTCCATGAAAAGATTTATAAGCAAACATTATTCAAATAAGCCTGAGTTAAATGTCTTCAACTGGCTCTTTTCACAGGCGGGACATGAAAGCTTTTGGTGTGCATGTCGCTTGCATCGAACCAGGATTGTTCAAAACCAATTTGTCAGATCCAGAAAAGGCTGCTGAAAAAAAACTTTCCATTTGGAAACATCTATCTCCAGACATCAAACAACAATATGGAGAAAGTTACATCAAGAAAAGTGAGCTTTGGGCTGGACCCAGGGTCCTATGGGGTTCATTGTCCTACACAGCTTGAAAGAGACTCGAACAGAAAGGAAAAAGTAAGGTTATCATGGTAATACACCAGTAGAGATCTCAAATATAGATCAGGAGTCCCTATTAATTAGTGTCATCTCTTGCTCGTGTTTATAAACATTTACTGAGCATTTACTAAGTGGTAAGTTCCATACTAAATGAATTGTATCATTTATTCCTCAAAAGAACTATAGCAGCGAGCAGAGGCTCGGAAAGGGGAAATGTCCTGCCCAAGTTTATACAACTCCTCAGAGCAATGCCTGGACTGGAGCCCATGGTCATCACATCTATACAAACCACCTTTTTTTGGTGATCACCTACCACTCATTCAAAGACTCAGACTCTGACTAACTTACAACCTGGTTGACAACAGAAAGTAACCAGAAGACTCTGAACACTGAGATTTACAACATGCAAGAAACTTGATCCTTTATTTCCGAGACACAACCAACAGCCTAGAAGGAGTGCTAGATAGTACAGTCTCTAACTGCTCGAGAAATTCAGCACAGGATCAAAACACTTCTGATTAAGAAACCTTTATAGGAAAGGTCAGGTTTGAACATGACCTAAACAGGAAGAAATTATTAATATTTGGGTGGAAGCTTTCCGCAGCAGGAATGCATGGCAGCAGGGATGGGAGGAGAAATAAGGTAAGTCAGACTGAGTCAAGGCTGGAGGAATAATCATAAAGGTCAGATAACAATGATTAACACATAGTAAACATTCACTATATACTTGTCACCATTCTAAGCACTTTACACAAACTCTTTCATTTAAAATGACCAAACAAACCCTCTGGCTTTTATAGAAGCAGAGGCACAGGGATGTAACTTGCCCAAAGTAGCACAGCTAGTAAGTGGAAGAGCTGGATTTGAGCCCAGATGGCCTGACTTGGCCATCTATTCTCTGCCATGCACTGTAATGGGAATGAGGCACTGGGGAACTGCTGGAACTTCCTGTATCAGGGCTCTTGCCTCCATATCAGACTTCCTGGCCCTATTAACATTTACTCACTAGTCCTCAAACACTTACTAAGCTTCTGCTCTGAGCCAGGAGCTCCACCTGACCTGGTGTCACCCTAACCCCAGCTGTGATCCTGCCTCTTCTTTGGCGGGCTTAGGTAAGACAGCCAGCTGTGGCAAGGTTCAAGGCCAGGGGTGTTCAAGGTGGAGCCGAGCAAGTCACATCTACTGGGGGAGAATGACTGACTTCTGCAACTACCCCACCGTGCACACGCACACACACAGACACATGCATACAGGTACATATATGTCAACTAGAAGGTCTGGATTGACAAACCTCGCAGTGCTGACATGTCACTACATATCAGGTTGCAACCACTGCCATTAAATGCTCTGTTTCTCACTCACCGACTCCGAAGCCTCTCAGTTCGAGAACAGAATCCCTCATTGAGAAGAGCTTTCCCTGTTTGATTTTGAAATTGATATCTTCTAGATGCCTGAGAATATATCATCAACTTCTATCTCGAATTTTTTTGACTTGGCCTCTGGGTCAGGTGTCCTTTCTCAGAATTACGAAAGGCTTAGAGCCCGATTTTGTCCTGGTTGCTCTTATTAGAGTTCCCCAAGCCAAGACTTTGAGATCAGCGAGACTCATAGTTCCAAAGCAGACCACAAATTTAAGCTCACTTTGCTTCGTTTCCCAGACTGGAGTCGTAGGAGCTTAAAACAGACTTAAGACTTCTGAGCTAACCTCAGTTAGGCTCTTGAACAGCTTGTGGCTACTGGGAGCTGAAGTCAAAAGATTTAACACAGTAGATTTTCCCTTGAGGATACACAATTTAAAATATGTTTTAAGAGCTTAGGAGGACTGCTTCAAGCCATCACCAGTCACTGCCTCTTTAAAGGTGTCTTAGCTCATTACTCAAACAATTCATTTGCTGAGAAGCAGGATACCTTTAGCTTCCTGAGTCAGGGCTTTAGTGGATGAGTCTCTATTCACTGAATTATAGAGGCACGTGCTATATTAGTGCACACATATATGCACAAGCATGTGCACACACATTTCCTATATCAAATTTCTTTTAAGAAGTACTGTGTTTATACTACTACCACCATGTTTATACAAACTACTAACTTCCTGGGTTCTGGCTTCGAACAAGCTCTCTAGGAGATTCTGCTGCTCACTCAAGTCTGAGAGCCAACAATCTAAAGAAATCACTGCTGCATCCTTTTCTGAGGAATAGATAAAAACCCACCACAAGCGGACCCAGTTATAATGGCAAAATCAAAATAAGTTCCCTCACTGCCTCCTCCCCTTTGCAACCTAGCTTCACACTCCCCTATTCCGCTTCTTCCACGGGGTAACTGTGCTCTGTCTCTTTTTTTACAGGCCTAGAACAATTGAAAGGCACTGCATCCTTTGTGAACGTGGATCTGTCCCTGGTGGTGGAGTGCATGGACCATGCTCTCACAAGTCTCTTCCCTAAAACCCGTTATGCTGCTGGAAAAGATGCCAAAACTTTCTGGATCCCTCTGTCTCACATGCCAGCAGTTTTGCAAGACTTTTTATTGTTGAAACAGAAAGTAGAGCTGGCTAATCCCAAGGCAGTATGACTCAGCTGATGACAAATACCTGCCCCAGGCTGTGAAATTGGCTGATTTCTAGGACACATCTCCTCAATCTCATTCTTTACCTAATCCAAACTGGACTCATTTAGATCAAACTCCTTCTGGTAAAAAGACAGGCTCCCACCATCACCTTTGAGGTCCCAGGGTCCCTCCTTAAATTTTTCTCGAGAAGATGGCCAGGGATGGCACCTACCTGATATTTAGTCTTTGCCTGCTGGTTATAATGTATGGAAAGTGGACAGGCTTTCCCACCCAAAATGATTTTTCACCTGTGCCTGCCCCATGCTTCTAATCCATACCACTTAGAGTGATTCCTGAATGTTAAATATTTGTTCCTGATCAAAATATTAAGAGATAAGTAAAATAATTTCTTAAAGGAGGATTGGATGTACTATCTTGCTGAGAATAAGATTCTGAAGGACTGGAACCCGGTTCTGTGAGCTTCAATAGGGGCAGGAGAAGAAAGGGTAATGGGGCACTGCGAGACTGGTAGAAGCTAAGGGGCAGCAGAAAAATACTAGGTCAGAGTGCAAGTAGGAGGGAAGGAAAAGGAGAAAAGGAATAAGAGAACTGAAAAAGAGAAACAGGTGTAAAAGTGTAGGTGGAGAGATCCCAGGACCACCATCTGTGGATAGATGGTAACAGCAGAGGAACTTGTCATTCCAAAAGAAGAAAAATGCAGAGCCTGTGTGTTTATCCTGAGGCTTGTAAATGTAACGAGACATAGACTCTTTGATACAACTTACACTGGAGGTGGTTGGGAAATCCAGTATGTGAGGTGTCTCTAAAGCCCCATGAAAATACAGAGCTAAATTCAGAGAATCTCTTTTACCAGCAGTTACGGTGAGAGCAGGCCTGCTGCTGGCTCATTTAATGGTTCTAAACTGGGTTGACTCTGAACCCACACCCCATCCAAAAGAAACTGCCTAAACAGATGCTTCCCCAAACCCCAGCGCCCAGTATCACTCACAAAGGTTGGTTGAATATTTATATGAAAAAACCCAAAGTGTTAAATTTAATATCTGTTGCAGGATAATATGGGCTTCCTGGTGGCTAAGATGGTAAAGAATCTACCTCTTTGCAGAAGACTGGGATTCAATCTCTGGGTTGGGAAGATCCCCTGGAGAAGGAGATCTTCAACCCTCTTCAGTATTCATGCCTGGAGAATCCCATAGACAGAGGAGTCTGTCGGGCTACAGTCCAAGGTGTCGCAAAGAGTCAGGCACAACTGAGAACTAACATACTTGGGAAACCACAGAATAACACAGAGTGAAAGAGTTGGGGAAATTATCTAGTGTGTATATCTGTGCATGCACATGCACGTACACACACACACACTGAATTTACTGTGAAGAAAATACTTAATATCTGCTGCTTAAAACCATGTTCTTTTGAAGATGTCAGTAATCCTATTCATTTTTACTCACCTTTCTGGAAACATCTGCCTATGAAGGAGTTTGCTCCTTTGACATTTACAACATATTGATGACTTTCAAAAATCAAATTTCCAATGGTATCAGGTCCATATGTTTCATTATTTTGAGAAAAGATACACTCATCCTTTTCACATGAAAATGAAGACAGTCACAGCAAGAATCATAGAGAAAAATTCTCAAAAAAAAAAAAGAAAAGAAAAATTCTCAAGCAAAATTATCTCAACTATCCTCACTACCTATCAGTGGACTCATCCCCATCTTGGTCCTACAAGCCCCAGAGACCGTTCCACCTGTACATCCCTGATTTCTTCTGGTTGGAATTAACACCAGGCGACTGTCACTCATTTTGTCCTTGGAGATGAAGTTCATCCACATTGCTTGCTGAGGCTTCTCCTTCTCACCTTGAATTCCTAGATCTTGGGTTCATTTCATCGCTTAAAAAATATCTAACCTGGGACTTCCTGGTGGTTCAGTGGCTAAGGCTCCATGCTCTCAATTCAGGTGAGCCTGGGTTTGATCCTTGGTCAGGGAACTGGATCCCACATGGCACAGCTAAAGATCCCACATGCCCACAACTACGACCTGATGCAGCCAAGTAATAAATATTGTAAAACAAAGCTAGTCTGCTGCTCCCCAACCTTCCAGGCCCCTAGGGCTGCCCAGACTTTTTTTTTTTTT
>SJYX01004898.1:35860-66661 GCA_006410675.1 Oreotragus oreotragus | reverse complement strand
AAGGGAGGGAGGGAGGGAGGGAGGGAGGGAAGTTTTCCATAGTCACTGATGTGGTACTCCAAGTGTTGTTTTATTATAATTTCAAGGAAGAGTTGAGGGAGGGAAAATGAGGTAAAAAGTTGTTATTTTTAATCATTCAGGATCTTTATGCCCTTTTAGAACATGGTCATTAACATCCTCTTTCATTTAGACACGCATCTGTCTAGTCTGTAGAATCTAGCATGTAGATTCTGAGAATCCCTTTGCTTTCAGTTTGTCATCACTGTGTACAGGCACGAGGGTGGTATTCTTTCAATCAACAAAAATTTACTGAGCAACTTCTCTGTGCCAGGCACTGTTCTAAGTAAGCTCTGGGGAGAAAGCAATAGACAAGGGAAGTCAGAATCCCTGCCTTGCTTGATCTTAAGTTCTCCTGGTGACATCTTGGTGTAGCCCTTTGTCTGGGTCGCCTTTGACCAAAGACTTCTTAGGTTTCTCTTCCACATCTGTCTTGACCTCAGCCTCTTTTACCTCTCTCTATTCCTAGTATGGGCTGGGGCTAAAGAATCTGCCAGCATTGCAGGAGAGCCAGGTTCAATCCCTGGGTTGGGAAGATCCCCTGGAGAAGGGAATGGCAGCCCATTCCAGTTTTCTTGCCTGGAGAATCTCATGGACAGAGGAGCCTGGTGGACTACAATCCATGGGGTTGCAAAAAGGCAGACACAACTGAGGAACTAACACTTTCACTTTCTTTTTTCGCTAGTATAGGCTCTCCTCCTCCTGTTCCTCTTCTTCCCACTTCTGAGTTCCCACTTTTGGTCCAATCTCCCTGCTTCCTGAGATCCTACAGTCATTCTAGCTCCTGATAAGACTCACCCTCTCCCTCTTGTAGTTCTCTTTTACAGTGTTCAGACATATAGATGACCTTGCTCATTAAATCAACATGTCACCTCTTCCTTTGCCAGGTTTCTTTACATTGTTTTCTAGTAGTATTTCCTGGGCAAGAGTCAGGTCCTCCCAAGAAGATGAACTCCATGGTGTATTCTTTCACACATGCTCAACACCTTGCAAAAAGGAGGCGCTCATTAATAGTGCAGACTGTCTCCCACGTTGCCCTGGAGAGCTGTTTGTCATCTCAGAAGATTCAGGTCTGCACCTCCCAGCTCTATAATCACAGCTGCTGCTTGCTCTTACCTCCACCTGGGTCTTGGGTTTGGACCCAGCCATCCTTGTTTGTCCCACTTCCGTTTCGCTTGGATCCACCAATCCTGCCCTCTGTTGTGGCAGGCCCAGGCCTGCTCCAGTCTTGAGCAACTCAGACCATGAAGAACAGCTTCCGTGGTTGTTACAAGCCTGCTGGGAGTGGGTCCCAGGTGTGCTACCTGTGTGACCTTTGGTAAGTTCATTCACCACTGAGTCTGTTCCTTATGTCACCTGAGAACTGGGGATGTTGATGATGCTGGCTTCCCAAGGTGCTTGAGAAGCCCACCTGGGAGGATGCCCATACAGCTTCTGGAGTGATGCCTGGCACACATCCAGTGTCACTCTGGTGATGGTGGAGCACATCCAGAAGCAGGGCCCCTCCGGCTACCTCTCCCCATCTCCTCCTCAGGTCTGCAGCCCCTTTTGCTTCCTGTTTCTGATTGGTTGCTCTGTGAAATTAATGAATCCCAGGACATCAAGGGACTTTCATTTAACTACCAGTTCTCTCTCCTGGACTGGACCCTATGCCAGTCCCTCAGTTCAGCTGCCATAGGCTAGATCCTGCCAAGTTCAGACGAATTACTTAAGTTCAAGCCCATCAGCCACTTGTTGGGATTCCCAGAGGTTATGCGCCATGTATCACTGACTCAATGGGCGTGAGTCTGAGTGAACTCCGGGAGTTGATGATGGACAGGGAGGCCTGGCGTGCTGCCATTCATGGGGTCGCAAAGAGTCGGACACGACTGAGCGACTGAACTGACTGCAGCTGAACAAGAGGAGAGTCCCACTTCTGCCTGCTCCTCTCCCCTTTGTCCTCCCTGTTCCTGTAGTGCTGCTGGCTGCCCACTCCAACCATCGAGGCTGGGGGAGCACCCTCCACCCCACTGTGCTTGGCGTTCTCTCATGTCTCATTTCTCAGCACCCCATCCTTGCCTGCCCTCCCTTCCCCCGTAGTCACTTTCTCCTCCCTGCCAAAAAATCACATAGGAGAAGCCTGTCTGCAAGGGTTCCATTCAACTTGCTCTACATTAATGCTCCACTATGGTGACCCACTGCTGAGTCTTTCACTTGTAATGTAATCTAATAATTTACATGCACTTTGCAAGCAATACTCTCTGAGACTCACAACCTGCTTGAAATCACTCTGGTGTTACAGTATTTGAGCTGATGAGAGAGCAGCGTGAGAAAGAGTAGTTATTGGTATTACAATGATGTTGGGTAAATCTGGGAAAATAATGTTAGCACAAGATGAGGGTGTGCTGATGGATTATAATATGCTTTCTTAGAGAATCAATTAAGCTTGCTAAGGGTCTTTGATTGATTTTTGGCTTGTAATTGGACTAGGCCAGGTCAAAGTATGGTGGGATAGAAGCGTAGGAAGCTAGAGGAAGTGAGTCAGGCATGGAATCCTGTCTTCCTGGGATGCTGTGAAAATGTTTTCATTTTGATATACTACATGACTTTTACAGAATTAATTGGCACTGTGATTAGGTTGTTTTATTTCTTCACTCAAACATGTTGGAAGCTGATTCTAATATGCAGTAATGAAAATAGAGTAATGCTGTAATAATAGTGCCATTGTAAAGTGAATTACACCATTAAGCATCTATTTTGTCTAATCTGTATTGTGATGGTGGGGTGATACACACACATACAGACTTAGAGTATCTGGCCTTTAAGAAGCAGGCTCTAGCAGAGAAGCCCCAGTCCTATAATACTGAACAGTCGGAATAAGAATAAACTGTTCTTCAGTGAAAAAGTAAATTTTTATATCTTCAAATATACACATATTTTCAAACACATATACACACACTGGCATATACATATTGTACCAGTCAGGCAGATCAAAAAGAAAATGCACGATTAGCATTAATGTGCTTGCTTGTGTTGCCTTTTTAACAACTTGGTTGACTTGCCTGGGGACAGGTATCAGTTATGGCTGACCAAGTCAATTATAGTATCAAGGATAGTGTTTGAAAACAAGGCTTCGTGTATTCGCTTCAGCCTTTTCATCCTTATTATCATGTCTGAGAGCCTCTGTTAATGGACATGTCTCAGGTTGGGGAAAAAGCATTAAGGACTCAAGAACCGCGGTCATTTTATTCTGTCATTCATCTCCCAAGAAAGAACACTGGCCAAACAGCTTCTGCCACAGCAGAAAGATAAAGACATATTTTTATGCCTTAAGTCATAAGCTAACCCTTGAGCAGAGATGGGATCTGTGAAGGCAGCCTCAGATATGGCTGCTCCCAGGGGGCATGTGAATTCAAAAGTCCCAGGGTGAATTGCTCTTCACTTTGGTTCCAGGGACTTTAGCCCTGAACCTGCAGGCGGATTGGCATCAGCAGGGAAGTCTGGCAGGAGATGAGCATGGATTTCCAGCCGTGTCCAGGGAGGTCCTGAAGACTTACTTGGTTCATCTCCGGACTCAGTTTCTGTCTCCATGACCTCCTCTCCAGGTTTTCATGCAGAGGCCATCTGGAAGGGATTTTGATGGAGCTCTGCATTTCTCACCTGCCCTCACTCCGTTGCTGTGCATCAGCAGCATTGTCAGTCAGCACCCCCACCTGGTGATCTGAAACCCCAGAAACCCATCATCCGAAGAGTTGAGATTTTATGTGAGCGTGCTCAGTTGCTTCAGTTGTGTCCAACTCTGCGACCCCATGGACTGTAGCCCACCAGGGTCCTCTGTCTATGGAATTCTCCAGGCAAGAATACTGGAGTGGGTAGCCATTCCCTTCTCAAGGGGATCTACCTGACTCAGGGACTGAACCCAGGTCTCCTGCATTTGCAGGCAGATTCTTTACTGTCTGAGCCACCAGGGAATCTGAGATTTTATATAGTTTAAGATATATTTACCTTTCATTATATAATGCTTACTCTGACGATCAAAATATCGAAAGCAAATTTTCTTCATAAACAACTGAGCATTTTCTGTATCTCAGATCAACCTTGTTGATTTTTAAACTCCATGAGCACTTGAGGAAAAAGTACACAGCATCCATGTCTGGCATCTGGATTAAGAAAATAGTAAAGAAAGTTTATTGCAGACTTTGGTAAAAAAAAAAAAAANTTCTGTATCTCAGATCAACCTTGTTGATTTTTAAACTCCATGAGCACTTGAGGAAAAAGTACACAGCATCCATGTCTGGCATCTGGATTAAGAAAATAGTAAAGAAAGTTTATTGCAGACTTTGGTCAAAAAAAAAAAAAATCAGTATCATATTGTTCCCAATAAAATACTACAATGAAAATTACCATGGTGTTTGACAACATGTTGGTATTAATTGGTCTTGTCCGTTACTATTTCTCAGTAGCAAACACACTCTGGTTTTAGCGTTAATTAGTTACAGTCTTTATTGAAGTCACATTTTGCTGCATCAGCTCAGTTTATCTTCTCATTGGTCTCAGTTCCTGGAGGGCAGCGTTGTAGACTGTCTTGAGTCTTCTGTACATCTCTGTCTCTTATTTGGGCATTCAGTGAATGCCTTCAGGATGCTAGTGACGGTACAGTTTAGAATCAATATGTGAAAAATGAGCCAGCCAAGGCAAAACTGGGATGAGACAAGAAAATCTGATATTCTTTGAAAGCTTCAGATGTTTAAAGGTGATGCAATAAATTGCCTTCTTTCACTGATGCATCAGGTATTAATTGAGCACTTACTATGTGCCAGATCCCCTCTTGGTCAGTGGAGGCACAGAGTTGAATGAAAGGAATTGATGAACAGGAAAGACACATTAACTAGTAATTAAAAAAAAATACAGAGTGCTATAATATTAAAAAATATATCATGCACATAAGAGGGCAAAAAGACTTGAAAAGGAATCAGGGAAAGCTCACTGAGTGGGTTCATCTGCCTAATTTTTTGAAAAATGGCGAGTGATTTGCCTAGAGGGCAAAAAGTGAGCAGGCATTTGCGGCCAAGTTTCATGAAGTGCAGGTTCATGGGACATATAGGTCGATGAGTCCAGCTGAGCCTTGCCGAAGCAAGGACCAGGAGATGAAGATGGAGAAAGAAGGCAGGGGCCCAGCTAAGCTTTTTGGACCTTTTTCTAGGGCAAAATTATGAGCAAGTGAAAAATACCTCGTTTCTCTTTGATAGAGTAGTTAAGGACTTCCCTGGATGGCTCATTCTGTAAAGAATCTGCCTGCCAATGTAGGAAACTCGGGTTCGATCCCTGGATCGGGAAGACACCCGGGAAAAGGGAATGGCTACCCACTCCAGTATTTCTTGCCTGGAAAATCCCAGGGATGGAGCGTGGTGGGCCACAATCCATGGGGTCACAAAGGGTTGGACATGACTGAGAGACTGCACACACACACACAGAGTACTTCAGCCTAAGTATTCTGAAGTTGGGGTGGAGGATTGATGGTGAGAAGGAATCAAGTTAGGGGATCTCCATGGTGACTCTGGAGAGACTGGGCTGGGGCTGGAATGGGGCTCGGAGGTAGGCTCAGAGGTGAAATTGGAGGTGCATGATAGAAGTAATGACAGCAGTGAGTCAGCCCCAGAGCTGGGTGTGATTATTGCTGGGATGGCTTGATGACAGGGGTTCCATTTTGGATGGGCTGAGTTGGAGGTGCTGGGGATGTGTCTTCTGGGCAGCTGGAAATGTGGGTCTGGCAAGGAGTATGAGACAGCATGTCAGCTGTGGAATTAAACAAACAGTCATTTAACCAGGAGGGATAGCTGGGGTGGAGACGTTATGAAGCAGCATTTTTGAAGGTGAAATTTTTACATCAGGATTTGTTGCTGGATTTTGAAATGCAATACTGAGAAAATAAGCCTCAGGTTCAGGTGGGTATGGCTGAGAAAGTAAAGAGGAGCGATTGGTACAGTGACAGAGACAAGTGTCATAAAAAACTGGCTTTAGACTCAGAAATCCTATACGAGGCATGCATGTACACACACACAAACACACACACACATCCCAAACCAAGAATGTCTTTAATTCAGAGTAAGGTTTTAACGCATATTGATGCTCCGGATTGCATTTGAGTTTTATCTGCTTGGGTGGTGGTCTCCTTCCCAACATGTCTAACTGATGATTGTAGAGTTGTTGCCCTTTACCCCCACCTTTAAAAAACTTTCTGCACAGCCCAGGATTGATTTATCCTGTCTCTGAAGGGAATCTGCCTCACGCTTGGCAGAACCTCAAGGTTGGGAGAAATAGAATGAATAATCGCTGTGAAGAGGTCTCCACACTGCCCTGGGAGAAAGACTTCATGGGAGAAAAACTTGAAAGAAGGTCTTGAGAAAGAGCATGATATCTTCAAAGGATGGGTCTAGCCATGGGAAACAAGGGAAGATAAGGGAAGATTTTTTATTTTTAAGTTTACCATTAAGAGACAGAGATCCACAACACAAGTAGTTTGTTGGTAAGGAGGTGGTGACAATGTTGATGATTCTAGTGGAATTGCTGGTCTGCACACTGACGGCACTTAGTTTGCAGGGGCCTTCCATGTATTCAGTAGCACCTGAAGGCCCTGGAAAGAAGTTGATAATGTCCCAGACCATGGACGGACTAAAGAATAAAGAAGTGTTGTGTAATTAGGGAGACCTGTTGACTTGGAACAACGAGGAGTGAGACAGGAGGGGGCTTAGCCTGTTGGAAGGGCCCTCTCTTCACCTGACATGGTGGCCGAGCTCCTATTGTTTTCAATGAGCTCTAACTAAACACTTTCCCCACAGATACTCCGCTAATATGTCATATGAATTATTTGTGTTATCTCCGAGCTGTGAAATTAGAGTCCTTTCCCCACCGTGCAGTAAGTAGATTAACACGAAAGCCTGTTTTGTATGGTATGGGGGAAACCAAGCCCGTATCAGGAACTGTTTTGTGTGTGTTTGATCTGACAGTGGGGAGGCCTTGGGACGCTGGTGTCTTCTAAGACCTGAAAGCTGAGCTCTGGCTGGACTTTTCTTCAAAGAGGTTTAAATTTTATCCATTGGCACTTATGTGGGGGAAGGAAGGTTTGAAGTGGGTGATTTCTTGGATGAATCTTTTCTTGCTGCTGTTTTCTTCTCAGTCTTTTTAACTTTGCAAGAAAGCCCTTCCAATTCTACGGGCAGACCCCGTTCAGCACGTTGGTGGCCAAACAGTCCCCTTTTGTTCAGCGAGCGTCCTATTTTGGTTTCTCTTGAAAGGTGCCCTTCGAGACAGCGGAGCCTTTCTTCCGGCTGTTTAGAATCAAGGCCTGAAGAAACCTAAACAGAAATCATTCTCAGCCCAAGCCAAGTGCCTCCTTGGCTTAGTGAGGCTAAGCTCACCCATGCAAGATAAAATCTAACCAGCCGGTTACCTGAGACCCGCCTTGGGGAGTTCTCCAGCTTGACTTTTCACTTGGCCACCATCCCAAGAGCCAGGGAAAGCTGAGGGTCATGGCCTTTCTGTGCAGAGATGCAGGAAGAGAGTTATGGCTCCTGCTGCAGAAGCATCCCATGGACGGAGGAGCCTGGTGGGCTGCAGTCCGTGGGGTCGTGAAGAGTCGGACACGACTGAGCGACTTCCCTTTCACTTTTCACTTTCATGCATTGGAGAAGGAAATGGCAACCCACTCCAGTGTTCTTACCTGGAGAATCCCAGGGACGCGGGAGCCTGGTGGGCTGCCGTCTATGGGATCACACAGAGTCGGACACGACTGAAGTGACTTAGCAGCAGCAGCAGAAGAAGCATAAGGTTGGATTATGTTTTAAAGCAGGGGTCCCCAGCCTCTGGGATCTAATGCTTGATGATCTGAGATGGAGCTGATGTAATAGTAATAGAAATAAAGTGCACAATAAATGTAATGTGCTTGAATCATCCCCAAACCACACACACCCCACCCCCACCCCACCCTGGTCCTTAGAAGAACTGTCTTCTACAAAAATTGTCCCTGGTGCCAAAAAGGTTGCTGAAAGGGTCCAATGTCAGCTTGTAAACAGTTGAGGCTCTATAAGCATCCTGAGAAGAAATGGCTCAGAGGAGATCTTTATGACCATAACCCTAGCTGTCTTAGAGCGGTGCAGTCTTTCCTCTTTATTACTCAAGATTTCAGTGAGTTCATTTTATTCCATTTACTTTTATATTCCATTTACTTTTATTTTTTCTCAAAGAACAAGATAGCCATAACTTTAGCCATAACATATTTCTATTGTCCCCAGTTCTTTTTCTTTCACAAACTAGGTAAACTGTGTCACCTGAGAAAATTAGGATGTATATAGGATCTGATAGGTTAGAGACTGTGTGGTTTGAGGTTATTTTATTTGCTTCTGTTGTAACAGCGATGGGATTGGGCTCTGTAATTAGAGAATATTGTTCCTTCCCGAAAGATTCTCTTCTTTAGGGCTCACAGACCTCCTTGTACAAGTACTGCCTTCAGTTTCGGAATTTTTCTTTCTACTTTAGGTATCGCCTGGGTCAGTCGGGTGGAATAGGGGAAGACTTTGGGTCTTTGTTAGACAAAGACTGGCTAGACAAGTTTGATTCCCTTGGGCCAATTTGGAGCCTTCTTGAGCCTGAGGTTATTGGTATATTTAAATTCTGAGCTTCCACTCATACTGATCAGCACAGTTCTGTCTCTCTTCATTAACTGCATATTTTCACCTGTAGTTTCAGAGGAGAGACCTGCCTCTCGGGGGAACCCCCAGCATCCTGGGCACATCCATCCAGGTGGCCCCGGTGCATATAGACAACTGAAGAGTGAAGTAGTTTGGAGATGGGCATCGTTTTAAGGCTAAAGTCATACATTTTAGAAAGTTAAGGACTGGTTCTGTGACAGGGAAGTTGAGCTAAATATGCAGTTCTATTTTAATTTTTACTTTATGCCAAGGCGAAAGCATTGGAAGATAGGCTATAAATGTATAAGTAAGTCACTGCAAGAATAGCCCCTTGCAAAATGCAAATTTAGGAAGGCTAAATATTTTCTCACGTACTTTAATGCACATGGATAACTAACCTCTGATTGAGTTCCTGAGAAAGGGGTGTTGTATAATCACTTTACCTTGATCGCTGTAGTGAATTGTACAGAGGTCTGCACAACTGTAAAGGAAGTATTTGGTTGTCTTAGCCCAGGCTGCAGTGACAAAATACCATAGACTGGGTGGCTTAAACCATGTTTATTTTCTTGTGGTTCTGGGGCTAGGAAGTTCAGACCCAGGTGCTGGCAGAGTTGGTTCTTAATGAGGGCCCTCTTCCTAGATTGTAGAGGGGCATCTTTTTACAGTATCCTCACATGATGGAGAAAGTTCTGGTGTCTCTTCCGCTTCTTATAAGGGTTCTAATCCCATTGAGGATGCCACCCGCACAACCTCATCTAAACCTGATTACCTCCCAGAGATCTCACTCCTAACATCATCACAGGGGGCAGCGGTTAGGGCTTCAACACATGAATTTGGGGGAGGGGGGCACATACCTATAGTCTGTAATATTGGTTGACACTTAAAGCTTTCTAATCATTTCCAGGGTGGTCAATTTATCTCCAAAAAAGTTGTTTAAAAGTCTTAACTTGCTCATTTGTGTGTTTAAGCAGAATCCTATTTTTCTGTGTATGTTTTATCATAGACTGTGTCTCATCCTATTCCTGTACTGTTTGAAAGCTACAGTAGTAAAGCCCAAGGTAATTAAGGCTGTGGCATCATTGTTTTAAATTAGTGTGGGTGATTTTTTTAAATGTAATTCAACAACAAGTCCCTTCCTATTCTGCATAATTGGATCACATTTTAATTTTGTGGCAAATAAAGATCTATTTTACATTTCTATTAGAAAGACAAGTCCCTGTGGCTAGGTCTGAATTAGGATGTTTGCTGTTAGTGGTACTGAAGCAGTGAGAACTTTAGAGTGGATTCAGCTTCTAAAACACACATCTGTGACTCTTTTGGGTTAGGAAAGAATCTTCCATCTGAAGGTCATACACAGGCATAGGTTTCACATACAAACAAATATTGAGAAGACGAGAAAATGAAATATACAAGCACTGAAGCAAGCAGAGGAAAACTAATTCATAGGTTGTCCAGTATTCCCTACATTTCCCAAAATGTTGACCTTTGACTCAAAGCACATCTGACTGGTTATTTGTATGGTTAATACATTGGGAGTTACATGAAGCAAAATGATGAAGATAAGTCAGGATTCGTGTACTAGACCAGTCATCGAGAGGCCTGGCTTCTCATTCTAGCTTGACTGGTAATTAATTATGTGAGTGGCTTTGAGCAACTAGTCTTCGCCACCATCACTACTTCTCACCCTCCCCAGAGCCCCAGCCAGCCTTCTTCAGGTGAGCCCTGAGTGTGTCTCAGGGAGGCACCCAGCTACATGCTCCTGCCAGCTGTAATGTTCTGCAGTATGACTTTGTGACTGGACCCACGTTTTAAAGAAATCCAGCAACAAATATATTTTCCCTACTTTCTCCTCTCTTTTAAAAAAAGTTGAAGCATAATCTACATATCATAAAATTTATCCTTCTTAAGAGTACGGTTGAATGATTTTTAGTAAATTTACACAGTTGTATAACCACCTTCACAATTCAGTCGTGGACCACTTCTGACCCCCCTAAAACATCCCTCAGGCCCATGTGTTGTTACTACCCCCTCCTGTGGCCCAGGCTAAGAGTCATTTACCTACTTTCTGTCTCTAGAGTTTGTTTTTTTCTGGATGTTTATCTAAATGCAGTCATATACTATGTGGTCTTCTGTGTCTGACTTACTTTACTTAGGATCATGGTTTGGGAGTTTATCTGTGTTGTAGGAGATGTTGGTATCTGGGTCCTTTTTATTGCTGAATCCTATTTCATTGTATGGATATACCACATTTTGTCTATCCATTCATCAGTTGACAGTTTACTTTTTCTTCCGTTTTTGTCCCGTGGAACACATATTCTCACTGTGCATTTTCACTGTAGCTTGCTCTGTATGGGGAACTAACAGATCTCTCTTAGCAAAATACTAATTCTGTAGCTCATGTCTTCTTTAGTGGAAGAGGCCAGAGTTTTGTGTTTTAAACCCCTTAAAATCTGCCAAGTCAGTGGACTGATCCTGCTGGGTCCACTGTGATTAAACAACCACACAGTAACTATCAGTAAGTGGAAAGCACTCAGCCCTTCTTTGTGGTATGCAACTAATATAAACGTACGGTGTCCCATTAGGGAACATGACTCAGAAACTTTCCCAACGACAGTCTGCTTGTTTTACATGCAGGGTGATGAAATACTTGGAAACAAGAGAGAAGAACACTGGCCACTATGTCACTTTCAACATTTTTCTCTGAAAATCATCAGAATTATTATGAGCAACAAATCCAGAGAGAAAAATACTTGCAGAGAAATTCATGCTTTATTCTTTAGCTATAAATCACAAAGACAACTAAATATAATTGCAAAGGAAAGGTAGACAGACTGAGAAGATGCTTGAGTTCAGTACTTAGGCTCTTAATTTCTAGAGAAAAACACCATAGGCTAGACAGTTCTCGAGAGTTCGATATTTGGTGTTCTTTTTGTGTTGTGAGTGAAGATGGGATGTCTAGGCCATCTGGTAGCCTCTAGCTAATGAAGAGTAAGCAACTTAGTATTCTGATTGCTTCTTAAATGATTCTCCAGTTTGGAGTTTAGCTCTTGAAAAGTGGTTAATCTATATTTCCATCTTTAGCTGTTCCCAGGTCCATTCAATTTCATGGAATCCATCTTTGGCCTATGTCATGGAGGATGAAGGGGAAAGCTACTCCCTTTGCTCTTCTCACTTCCATGGGGTCATTGTGTTTTATAAGCCATACTCTAGTCTAAATTTCAGAAGCTGGACCCATTAGTAGTATGTGTGCATTTGTGTGCACACATGTGCATGTATATATATATATATATACATACGTGTATATATACACACACACAGATTCACACACACATATATTCTTCCAACTGCATAATACTTTTCAGCCTCTGAAAGCCAGCAGCCTGATTCTGTTTTATTTAGCATGCTAATTATAAACAGTATCAGTAATATCTTTTGGAATTTAGATGTTAGACTGTTTACTATTCCCAGTGGTAGAAGTATGTTTAGAGCATCACACCCTGCCTCTTGGGTCCTGGGAAAGCTTTGCTTTGGTTGAATTCATATGGTAGGTTGGTGCTGAGAAAGATAAACCAGGACATTCTTTAGTAGACCTTAGAACCTCCGTTGTGCCGAGTCTGAGCTGTGGTAGCTGTGTGGGCAGAGAAGCCTGCCCAGGGCTGGGTGCTTCCAGACTTTCCTGAGGATGAGCAGGCCCTGGGTATATTGAGCTCAGCCTTTAAACTTCTCTCTGACTTCCTCGGAGACAAGTAGTATGATCCCCCATCTTGCAGATGTGAAGACTGAGGCCTCTGCCAGTGGCTTAGTCAGAGCCCGGAACGTGGACTCTGCCTACCACAGCTTGCCTCCTTTTCCCCTGATTGTGATAAGTGTGTCTAGACAGCAACCCTGGGACCCTGGGGCCCTCTACATCTCTGTTTATGTTCCTCTCCATCTGCAAAAGCAGGAGGTTGCAGTCTGGGCAGGCAGAACTCCTTGGAGGTGTGCAGTGTTCAGCCAAGTCAGCTGATCACAGCTGCCCCTAGAAATGACTCTTTACTCTCTCTTGCCCTCTGGCTGTTTGTTCCTGTGACAGCTTCTTCATCCTTGTGGTTGCAGGTTTTCCTTTCATTCCTTAGTATCCTGTTGCCCTTCCCAGGCCCAAGGTGGTCCTCCCAGAGAAGGCTTCGCAATTTAACTCTTCCTCACTGTCCTGGCTGACTTCTGGCTGACTGGACGAAATGAAGCCCCGATCTTGATGGAGGAATCCCTACTTGTGATTCTGACAAGTAACTTGAACGGATTGTTGTGAGCAACCTGATTGTGGCTTGGCAGCCGCGTGTGCCGTAGGCTGTGAATATTAAAGATGCTGAGTGTACCACATGCCAGGGCCCGTGAACACATCCTCAGAACCTCCCTTGCTCCTTCAGCACTTTGCAGTCCCAACGGGAGCTGCCAGCAGAGAAGCTGCTGAACTTGGCATTGGCTGGGCATGGTTTTATTCAGCCAGGCTCTTGTGGGCTTGCCGCCCTTATTATGGAAGCTGTTCGTACAAGGAAAAGTCATAATTATTACCATGGACCCTTCCCTGGTTCACTGCTTTTGCAAGAAGGGGGAAAACCCAGACTTCATAAAGTTAGTAAGACTTGCCTGGGCTCACATGTGACACGTTGGTATTTTGGGGCAGGGTTTGGCCCAGTGCAGGGCAAATAACATGAAAACAGCAACGGTGCCGACCGGCACATTGAAGTTTTTAGATTGAAAAGCCTGAACAGAATGTTCAGCTGGAGCTGGGGACATATTCTTTTCTATTTTATCTCTGCCATAAGTCTCAGGGCTGATTGGAAAACACACCCACTGCAGGATGTGGATAGCCAGGATTTTATGTTTGTTTCTTAGACCCGTTCATGTGCAGTCTCTGGGTCTCTCCTTCCTTCTCTTCCTGCTCCACATCGCTGTCCCTCTCCCCTGCCTTCCTTCTTCCCTTTCTCTCCTTCCCTCCCTTCTTCTCTCTCAGGCTCTTTTGGGTGGAAATCTGAAAGCTGTTCCTCATATTGCTGGTGAGGAAATATTCGTTCTCCTTATAGAACAGTGCTAACTTCCCTGACATGGACACTAGGACTTGGGTGATTTTTGCAGATGCAAATCTAATATACCACTCCCTTGCTTAAAACCTTTCCTTGAATTCCTATTGCTCTTAAAATAAAATCTAAACCCTTTACATATCCTAAAAGGGTTCCTGTCTAGCTTTCGAGCTCATCTTGCACCTGTCTCCCCATCATCCCATTCTCCCCACACTCACCTCCATAATCTGTTCCCTAGCTGTACTGAACTTGGGGGCTCAAACATGCAGTGTTTCCTTACCTCCGCCTTCTTTCCCTTATACCTCTATTCTGGCCACTCTATTGATTTGTCCACTCATTCATTCATTCAATAAGTAATTATAGAGACCCTTTTGGATGCCATGTACTGTTTTGAATCCTAGGGATACAACATTGCAGGCAGTCTTCCCTTGTTCTCACAGAGTTTAATGTCCTCCCTTGCTAATCCCATTCATCTGATGGATCTCGGCTTGGATGTGCATCTTCCTGGAAACTTTCCCTGACCTCTCTCCTCTGGTTAGATATACTTCCTTGTCCTTTTAGAGCACCTGTATTTCTCCTGTCAAAACATTTATCACTCACCTGAATCCAGAGTTTTGAGCTTTTAGAGAACAGGGAAGTTCCTTGACCAGGATCGCACATAGTAGGTGCTCAGTAAAAACCTGTTGAAGAAGTGAATGAAGGATGCATTTAACATGGAATGTTCTTGGCGAGAAAAATGTTCTCGCTGCAGTCATTTCAAACAAAATACATTTTCCATGTTGTCAACAGCTTAGTAGTGGCCTTTGACCAACCATAGGAGGCACCTATTGTGTGGAGGAGATATTGGCTATCAGTCAGATTGTTGCTCCTTTATAGGTAATTTGTCTTGCTGGTTGCTATAAAGATTTTCTCTGTCTTTGCTGTTCAGCAGGGTCACTATGACATGTTTAGACATGGATCTGTGAATTCATTCTGCTCAGGATTTGGTGTGCTTATTCATTCTGATAATTCTTTCCTTTCCTTTAGGAAAATTCTCAGACTTTGTCTCTTTCCTCTCTTTCTGAAACTCATTTCAGATGTATGTGAGATCTTGTTTTATCTTCTGTTTACTGTGTCTCTCATCTTTTATTTCTGTTTCTCTCTGTTCAACATTCTGGGCTATCTCCTTGTTTTTATTCTTTGAGTTCACTAATCTATGCTCAGTTTGTGTCTAAATTGCCCATTGAATGTGGTTGTTTAATATGTATGCAAGGAAGTAATTATGGTATTACCTGTGAATATTCTTCTGTAACCATCATCCAGGTCAGGATAGAGGGCATCGCCTGCTCCCTTAAACAGCTTCTCAGGCAATACTCTCCCAAGGCTCAGTGTTCTTTCAACTTTCATCATCATAGATCAGTTTTGCTTGTACTGAGTTTCATATGAATGGAAACATACCAGACATACCAAGCACATCTCTTCGTTTCCCAGTCTTTGAGTTTTTAATTTTAAATGACTAATATCTATCCCTTGTGGAAATGTTTTTAAAATTTGTCTATTTTTTGCCATTGTGGCCTGTTGCTTCATTATTTATCCTCTTTCTTATTTTTTCAACCTCTAGTAAATTCAGAGTTACTTATTTTACAGAACCTGCTATAACATTCTATTAAGTTCATATGGTGCTAATTTTTTAAATTTGAGTCTTATGTATAATAGATTCTTTTCCTTATGTACTTGTTGATTGCAAATTCATCTTCAATCAGAATTTTTCATCAGTGAGTCCTGAATATATGGAGCTATAGAAGTGCTCTTATCTTAACAGCACAAGAGTAGTGTAAATTCAGAACCTGGATACATTTGCATATTGCATTGGTGTACGATTTACAACTTCTTATAGGAGACTTTTTTTTGTTACCCACCTGGAATTCTCAGTAGGTGGAAGTTTCTTTTTCACTTCCCTGCATCAGGGGTAGAGTTCTTATAGTGCTTATTTCATGAGTGGGAAGCTTTTTATGGATCCCTGTTTTGGTAGAGATCTCAGTTCTAGCTTTTGTTCTGTCATGGACACAAGGTGACATCTCCTGTCCCTGTGAGGGTGTTAGGACCCTGGCCTCTCTGTCCCTTCCCCAGGGTGTGTGTATACAAAGCATGTGTCCCCCCACAACCCAGGCCATCCCTGGATCATGATGCCGTGGCTTTTCCGGCGCTAACGTTTTTGCTTTGTGTCTGGCCTCTGTGTCTTACTCGAAGTTTTAATCCCTGGTAAACTTGCCAAACAAGAGATTATTGAGACCTAGCCCAGACCTCCTGAGTCTAAATCTTTAGGAGGAGGATCTAAAAACCCTGTGTGTTTCTCAAATGCTTCAGATGGCTATTAAAATCAGGCAAGTAGTAGAAATATTGCGTCTGGTAACTCTCAGGTTCTGTTTAGTCTGTGATGTCATGAGGACCTACTGGTCCTTTCTCGGCTTCTGTCCATCTTCCCGTCTCTTCCCTCTCATGTCAAAAGTGGGCCCTAAAATGTCTAATCTGGATATTCAGGCAAAAATGAGTTGGTCTCATTCTATTTTGAGTTACATTAATCTTTCCTGGTCCGTGGCTGGAGAAGCCTTTGTGAGACACTGGTTCACTAATTTCTGTCTCTGTCTCATCAAAGATGTAAGGATAACCAAGTGCTGTGCAAACTTCTGAAGAACAAAAGAGTTACTAAATACTTTCGTTAATTAAGAAATATTTCCTGGACAATTTTGAGTTAATATGCAAGGTTTGAAAAACCTTGTGCAGTGAAGTACCCAGAGGACTGAATCTGACTAGAGGCAAATCACCCAATTACTGGCAGAGAATGAAATCATGTTTACAGAGAAACCTTCAGAATCCTACCCGCTCGATTCGTCTCTTTACCTCCTTTTTTCTTTTTGGCTTGCAGCATGATTACATTATTTTGGGGGCCTGGTTCCAGATTTATCACTTAGTGAGTTATTTTATCTGCCTCTTTCCCTAAACTTTTCCAGCCACTGTGGCTACTGTGGGGTATATATTTAAAAAAAAAAAAAAAAAGTAGCAGGTTCGTGGATGTGCCAACAAATTCACTGAGACTTTGACATTCACAACATTTAATAAGATTTGTCAACCTGGTCTGACCTTGCTTGGGCACCTGGGTCTGAAGACAATAGCTACCCATCCTTTGAGTTTGCGCTTGGTGCTTGCAAGAAAATGCCTCAGCTTCCAAAAAAAAAAAAAAAAAAAACCTGAATGTAAATGACGAGGGTGGCATGGAAGATAATAATTGTTATGAAGCCTTATTTAGAAAAATTGTTTATTGTGCCACTCTATCGCTGTGAAAAAATATGTAGCTTTTTGCATTTGTTAAAACCAGCCAGTTTCTCCTTTCTGGTCTCAAAACATACTTTGCATTGTTTTATTTTTTTTCCCTGGGACCGTCAATTTAATTCAGGAATGATCTAATTATGAGGAAGTGAATCTAGTCCTCCGGATGATAAGCGTTGACTACCCTGGGAGAAGCCCTGGCAGATGGTTAGTTCAGAGTGAATTTACCATGGGATTGGGGCTTTAGACTGACAGCTTTTTTCACTCAATTAAGTGCAACAACTGCCAAAAGGACAGCATTGAACTTGATGCAAATCACGACTGTCGAAGGCCTTGATCAAGTTTAAGCTGGTGCCCTGAGTCAGCCAAACTTGTTAGGGTGTTTTAAGACACCATACTGTGAATGGAAAACAAAGCTGGGTGACGCACAGAGTACGACCCCCCTCTTTGAAAATGCAGGTATTTATTTCCTTTTCAGGTCAGCTGCTTTATTTAGGGCCTCTATTTTGGTGTCCTGTCAGTGATTCATTAGGTATCTCCTGCAGTTGGCTTTTGCTCTGGGCCCCGCAGATCCTGCAGTGACTCTGTGTTCCCCAAAGTTAATTTATTACTATTTGGGATGCACAGTGACCCCACGCTCCACAGCCTGCCTACCCTGGATGGCTCTCTGGACACCTGAGAGGCGGGGTCCCCAAAGGAGAGAGACCTTCTCAGTGTGTAGGACACTTCCATCCATTGAGAAGGCCTACATAGCTTTCTAGGCCATTCCTCAGTAAGTCAGCTTAGGTGGGAAACCTGGCTTAGTGACTCTTCTCCCTGCCTTCTGCCGGGTGGCGCTCAGCAGTCGCCAGTCTTCAACCGCAATGGATAACTTTGCCTTCTGTCTGTCTCTTTCCGGCTCCCCCAGAGGTCCCCTGACTCAGTGCTGTATCTCTGTGGTGTCCAAGGTCAGGATCCATTAAGATGTTTTTGAGTAGTGCAGTGAGAAATTGCTTCCTGCAAACCACGGTCTAGGAGGTGGGCCTTTCAGAAGGGCTCCTTTGCCCATTCCCACTGGCAGCACCCGGTACTTCCTTACCTCCCAGCCTTGCCCCAGAGGTGCCCAGGTGCCCAGCAGTGCCACACAGCTTGTTCTGTGTTGTTATTTCTGTTTTACAAGCTTGGGGAATCTGAGCCTGAAATTCCTGTCAGGTAGATGCCGTTGTCAGCCTGTTATCAGTTTCCTGATTTACTGTGTAAGCAGTTTTGATCATCCCTGTCATATGTGATTACATTCCCCCCCACTTCCCATAACATCTTGGCGTAATTGGTTTGATAAACCCAACCGCAGTCCAGTAGTTTGGTTGGAATATACTTTCACCTTCTATCTGTGTGACTAAGATGGTTTGGAATTGCTCTGCTCAGGGAAAATCAGGCTTTGAGCACCAGGCCCTTAGCTGCAGAAGCAAAATCACCCGGAACAGGCGGTACAGGCCTGGGAGAGCCGAGGGCTTTGGTTGAGCTTCAGAACGCGAAATGGAATTTTTCTTTCCTCCCCTGCGGGCCAAGAGTGGTATGTGTTTCTGTGTGTGTGTGTGTGTGTGTGTGTATTCTTCAGCATCCCCAGAGAATATTCCTGTTGTATCTGTATCTGGGACTACTGGACAGATCTTTTTTTCCATATTTCATCTTTCCTAGAAGTTGGATATGTTTGTTTTTTCATTGATTGAATACTTCCTTTGTTCTAGGAGGAATCAATGAGGAAAAGGAGCTTTATTTTTTTTCCATTTTTTTTCTTTTCTCCCCTTCAGTGGTGTTGCTCCTGAGGGCAAAGAAGGAAGAATCAGTATGCTTCGATAGTGGGGCATTTTGGCTTAATTAAGTACCTTGGTTAATTTGGGGTTAAACTGAAATGCAAAAGCTACTTGCAGCCCTTTCTTACTAAAGTTAATTCATCCTGTAGTTTAGCACCCAGCAGAGCTCTAAGGCTTCACGGAGAAGGTAGTTGTAGAATGGAGATGGGAAGAATGAGTAAAATTTGGAGAAGGAGAGATGACCAGTTAGATGGAAGAAGGGTTTTTCTGATTCTAGGCGACACGGCAGAGGCAGGAAGGCTGGAAAACCAGAGTGGGGAAAAAGACAGGCCTGTTGGAATGTGGGTAGAGGAAAAAAGAGTAAAGCTGAATCATAGGAATTTGTGTAGAGAGTAAGACTTCTGATTACTTTGGGCTTTGGGGTTTGTATTTAAGTCTGTAGGCACTTGGGAGCCATGGAAGTTTCTCGAGTAAGGAGTGGCATCCTCAGAATTATACTTCCAGCGAAGTAAAATATACAGCTGCAGAGAGAGTCATCTTTTCCTTTTAGAGGAAGATATAATGCAAGCCAAAGCTTTATCAATGCTTAAATAGTAGTTATTTTAAAGAGTTGTCATTTTAGAATATACCTTTTTTTTTGAGACTGTTTCCTTCCAGGACATAAACTTTCCTGGGAGTCATCTTTGAGGGTTTTTGCACAGTCCAGTCTTAGCAATAGAAGCCAGATCCCCTTCACTGGCATCTCCCACTAGCATGATTCTGCAGAATCATACTCATTCCGGAATATCCACGATCAGAATGTGTAGCCAGTGCAGATGTGCATGGGACAGGGATGGGAATGTGGATCATTCGTTAGTGGTCATCTGCCCAGTTATTTTCTTAGATCTAAATTTAAAACGGAATGGGAAGATGTTATGATGGTTTATTTCACGCAAACTAGACTTACGCTTTTAGAAGACTCTGGCTGTGCACTTATTCCTGGACTGCTTGTCTCTTTATTTAAGATTCTGATATGTTGCTTATCGTGATTTTTTTTCATGACATTAAATTTTAAAGTATTATATTAAAATACAGTTTATCTTGATCACTGAGTTTTTTGGCCCCCTTTAAATTTTGTGCCTGAGGTGAGTCTCTTGCTTGCCCTGGCCCTGTTGAATTTACAAAACAGAGTGGAAAATCTTCTCCATGCTGTGAGTTTTTTCGGCATCTCTTCCAGACTACTCTGCCCTTGTGAAATATGCCCCTCACACCACGTGAAACAAACAGTAAGTAAACTGACACAGTTTTCCAGCCTCCCTTGAACTCCCTGTGAGTATCTTGTGGCCATGGGATCTTTCCTGGCCGTAGCCCTCAGCAGCAGGTTTTGAGCTGTGCAGGGGGAGAACTTCTTATCGGTGGGCCCCTCTTTGTCTAGATGGAGTTCACCAAGGCTCTTTGGATGGGGTCCAGGGCAAACCCACTTCATAATGAGTTCTGCTGGGGAGTGAAGAGGATTGCCAGTATGGTCCAGTGGATTTATCTTTTTTGACATCTTGACAGTTCCCAGTGAATGTCCTTCTCTTGGCCTCACCTGACATAGCCCAGTTTAGAATGAGAGGTTCCCTGCAGAGTTACTCCTTGTCTGTATTGAATAAAGATCTGCCGATGTAACCAGAGAGAGAAATGATAGATTTGGAAGGGCCTCCTGGAGAGTTAACCCTCATTCTTATTTTGCATTTGTCAGACATGCGGTTCAGGGAGATGGCCCGGCTCCTTCTGAGCCCCATGGCCGGCCTCGCAGGGCCAGGCCTAGAACCCAGGCCACAGTGCCACCCCCTTCAACCTGGGCCATGCCATGGCCGTGTGGAACTCTTGCCTGGGGGTGGGATCCACTTTGTTTTTGCTGCAAAGCAACCCGTTATTAAAGCCTCCCCCTGATGCTAGGTTTCAGTGTCTTTCCTTCTGAACTACATCAGGCCCCCTAAGTGCCTTTATTGCCATGTAGGGGGAGAGAAAATGCAGACAGCTTGCTAATTGAACAACGATGCTCTTGTCAGCCCTCATTGCTTTCCAAGCAGCTATTACAGGGAGCTAGCACCCTGGCATGGCACAGGCTGGCCAGGGTGGCCTTCTCCAGCCGCTCTCTAATCAGCCGTCTGTGGCCCACAGGGCAGTGTGGCTTTAAATTTTTGTTGTTTCCTAAGTTCTGCTCTGGCAAGCCAGCTCTGCCTTAAACCTGCAGAGTTAAATTTACCCAGACTGACAACTGTATATGCAGGGTTTAGTTACATAACAGCAGTTGCTGCCTTTCACATCGTGCTAATCCAAACACAGTGCTCAAAGAGACCATGAAAAAGCAACCTTCCGTTTGGTGTGCTCCATGGGTGACCGGCTTATATGTCTTTAAATTTTTTTTAAGCACTGTAACAATTATCCCATTATGCTGACTTGGGTGCCATTAGGTGACTTTTTGTAATATCTTAATTATTAGGTTAGCAGATGCTGTGTGCACATGTGCAATTTGTTAATTTATGCTGTTTGAAATGAAATCCAGTTGTTTGCAGCGTCTTTCATAATATTATGGCTAACCGAACCAGAGTGCTGCTGGAATTGTAAAGCTCCTCGCAGGGAAAATGTGCACGCGAGGCTCCGTGTACTCTGATCATCGCCTCGTGTGCTCTTGCGTCACCTCTCTGTGGCTCTCACCTCCCCAGCTTTCATCTGAGAAGATCATTAGAGCCCTTGCAACTTGGAGTGGGCTGGTGGACGAGCCAGAGGGTCTTCGCGGCTGCTCCAGCCAGAGAAGGAGGCTTTTCCATCTTTAAGCAGCCTTGGCTCATTGGGGGACTGCTGGGCTGCTTGAGTTGTCACACAGAGACTCAGGGGTACTGAGGACTGGTGACACATGTTACTTCTTGGTTGATGGTCTGGTCTTGCCAGATATTCAGCACAAGCTGCTCCTTAACTATTCAAGCGAGCCCTATCATTGAGGAAGTACTGCTTGTGATGCTCAATAGATGTGATTTAATGGGGCAAAAATACATGACTTTTGGGGGTCAGATTTACCTTTGAATTCTGGCTTTTGGCTTACCTACAGTATGGTCTTGAACAAGTAATTTCATGTCCTTAAGGCTCAGTTTCTACAAAGGCAATAGAAATATCCATCTGATAGGCATGCTGATTGGGCTTCCCTGGTGGCTCAGCTGATACAGAATCCACCTGCAATGCAGGAGACCCCAGTTCAATTCCTGGGTCAGGAAGATCCCCAGGAGAAGGGACGGGCTACTCATTTCAGTATTCTTGGGCTTCCCTGGTGGCTCAGACAGTAAAGAATCCGCCTGCAATGCAGGAGACCTAGGTTTGATCTCTGGGTCGGGAAGATCCCCTGGAGGAGGGCATGGCAACACTCCAGTATTCTTACCTGAAGAATTTCACGGACAGAGGAGCCTGGCAGGCTAGTCCATGGGGTCCCAAAGAGTTGGACACAACTGAGCGACTAAGCACAGCACAGCACAGGCATTGTGATCAAGATTATAAAATGGCCAACAATGTGCTTGGTACATATGAGATGCTCACTAAATGGCCAGACTTTCTTTTGATTGCTCTTGGACACTCACGCTGCTGCTGCTGCTAAGTCGCTTCAGTCGTGTCCAACTCTGTGCAACCCCATAGATGGCAGGCCACCAGGCTCCCCTGTCCCTGGGATTCTCCAGGCAAGAACACTGGAGTGGGTTGCCTCTTCCTTCTCCAGTGCATGAAAGTGAAAAGTGAAAGTGAAGTCACTCAGTCGTGTCCAACTCGTCGCGACCCCATGGACTGCAGCCAACCAGGCTCCTCCATCCATGGGATTTTCCAGGCAAGAGTGCTGGAGTGGGGTGCCATTGCCTTCTCCTTGAACACTCATACGGAATATAAAATACCTCTGTGGCCTTAGAAGATTACAGTCTCATTGGAGAGGCAAAGCATGAATGTGTACTGATTTAAACCAAGGTACCAAGTAATTGTTTGAAATCTATCACAAATAGTCAGGACTCATTGGCTAAGGATTGATATAGACCTGAAGTTCACTGAGTTCAAAGGAGGGGCTAGATCACTAGTAAGCTGAAGTGCAGGTGTACCTTGACGAGTCTTTGAAGGATGAAAAAAATTTGGGTAGATGGAAAGACCACTGGAGAATGTGTGGGTGTGGGTGTGGGTGTGGTGGGTGTCATTTGACTATCAGTGGGGGCAAAGAGTGTGTGTAAATGAGCAAAGATGTAGAGGCCCAAGGCTGATATGGGCAACAAGAGAATATGCTTTGCCTGGGGCTGATGATTTGAATATGGTAAATAGTGGACTAGGAGATTAGAAATACAGATCTGAACCCCACTGTGCAGAGCTCTGAATACCAAGTTAAGGAAATCACTGCACTATCTAACATGGTTTGGTCTGTTTAAACATGAAAGTCAGGAGACACCAGCACACTTCTGGGAAGCCCAACAGGGCAGTGAGCCTCTAAATAGCAGGTAGACCTCTAGTGGCCGAGAAAGTTACTGCAAAGCCTAATGGTCTTGTTTCACACCTAATTTTCACAAGCTTGGCTATATTGTGAATTGGAAGCAGAATGTAAATAATCTCCAGGCTGACCGCAGTGATGGCTCACAGTCTGAAAACGTGCAGAGTCAAAAGAACTATAGAAAGCAGAGGAAAAAATTATAAAGCAGCCTGGGGATCATCTAGGCATGGCATAAACCCACCTATATGCCACTGGAGATCCTAACGAAATCACTGTTTTACCAAAAAAATAATACTTGATGACATAAAATAACAACATTAACAATTATATTATTTATAATGACAAAAAAGGGCTAATTTTTTTTGACTGGCACAGGGCTAAGCATTTTACTTATTTAATTCTCTTGACACTTAAATGAGAATGGTCCTGTTATTATTCTTGTGTTACAGATGTGGAGAATGGAGCTTAGAGAGGTTAATTAAGTTGCCCAAGGTCACAACAGTTGGAAAATTGTATAACCAGGATACAAACCTAGGCAGTGTGGCTTCACCTATGCTTTTTAACAGATACTCTCTACTTCCTAATAACCTCTAAACCTGAATTCACGATAAAATAATATTCAGGAAACTCTTTTAATAGCACACTGACATGTCCAGCATTTCATCCAAAAATACTAATGGTGAAAAACTAGACTGAGTTTCCGTTATCTATAAAATCACTTTTGTCGCTTTCTCCAACAATACGGTCTGAGAGACTATTACACGTTTAAAGTCATTGTAAGAAGTATGTGTTGCTTTGCACCTGTCCTCCCCACCCACTACCCATGTGTATTTTCCTTTCTTCTCTGGGAACTTGGAAGGGCACAGGGTTGTACATCTCTGAACTGTATTCAACTTACCTTCTGCTCTAGAACTTGAAGCAATTTCATTAGTGCTCTCATTGATTCATGTTGAACTTCAGTGTACTTCTCCCTGGCCATTCATTATGAGTCTGGCCTGGCTGCCAGGGTGAGTGAAGGGCAGCGGGAGGTGAGCTTTGTAACAGTGCACTCCTCGGGGCTGTGGAGAATTGCTATGAGGCCCCTTTCAACTAAGGCAGTTCTTGAAAACAGGGCATTAGAAGACAGGCAACCCTTCCTATGCCTCAAAGCTGTCCACTTCGGTCAGTGGCTCCAATAAGTGATGGTGGGAAAGGAGCATTAAACTGGGAGTCTTGGCCCTTGATACGGGCACTACTGTGCAACCTTGAGAAAATTATGAAGGCTCTCTGGTTCTTAGCAGATCTACAACTGTAAAAGTAGCAAATTAAAAGATATACATGTAAAGCAATTAACAAACTGTTTTTCACATTCAAATGGAGCTACTGTTCATATTGGTATTGATCACAATTCTTCTGAGTTCAAATGAGAAAAAACAAACTCAGGCTAGCCAAAAAAGGAAATTAATGGGCTCATGTAACTAGAAAGTTTAAAGGGAAGATCAGGACAGCCAAAGAGTTTCTGAGTTGGCCTTTCTCTGTTCTCAGGCATTTCCTCTCCAGCAAGAGATCCAAGGAGAAAAGTACAACTTCGTCTCCCCTGGGACTTAGTGATATCCTTAAAACCATGCTCATTGGCTTAGGCTGGGTCATGTGACCTCCAACCTGCACCCTTAACAGCCTCTAATGGGGGCTGTATGACCTTCAGCAGCCATCCTGAGTCCTGTGTCTAGCCTTGTGAGCACACAGTAGATTCTACAAATATATTATTGTGTGATGAAAGGATAGAATTTAGATAGGCTGAGCTGGGAGGAAGACAGGTCTATTTCAGGATGATACGAACAAAAATAAAAGGGGTGGGAATTGGCATCATGTGTTTTAAGATTAATCAAAAGACTTATGTTTGGAATACTTGGTTCATCCTGAGAAGGAGGGAGATAGAAGGAGGGAGAGGGAATCTGCTGTGGTGGGTTTTGACAGCTGGGGTTTTTCTTAATTCTCTTGGTGACAGAGAGTTGCTGAAAGTTTCAACACTAAGGAGTGGTAATTGTAATCAGTTGAGTTCAGTTCAGTTGCTCAGTCATGTCCAACTCTTTGCAACTCCATGAATTGCAGCACGCCAGGCCTCCATGTCCATCACCAGCTCCCGGAGTTCACTCAAACTCAAGTCCATCGAGTCGGTGATGCCATCCAGCCATCTCATCCTCTGTCGTACCCTTCTCCTGCTGCCAATCCCTCCCAGCATCAGATACTTTTCCAGTGAGTCAACTCTTCACATGATGTGGCCAGAGTACTGGAGTTTCAGCTTTAGCATCAGTCCTTCCAAAGAAATCCCAGGGTTGATCTCCTTCAGAATGGATTGGTTGGATCTCCTTGCAGTCCAAGGGACTCTCAAAAGTCTTCTCCAACACCATAGTTCAAAAGCATAAATTCTTCGGCACTCAGCTTTCTTCACAGTCCAACTTTCACATCCATATATGACCACAGGAAAAACCATAGCCTTGACTAGACAGACCTTTGTTGGCAAAGTAATATCTCTGCTTTTGAATATGCTATCTAGGTTGGTCATAACTTTCCTTCCAAGGAGTAAGCATCTTTTAATTTCATGGCTGCAGTCACCATCTGCAGTGATTTTGGAGCCCCCCAAAATAAAGTCTGACACTGTTTCCATTGTTACCCATCTATTTCCCATGAAGTGATGGGACCAAATGCCATGATCTTCGTTTTCTGAATGTTGAGTTTTAAGCCAACTTTTTCACTCTCCTCTTTCACTTTCATCAAGAGGCTTTTTAGTTCCTCTTCACTTTCTGCCATAAGGGTGGTGTCATCTGCATATCTAAGGTTATTGATATTTCTCCNATCTTTTAATTTCATGGCTGCAGTCACCATCTGCAGTGATTTTGGAGCCCCCCAGAATAAAGTCTGACACTGTTTCTGCTGTTTCCTCATCTATTTGCCATGAAATGATGGGACCAGATGCCATGATCTTAGTTTTCTGAAAGTTGAGCTTTAAGCTAACTTTTTCACTCTCTTCTTTCACTTTTATCAAGAGGCTTTTTAGTTCCTCTTCACTTTCTGCCATAAGGGTGGTGTCATCTGCATATCTGAGGTTATTGATATTTCTCCCGGCAATCATGATTCCAGCTTGTGCTTCCTCCAGTCCAGCGTTTCTCATGAGGTACTCTGCATATAAGTTAAATAAGCAGGATGACAGTATACAGCCTTGACATACTCCTTTCCCTATTTGGAGCCATTCTGTTGTTCCATGTCCAGTCTAACTGTTGCTTCCTGACCTGCATATAGGTTTCTCAAGAGGCAGGTCAGGTGGTCTGGTATTCCCATCGCTTTCAGAATTTTCCACAGTTGATTGTGATCCACACAGGCAAAGGCTTTGGCATAGTCAATACAGCAGAAATAGATGTTTTTCTGGAACCCTCTTGCTTTTTCGATGATCCAGCAGATGTTGGCAATTCGATCTCTGGTTCCTCTGCCTTTTCTAAAACCAGCTTGAACATCCAGAAGTTCAAGGTCCACATATTGCTGAAGCCTGGCTTGGAGAATTTTGAGTATTACTTTACTAGCATGTGAGATGAGTGCAACTGTTACTAGTGGTAAAGAATCTTCCTGCCAATGCAGAGGACATGAGATATGAGTTCAGTGTCTGGGTTGGAAAGATCCCTGGAAGAGGATATCACAACTCACTCCTGTATGCTTACCTGGAGAATGCCATGGACAGAGGAGCTTGGCAGGCTGTAGTCCATAGGGTCGCACAGAATCGGAAATGACTGAAGTGACTTAGCATGCATGCACACGCACCATCTAGTGTCTGACTCTTTGCAACCCCATGGACTGTAGCCTACCAGACTCTTCAGTCCATGGAATTTTCCAGGCAAGAATACTGGAGTCGGTTGCCATTTCCTTCTCCAAGTTCATTTATACAAGGTGTTAAGTGGCTTGACCAAGCATCAAGAATCTATTGTTAGTTATGGGAAGTAGAGTTGGAAGATGCATGATCTGAGATGAACCAGGATAATGCCCAGTCCTGTGCTCTTTCTGTGTTAACTCTTCCTGCTCCTTGGTCTATTTCTTTTGGTCTCCTAGTGCACAAAGTATATTTCTGTGCATATATACAGAACATTCCTGGAATTTAAACCTAAGGATAATCATCTTGAAACTGCTGACAGGATCAAAACCCTTTATAATTAACACTACCAATCACAATCAGGGCATATATTAATGCTGCTTTTTTAAAGTATTTCCACCTTTTCTGTTTTGATGAATTAGCAGAACAATCATGATTACATTGACATTGAAGAGGTACATATATGAATCAGTGTCTGGATTCTAGATGTGAGTCTCTCCCACCCCGCTTTGCTGAATTGAATAGTTTAGATGGAATCAAGTGGAAACTAGAAATGCCATGAACTGCTGCCAAAATACAGTTAGAAATTTTGTAAGAGGTATTTCTTGAAAAGTGTATTCTAGGTTTCTGTGTTTAATAATTAGTATTTTTGAATTTTGGAAAAACCTTATATCCATTATAATTGACCCTTTTCTTTTGAAATGTCAAAACCTTGAGTCTCTCCCACCCCGCTTTGCTGAATTGAATAGTTTAGATGGAATCAAGTGGAAACTAGAAATGCCATGAACTGCTGCCAAAATACAGTTAGAAATTTTGTAAGAGGTATTTCTTGAAAAGTGTATTCTAGGTTTCTGTGTTTAATAATTAGTATTTTTGAATTTTGGAAAAACCTTATATCCATTATAATTGACCCTTTTCTTTTGAAATGTCAAAACCTTATTCCTTCACCTGTGTTTTTAATAAATTTATAATTCAAGTAACATACTTTGGTTTTTGTTTTGTTTTGTTTTATTCTTTTTACATTACAAACTTAGCCAAAGGTTTTTTAATTTAAAGTTGTAATATAGAAAATATTTTTATGTGTACTGGATTTCATGGCTAAATAATTTAGTGTTTTTTGTTGGCTTCACATCTATTGTATATTTAAATACATTGGAAAGAGCAAAATGCACATACTTTTAAATTGCAGCTTTTGAGGTTTTTATTTAAACCAATGATCATCTATTGAAATGGACTAAGAGTCACTAAATAAATTATGTTGAAAGAGAACCCTTTTTATTAGATTATAGTTTATTCCAAACCTCTAACTGGAACAGATTTCTAAAGACAACATATTTCAAATTTACATTGTGGGATTCAAAGTTAATTAAAAATTTAAGTTCAAAGGATTACTCTAATGAGCATTTATGAGAGTAGATCCTCCCTAGGAATATTGTTAAGAAATTATATTCATCTAAAGAATTTGTTTCTACGTAGTTTGTATAGAGTGTTCCTTAAGGACTGAAATTTGACTTAGTTTCCATGACACATTTGGTTTCGGGGTTTCTCCTGTCAAGTTCACTGTCCACGAGAATACTACTTTTAAGTTAATAACAACAACAAGAATAAAAAACAGGTAAAGTTGAAATATATTATTATAAAAATAATACATTAAGATGAAGATGAAATATTAATGGATTTTTCATCATTAAAATAAATGGGCACGAGTATGTATGTACATTGAAATGGTTCTTGCCTTTTAGGAAAATGCTACACAGTGGCACATAATATACATGACCTTAATAATCACAGAAGGTCAATAGTGTTTATGACATATCTTTACACATCATATCTGTGTATGAACAGTATTTGTGTCTATTGATGTTATGAGAGAATAAGTTTATGTTTCTATCTGATTATTTACTTTTAGTTGGCAGATAGTGCTACAGTGATGGATAGTTATCATCACTCTTCCAATCTACTAATTTTTAATTTTTTTCCAATGGTAAAACTGTTTCTTTAACTTAATGACAAGTATATTCCTGTCCCTAATAAATTTCTCCATTTTGATTAGCATCTACAGGGTGAATCTAGATTTTGTAGCACCTTAATTAAAGCTTACAAAAATTAGAGGCCTTCCTTTAAGAAGAATATTTCATAATAATGGATTTGCAATTGGGCTACAAATGAGTGTATATTTAGAATGAGAAAATAAATCACAGTACGTTAAAGTAGACAAGTCCCATAACTATCATGAAAATCTAGAAGAATGGTATATTTTGTTGACTATCTTCCTGACCATCTCTCTGATCCCTTTCTCTCACATTCTTGTCTGTCCTGATCTTCGAACACCTTATCACATGCCAAGAATTTTGTAACATTTTCAAGAGAGAGAATAGCTTTTTGCTTTAGCCTGGATAATCAAAATTTGTCTTATATGAAAGATCTTTTGTTTCCTTTATATTCTACTAGATTCATTCTTATGCTTTCTTGGAATCATACTAAATAGTCAAATAATCATAATTAACACAAATATGGGTCCAAAACAATTGCAGAAGTAAATGCTAAGTCATTCAACAACTAAGGAAGCCATAAAGGTCATGGTGAAGAGCAGAGTCTGAAGTCAGTTAACCCCACTTTGAAACTGATGAAGGATTGTCAGGGCTTGAGTTCTTCTCTCCAGAGTGGTCTGGAAATCAGAATTTGGAGGGTTAAACTTTAGTATAGTTAGAACACCAGGCATGTTTAAAGCTGGGTTTTTTTTTCAAGCAGAAAGATATAATATTTAATATATTATTACATTAATTCAAACCGTTTATCTGACTTTTGTCCCATATATATAGAATCCGGGAAGCTTCTCCCTATACTCTTGTTATCATTTTAATGCTGTCCTTGGTAATTAGGTCTTCAGAACCCGTGTGAAGTCCTTCAGCTTGTTACTCTGCCTCATGTTAATAGTGACTCTATCAGAATCATAGGAGAAAAAGGTCCTCAAGTTGAGGCCCTTGATCTTCTTTTCTCCTATGAGCAGAAAAAGCAAGTATCTTCCAGGGAAGGTGTGTGTTTATGCACAGACTTTCAAAAAGTGAAGCTTTTGCATGATTTGAATAAGAAAATAATTAGAATATCCATCTAAATGATAATAAGAATTCATTGAGTACAGACTGGCACTTTGAAGCTAATGGGAAGAAACGGATTTCTTATTTAAAACAATTTGTTAGAAATATCAAAGCAGAAATCGTTCCTATTTTTGACAAACAAGGTGATTGTTCTAATTTAGGTGAACTATGGTATATTGGCTTAAAAGTGCAAAAGTCTCAGATTATCTTCTTGCTTTCAGTTCAGTTCAGTTCAGTTCAGTCGCTCAGTCGTGTCCAACTCTTTGCGACCCCATGAATTGCAGCACGCCAGGCCTCCCTGTCCATCGCCAACTCACAGAGTTCACTCTGACTCACGTCCATCGAGTTAGTGATGCCATCCAGCCATCTCATCCTCGATCGTCCCCTTCTCCTCCTGCCCCCAATCCCTCCCAGCATCAAAGTTTTTTCCAGTGAGTCAACGCTTCGCATGAGGTGGCCAAAGTACTGGAGTTTCAGCTTTAGCATCATTCCTTCCAAAGAAATCCCAG
>SJYX01004898.1:20282-35390 GCA_006410675.1 Oreotragus oreotragus | reverse complement strand
GGTCTGACACTGTTTCCACTGTTTCCCCATCTATTTCCCATGAAGTGATGGGACCGGATGCCATGATCTTCATTTTCTGAATGTTGAGCTTTAAGCTAACTTTTTCACTCTCCTCTTTCACTTTCATCAAGAGGCTTTTTAGTTCCTCTTCACTTTCTGCCATAAGGGTGGTATCATCTACATATCTGAGGTTATTGATATTTCTCCTGGCAGTCTTGATTCCAGCTTCTGTTTCTTCCAGTCCAGCATTTCTCATGATGTACTCTGCATATAAGTTAAATAAACAGGGTGACAATATACAGCCTTGACGTACCTATTGGAACCAGTCTGTTGTTCCATGTCCAGTTCTGCGACTGCTGCTTCCTGACCTGCATACAGATTTCTCAAGAGGCAGGTCAGGTGGTCTGGTATTCCCATCTCTTTCAGAATTTTCCAGTTTATTGTGATCCACACAATCAAAGACTTTGGCATAGTCAGTAAAGCAGAAATAGATGTTTTTCTGGAACTCTCTTGCTTTTTCGAAGATCCAGTGGATGTTGGCAATTTGATCTCTGGTTCCTCTGCCTTTTCTAAAGCCAACTTGTATATCAGGAAGTTCACGGTTCACGTATTGCTGAAGCCTGACATAGAGAATTTTGAGCATTACTTTACTAGCGTGTGAGATGAATGTACATATCAAAGACTATGGAAAATAATTATTTTTTACCACTACCTTTTTCCTGTAATGATAAAATGAAATAGAACATTCTTTGTCACCTTTTGCTTGCAACCCCATGGAGTGCAGCACACCAGGCTCCTCTGTCCCCTACTCTACTCTACTCTCATAGAGTTTGCTCAAATTCATGGCCATTGAGTCAGTGATGATATCTAACCATCTCAACCACCACCGCCCCCTTCTCCTTTTGCCTTCACTCTTCCCCAGCATCGGGGTCTTTTCCAATGATTCACTTTGCTGTAGAATAGAAATTGACATTGTAAAGCAACTGTACTACAGTAACAATTTTTAAAAAAGAACATCAGTGTTTTAGTCTGGACCTCAAATGATCTTGTTCATGCTGTTTCTACTTGATGGGCCTCAGTGCTCTGTCCTGGGAAATGGGACTAATTATATATACCTTGCTTACTTCTAAGTTCGTTCTGAGGATCCAGTGATAAAATGTGTGTGAAAATGAATATCAAATGGCTATTAATGTTGTCATCCCTACATTGGCTGTTGTTATTTAAAGATATTAACAAGATGTTACGCAATGGTTAAACTTCTAAATGGGCTTCCCTGGTGGCTCAGTAGTAAAAGGATCCTCTTGCAGAAGACTCAGACACAGGTTTAATCCCTGGGTTAGGGAGATCCCCTGAAGAAGGAAATGACAACCTGCTTCAGTATTCTTGCCTGGAAAATTCCATGGATAGAGGAGTCTGGCTGGTTACAGTCCAAGGAGTTGCCAAAAGTCGGATACCATTGAGCACACATGCACAAATTTTTAAATCCTGTTCTACATGAGGTATATCACTGATCATATTCTTTGTTGTTGGACTAAAGTTCTCAACAGCAGCATTACTGACTTTCTAGGCCAGGTGACTCTTGTTGAGAGGTGCTATCCTATGCATTGTAGCATAGCAGCACCCCTGACCTCTACCCACTAGAGGCCAGTAGCATCCTCCCTGCCCAGTGTGACACTGAAAAATGGCTCTAGTCTTTGCCAAATGTCCTTTTATGGCAAAATCACCCCAGTTTGAGAGCCACTGGGTTACTGTAAAGTGGAAGGTCTTAGATCAGTTGGTTATTGAACAGACAATCAAAAAAGAAAAAGAGGTGGGTGAGCTAAAGGAAACAGCTGTTTAAAACATGAATACCTTAAGCACATATTGCAGCTGAAACAAGCAGAACATGACACCGAGGTTTCCTCTTGAGTCAACACTACTGACCATAGTCTTACCTTCTCTTTTTTTCCCTAAACCAAACCTTTTACGTATTTTTTCCAGTTTTGGATATCTAATTTTTAACAATTGGATAAAAACCGAAAGGCAGTTGTGAAATAATTTCAGAGCAGAAGTTGTAGGAGAAGAAAACCATTTTTTCCTCTACCCTTCTAGGTGTTTGGCTGAAACCTGCCTGTAATAAAGACAGACTAACTAATAGGAGAGAAACAAATAAGAAATTTAATAACATGTAGGTGTCCTGTGTGCATGGGAGATACCCAGACAACTGGATAACGCTGCAGATTGGCCCAAACCACCACTTTAAAGACCACCTCCAGCTAAAGACAGAAGAAGGTGTTTGGGGAGAGAGTTGGTGGTGGTGCTGTTGGGGGGTGGTGGTGGTGTGGAGCCAATTTTGAGAGGAACCAGAAAAAGCACAGCAAACCAGGCTAAAGTTGTCATGCAGATTCAAGTCCTTGGTTTTTCCTTTGATAAAAGAGTTTCCAGAGGTTTAGAGTCATTCTTCCCTTCCTCCAGGAGACACTGCTATAAATGGCGAGAAGTATTAGTCACTCAACTGTGTCTGACTCTTTGCAATGCCAGGGACTGTAATCCACCAGGCTTCTCTGTCCATGGGATTCTCCAGGCAAGAATACTGGAGTGGGTTGTCATTCCCTTCTCCAGGGGATCTTCTCCACTGAGGGACTGAACACGAGTCTTCTGTATTGCAGCCAAATTCTTTACCATCTGAGCCACCAGGAGATATCTCTTATAAATGTAAATATCTTTTATAAAAGGGTATCTTCTCAATTTTCAGAGCTTCTGATGTGTTTACTGTTTGTTTTTTTTTTCTCTAATAACCAGAGCAAAGTAATCTGTACCAAAGAACCGTGTTTTGGAGTGGTGTATTTTGCTCCCTTTTATCCTCTGGATATTATAACTTTTCTTATTTTTCTATACAAATCATCTGTAGCCAAACCAATGTTAATTTTGTGGCAGCTCATCATTTTTAAGTCTTTTCAAAGATTTTAACTTACTTTACATAAAAATATCAAATATCCATTTCTTAAATTTCTTAGGAATACTGACTAGAGGGCAACAAGAAATATAAAATTTAGAGACAAGTAAGAAAATAGATTTAAGTTCCAGTATTAAATATTTTAGATTCATTTTTCCATTTGAATGGAGCAGTTTGCCATTTCATTCTCCATAAACTATGAATGTGAAACATTTGAATCAGTTCAGTTCATTGGCTCAGTCCGTCTGACTCTTTGTGACCCCATGGACTGTAGCACTCCAGGCCTCCCTGTCCATCACCAACTCCCGGAGTGTGCGCAGACTCATGTCCATCGAGTCAGTGATGCCATCCTACCATTTCATCTTCTGATGTCCCCTTCTCTTGCCTTCAGTCTTTCCTAGCATCAGGGTCTTTTCCAGTGAGTTAGTTCGCATCAGGTGGCCAGAGTACTGGAGCTTCAGCATCAGTCCCTCCAATGAATATTCAGGTGAAACACTTAAGGCTTATTAAAGGAGTCATTATTAATATCTTGAGGGCTTCCCTGGTGGTCAGATGCTGAAGAATCTGCTTGCAATGCAAGAGAGCCAGGTTCAATCCCTGGGTTGAGAAGATGCCCTGGAGAAGGAAATGGCTACCCACTTCAGTATTCTTGCCTGGAGAATTTCATGGACATAGGAGCCTGGCACAGTCCATGGGGTCACAAAGAATTGCACATGACTGAGCCCCTAACACGTTAGTTCGGTTACATGAAAAAAGAGAGGGACTGATCGGTATGTTTATACTAATGCTCCATACCAAACTAGGTACATTTAAAGTCATAGGAAAACGGTATCTGGCATTTAATTTAATTTATACTTCATGGCAAAATGCATAGTTTTGAGTGTTCTGCAGATTATTAAATTATTTCTGCATAAAATGGTGAACTAATTCTAACTCTTAAACTAAGCTTGTTAACGTCACTTCATTAAGTTTCTGGATCTGTTTGGATCATAGTTGTCAAAGAAGAGTTTGGTCTTTGAGAANTTCATGGCAAAATGCATAGTTTTGAGTGTTCTGCAGATTATTAAATTATTTCTGCATAAAATGGTGAACTAATTCTAACTCTTAAACTAAGCTTGTTAACGTCACTTCATTAAGTTTCTGGATCTGTTTGGATCATAGTTGTCAAAGAAGAGTTTGGTCTTTGAGAATGTCAGATCTCCTTGACGTCTGCAAGATGGTGTCACAGGGGTGACACCACCAAGATCTTTGTGTCATTTATGCTACATAAAAAAGTAAAGAGTTTGGAAAATGAAGCTATGTCTTTATATTCCAGCTTGACTCCCTTCAACTTACTCAATGGCCCTGGAAAAGTTACTTCATTTTTCTTAAGTCCACAACAAATCTCTCTTCTATACCAGCTTAATTGTATCACATGTGCACTTGTGTGTCATCTCTGGAGATTCCTTTTGGCTTTTCACTCTACTATTCTTTGTCATACAAGAACCATATTAGAAAAAAAATACCAAAATATATCCTGTTTTTCTTATATTGGAATTGACACATTGCAGTGTAAAGGTCTTGTGATGGTAGAGGTTATGCATTTGAACATGAGAATATTAATGGAACCACAGTCATTTCCTATCCTTGCCTGGGAAGTAATTTTTCCCATTCAGCTGTATTTTGGTGTCCCTGCTGTTTATTTGAAAGGCTCAAGTGAAATGTCTTTAGAATTATGGTGTGTAATAGTTCACTGCAAAATTAAACTATAACGTGTATAAATGAGAAGTAACATCAGTATGGCAAACTTAAATCATAGTGTAAATAATGATAATCATAATAATTTAAAGATATTTTAAAAATAATTTATAGATGAAACTATTAAAAATCATAATAGCTTGAGAGTTGACCATGGGATAAGAAAGAAGGGAAAGGGGTTCCTGTTAAACATATGCTTTATCTAATAAAAAACAAATTTTAAACACTCATTACACCTACTGCTGTATTTTCAGTGAAGATCCTTGAAATGGTCAAGATATTTTCACTCTGATTTTGTTTTTGATTTTTACACCAAAATGGTATTTTTCTTTTGGATTTAACATGTTCACGTCCTTCTCTTGCTTTGAGGTTCCTTAGATATTGATCTGTCCAGTTTAATTCTCGATACTATTTATTTTCATCCAGTTTCTAGTGTAAGTAGGAGGTAAGTGGTAGTTGTGAATTAATTGAGAAAGTTCTACAGTGAAAGTCCTGAGTCAGGTTCAGCCTTGCATTTTTGCAGACACTCTGGGGCTTGGATGACTTAGCAAGACCAAGCCTGCCCCTGGGGCAGCAGGCTGGAGATGAGGACTGGCCCTTTGTGGGTCAGACTATGGAAGCGGATATCAGACTGCCGAGTGGCATGTGACAGAGCCATGGGAAAATAAGAAATTAGAAAAATCATGGGAAAAAATGGACTTTAGGTTTTAGAGTTCCCAACTCTGGTAACGAAGTCCCAAAGGCAGAAATGACACTTTCGAAAAGGAAGTAGAGTGAATTCTGGGAAGAGCAAGGGAGAGTTGGCCTCTGTATGAGCAGGACTGATTCGCTTCAGAAGGAGGATCACTATGGGGTTGAGGTAAAGATTTGCACTGTTAAAAAATAATCTAAAATCAGATGGTGGGAACTTCCCTGTTGGTTCAGTGGTTAAAACTCTGTGCTTCCAATGCAAGGGGCTAGAGTTCGATCTCTAGCCCAATATCCCACATGCTACATGGCACGGCCAAAAAAAAATTAAAGCCAGACTGTGAGGAAAAGGTTGCTTATCTATATAAGTGTTCTAAAATTCAAGGATGGAAGAAAGATAATAAGCCTATGGAGGCCACCTTTTTTGAAAAAAAAATTATAGGGAATCTGCAGTCCATGAGGTTGCAAAGAGTTGGACATGACTGAGTGACTGAACTAAACTGATTTATGGAATTTAACATATCCACACAAAATTCAAGGGAACTAAACTGTGACTAAAACCTATTATGGTGTATGTGTATGTTACACAAAGAGAGTATGGATATAAGTGTTACCATTTCTTGTGTCTGGTTCCATAAATTAGATTATGGACTTCTTAGAAACAGGAACCAGGCCTTATTCATTACTTTTTGTGTGCATTCCTACTCCTCATAAAAGCATCTAGGTCAGAGTAGTTAGATATTTTGAGAGGTGAAATAATAGATAAAATTCTAATATATGTTGAGATGTGTTTGATGCAATACTAGACCAGCCTTATTAGGACATATATGTAAGATATATTTTTAGAGGCATGTATACAATAACCTGGGGTTCCCAGGTGGCACTAGAGGTAAAGAATTCACCTGCCAATGCAGGAGACATAAGAAACTTGGGGTTCAATCCCTGGATTGGGAAGATCCCCTGGAGGAGGGCATGGCAACTCACTTCAGTATTCTTGCCTAGAGAATCTCATGGACAGAGGAGCCTAGTGGGCCATGGTTGATGGAGTCACAATGAGTCGGACATGACTGAAGTGACTTTGTACACACGTATGCACTCACAAATAACCTTACTTTTCCATGTGTTGGAGAAGTCTCTTGAGAATCCCTTGGACTACAAGGAGATCAAACCAATCAATTCTAAAGTAAATCAGTCCTGAATATTAATTGGAATGACTGATGCTTAAACTGAAGCTCCAATACTTGGGCGACCTGATGTGAAGAACTGACTCATTAGAAAAGACCCTGATGCAGGAAAAGACTGAAGGCAGAAGGAGAAGGTGATGACAGAAGATAAGATGGTGGAATGGCATCACTGACTCGATGAAGATGAGTTTGAGCAAGCTCCAGGAGTTGGAGATGGACAGGGAAGCCTGGCTTGTTGCAGTCCATAAGGTCGCAAAGATTCGGACATGACTTAGTGACCGAACTGAACTGATTTATGGAGTTTAACATATGCACACAAAATTCAAAGGAACTAAACTGTGACTAAAATCTAAGGCTTTGGTGTGTGTGTGTTATCTGTTGCATCCGACTCTCTGTGACCCCATGAACTGTAATCCATTGTGCTATTTTTTTTTTTAAAAAAGGCAACTAAAACCTCAAAAATTCTCTCCTTTTTGTCTTCTGGTGCCTAAAAAAGTACGTGAACATACTGTTTTTAAATTTAGGTTTAAAAAAAAAATGTCCTCATGCTGAGTTCTTCTTTGCCAAGTTTCAGCTTGGAGAGAATTTTTATAGCTTTTATAAACCCCTGAAAATAGAAAATTTTAAGTGGAAATCCTTACACATTCTTAGTAAGGGCCAGAAATCTTGCCACCTTTTGAGAATGAAGGTAGCTTTTCATTGTTTAAAGATGGTGGCAATGGCTTGTCATCATAGTTTTTTTCTAAAGACAAAATTTTGTTTAGCTGTAAGTTTAATATGTTAAATTTTGCATGGGATAAACATTTAAAAATTTTTAAATGCATTTGTCTTCAACTAAGTGTAGTTATGTGGCGAAGCTTTTGTGTTATCCATTTTGTGGATGTCACATATAGTTTAACTTCTTAATTAAATATAATTTGTGATTTAGCTGCTAAATATGGTTTAGATTCACTGTGGAAGTTGAATTTGTCATGGTTGAATTGATTATGGCTGAATATCTTTGACAGTATAAAAGATCCCCTATAAAAATCCTTGTTCTCTCATTTTTATCATGTAAACCAGAGTCCTTTGTCCTTTGGGGAAACCCAGAATATGTCAGGTCTTTATTGCATTCCAAATCTGTTGTGGGAATTTTATGACATTGGAACCCAAAGTCTCACTTCCAGAGTGATAGATAGCATGTGATACTTTACTGCAAATAGGGATCAATTTTAGATCGGCAAACAGAAAGGGAGAGTAACTGATTGAAACTTTGGGCACAGGGGACATGTTCTGGGAGGCAGATACCCAACAAAGACAGTTGGTCATTTTTATCTGGACCCAAACAAAATTGAAGACATACTCAAACAAAGACCAATTAAATGCATGCATAGTCTTTTGTCTCCTAAAAAAACAAAACAAAAAACAAACAAACAACCAAAAAAAAGGTCTCTAAGCAGCAATATATATATTTATTTTAAAGAAAATCTGATAAAGCATAATGTTAATCATGTAGAAAATTTACAGATAAGTTTTGTTGCAGCACATAATTCAGATTGAAAGAGACAAAAGTCCTTCTTTTCCCTGATACATGTCTGTGGCTTTTTTCCTCCACCGGAAAGGCAATAATTTCAGATTTGGCAGGAGCTATGCTTTTTAAACTCTTGACATGCATAGCCTTTGGCACAAGTGCCCCTAAAAGAAGGCCAAACAATTTGATGAAGGACAACTTTAAAGGGGAAAAAAAAGTAAAACAAACTACTCTAAGACTAATATTTAGTCCTTGAAACAGGTGCATGAATTAGTGATCCAATATTGCTTGACTACGTCCTTAAAATCCTTTACATTTATTTCTTCAATTGAATGAGACTTTCTAACATCTGTATCTGGAACTAATTCTGATAACCTTGACATTCAAAATGGAGATAAAGGATAGATAGCTTTCCTCAAAATACTTCAATATGGCAGGAGGAATTATCTAGTATTGATAAATAAAGCAATGTGACATGTGTGCTGAATTCTGAATCGACTTGTTGAGCTATGTAAGAGGTAAAAGAAGGACTTATTTTCAAGATGTGAAATGCACTGGGAAAAGCCAAGGTCAAAGCCAAAACAGGACTCCCTGCAAAAAATTTTCAATCTTAGTGAAAATCTTTCAGTAAGAAATCAACAGTTGAGGAACAGTGTCATTGTCAGAAGTTTAACATTCTTTTCAGAGCCTAAAAGACAAAGACCCAGAGAACTGAGTTGTAATAATTGCTACTTTAAAATTTATGGTTTGGGAAGAACAGATTAATTTTTGGAGGAAAGCCTGAATTATAGAGGCCTGACCTGAGCTCTGGTATGAGTGATCAGTGAGTTCACTGTCTGCGACTCTAGGATTTTAAGAACCCTTAAAGGTTCCTTGTTAGCTATTGGGAAAAAAAAAAACATCATAGAGGATAAATCTGTTACAAGCCAAGTTTTGTGTATGTGTTTATATGTTTCTTTAAAGAGGAGAACCATGGGGAATGGCACATGGAAGTGTATTTCCAGATGTGTATGAGAAGATGTGACTGGACTGGGCTTTGAAGGATTGGGAAGTCTAAGATGAGCGGAATGGATTGGGTCTAGTATGGATACTAGCGGAAGATGCAAGTTATATGGCTCAGTGATAAAGAATCCACCTGCCAATGCAGGAGACACAAGAGACACGGGTTCTATCCCTGGGTCAGGAAGATCCCCCGGAGGAGGAAATGGCAACCTGCTCTGTATTCTTGCCTGGGATATCCCATGGAGAGAGGATCCTGGGGGGCTATAGTCCATAGGGTCAAAAAGTCAGACATGATTGAGCATGCATTCTTTTGAATCCAGGAGATCTTTACTTTAAGGAATTAGCCTTGAAGACACAGAAACCTTGAGTATCATGCTAAAAGAATCGAACTTTGGTTAAGAGTAAAGCCACTGATGAAATTCCCTGGTGGCTCAGTAGTAAAGAATCTGCTTGCCAATGCAGGAGATGTAGGTTCAATCCCTGGGTCAGAAAGATACCCTGGAGAAAGGAATGGGAACCACGTCTATGGGTTTTCCAGACAAGAATACTGGAGTGAGTTGCCAGTTCCTTCTCCAAGGGATCTTCCTGACCCAGGGATCGAACCTGCTTCTCCTGCTTTGGCAGCCAGATTCTTTACCACTGAGCCACCATGGAAACCTATGTGGTCATATCTTGAAACTTAGTCCTTAGCTTGCTAGAATTTTAATTCAGCATAAGGAGTCACTGAGAGGAATTTTTAAATCATAAAGGAGAACTTTTTACTTAGTTCAAGAGAAAGAAAGACGGGCCCCAAATGCTGCACTATATAAAACTTGTCTTAGAAGTGACCCGTCTTTCCAGGATATGCTGAACGATGCATTAGACACAAATCCTCCAGGAAAGTCAATCAGGAGGTGGAGAGTATTTTGGATTCACTTCCAAATGGCACTGGCCTCTGAGTCCTGCAGTAGGGAGCTAAAATTCTAGAGAGGTCTGGGTTCAGAAACAATAGCAGAGTTATAAGAAAAGGTTTTCTAGCTTCTCTTTCTTATGCCATTCAACAAGATTTAGAAGGAAATACAGCCAAATTTAATGGTCATTACCTGATGAAAAACAGACATCCTTTGGATTATCTTCATGAAGTACTGAGCAGGACTAAATGCAATTAGAAGACTCCACTGAGGTCAAGATGGTTGAGGAATCACAGAAAAACTATTGCATATGAAATATAGTCTCACTGTATTTAGGTAACCCATGCGTTTTCAAAATAGTATTATAGGAAAAGCACAAGAGTAACTAACTGTGTTGTGAAGAGCACGTTAGATTTGTCAGCTGAGTATAGTATGAAGTTAGTGTTTTCAGGTTTGGAGAATTTTGCTTTCAGTCAGCTCCTCAAAGAATGGAGGAATCCTTCAAACTTGCTTATCATCCTTTCTTTATATTCTACCCCTTCATTCTTTATTATGACATCATTTTTCTCCAAAGAAAGTTCATGCCATAAACATAGATTCCATTATATTAGTGATATATGACACTTTTTGTTTTTAAAGTGACAAAGTCCTGGTGTATATTTATATTAAACTTGGGTTTAGTCCTCGTGTTGAACCAGTGATTTTTGCATGAATTGAAAATAGCACACCTATCTATCTAATTTGAATAATTATGGTAAGGTAGTCATTACTATTCAAGAGAAACTGATGTTTTACTTTTTTATTTCAGAAAGGCAAGTTATTAGTCTTTTTTGCAAGAAAGAGAGTACAAAAATTATTGTGATCAGAACCTCCTTTTGAAAAGCTAGACCAACTCTTTCCTGCACACCAGCCGTGGAATGGCAAGACAATTTAGTAACTTAAGCAGTCATTAGGATTCACAGCCTATACAGAGGCTTCACCCTCGGGCCAGACCTATCGTAGTTGTAAGAAAATGATTTATGTGTTGTAATAAATGTTACTTCTCAATCTGTTTGCTTGTTCAATGGTTGAAGTCCCCAAAGAAAAGGTCTATCTCAAATTAGGACTGGCATGTATTATCTGTCAACTTTATATAGTACTGTAAAAGTCATTCAGCTGACAGTAATATTAGCAGAATGTTTTATAGGTTTTGTACTGTGTGAAGCTCTGTATGGGTGAGGAGAGGCGATGGGTCTGTGGGGCTCTGTAGTCCGGGATAAAGTTGCGTGTAGATGAGTCGTTTCAATGCTTCTCTGTAAATGAACATCTGGCTCCCATATTGATTCCATGTGTGAAAATGAGATCAGCCCATATAATGACCAGAATCAATCAGACTTCAGCCGAGGAGTAGCATACACTGGCCTTGATTTGTTAGACAACCAGAATTGGCAGCACCTTGCATAATTTGGCACCAATTGACAAAGATTAGGCTCTTTGGGGGCCTGAGTGGTTATTAATTTGAAACCCCCCTTAAATATTTCGCAGAGTAAAATCAGCTGTAACTTATTTGTACCAACCCCCTCCGTTTCATACTCGCTCTAATTGTTTTAGACAAACAAGTGAGCTTGTGGCCTGTTCACTTTACACAGGAAGACATGAATTCTTTGATCCATACAATATTCTTTAGCTCAACCTTGGAGCTATTTACTGAGGAGATTTATTTGCAGACAGACAGTAGAACAGTTCTTTGTGAGCAGAAATGAGTACAGCTTCCATGGGTTTTCAGCTCGTATTTCGGCTACTTACTGTAAGAGATAAAACTGAGCCGTCTTTATTTTTAACCTGAACCATTCTTTTTTTAAATGTATTTTTGAAAACCAAATTAGACTCAACCTTGCCATTTTCTCCTCACCTTTTAGAGATCAAACTCAGAGAATGACCAGATATCATTTCATGTTTGTGCTTTGCACAATCGTGAAGAAAAAAAAATTGTAAGTTTTAAAACAGGGCAGATGTTAACTGTAAACATTTTACAAATAGGACTTCTTAATCTCTGAGTATACAGGGAACTACCTGTGCTGTATTAATAGCAGATATTTGAAGAAAAGAGATAGCTATAATTGTCCAAATATAATTTTAAAAATTGATTGCTGTTGCCCAACAGTTTTAAAGATACAGACTCTTTTCTTTGAATTTAGGTCATCCTGTTTAGGTAAGTATCTAAGCCAGTGGGCTTCCAGGTGGCGCAGTGATAAGGAATCTGCTTGCCAATGCAGGAGACACAGGAGATAGGAGTTTGATCCCTGAGTCTGGAAGATCCTGTGGAGAAGGATAATGGCAACCTATTTTAGCATTCTTGCCTGGAAATCCACAGACAGTGGAGCCTGGCGGGCTACAGTCCACAGGGTCACAAAGAGTTGGATACAGCTTATGCATGCACACATGCTAAACCAATATTTAATGTTTCCCTCCAATTAAATAAGAGTCATTTGAACAAAGCCTCTCTAAATGCTTTATATATAATGGACCAGACAATGCAATAGTAACAATGACATGACAGTTCTATAAATGTCTTTTTATAATGCTGTAAGATAAGAGCTCCATTAAGACTATTTGATTTCTACTTAGAGAAATTTGATTTATGAAATCAACTCTAGGGATAATTCTCAATTCTTAATTATCTCTGACAGTTTATTTCTAAACTATATTCTCTTTTGTTGTCTCAGAACTTCATTTCCTGGGCCTCTTGATAACCTAGTATATGAAAAGTCGAATCCCTCTTTTAATTTTTTTTTTTCCATACAGATTTGTAAATTATAATTTAAAATGTGTTTCTTTAGAGAAAAGTTATGATCTTCTGATTTTATCTCCTGGTCACTTAGGTTATTAAATCATATATGTCATTCTTTCCCTTACATTTTCTTTTGAATAATTATTAACAGCATTTTAGAAAGCTGTGTGACATCATATAAATCTTTGTAGTTGGTTAACAAGGTAGACTGGTCTCACTGAAAAACCAAAACTGTTTTGACTCAAAAAATAATCACATATTAATCAAATGTTTTATTTTCTAAAATTAAGTTGTGGATTAATGTTGATAGATCTTCAGATTTTCATTATAGTTTTGAAATACTCTCCTTTCCACCTACTTAGAAAGCTACAAATAAAGAAATAAAACTTGGGAACAAATCATTTGCAGACACTTAAACACACACACACACACACACATATTTAAATCAGAAAGCTTTTCAGTCTAAACAAGCATTCAGTCTGTAAGTCATCATTTTTCAGAATCTTTCATATTGCCTCCACAAGGGTTAAGACCTAACTTTGGTAAACAAAGGTGTCTAAGTTTTTGCCAATGCTTTACAAGATCATTTTGCAAGAATGATGTATAAAGATTTTGGAACAAATGCATACCTCTCATAAGTAGTTAGATTATTTGTTATTTGTTAAAAGGATTAAGAGAAAGTTTTAAGAAATGCTTGTATGTATAGGTAGAAATGGGCATGGCAAAAGGTTTTGTAATTTCAGGCCATTAACTAACACATCACACGTAACACTTATAGAAGATAACGCTATCAAGACGTCACATGCCGTTGACATTTTAGTAAAAGAAGGAATGTGTGGTTGTGTCACACATTAAAACAGTTTTGGCATTTTCCTTACTCTTACGTCTAGCCTCAGGTAAGAGTTCTTACATATTAAAAATATTACCACCGTGATTTCAAAGTGAGGCCAAGTCCTGTTAGGGCAATGTGTGATAATTTACCGTCCTGTCTACACTGTAAGTGAAACCATGTTAACAGCAGCCGTGCATAAACATGGTTTTCGTTATATTTCAAACATGGTGTGGACAGCTTTATATATCATAAGACACTTCTTTCTTGTCTTTTTTGGTACATTGGTTGATTTGGCATAATTCTTTCCTTGAAAGCATCCATAAATGGTAATTGATAATGACAATAAGCTTCAGAGCATTCTACCAGATACCCAGAGAAGACTGTCTTTTATTTCACATTTATTTACAGAGGCTTGCTGAACTTGGTAAGACATTTTTTTTTTTTTTGCCAGAATAACAGATGATAACAGCTCTCAACTTGGATCTGATGGCATGTATCTTGTACCTTACAAAAATGTCAACCAAAGTCCCTCACACAATTGCCGTATCTTTGAAGGAAACACTATCTAATGGTGATTTTTACAGTGAATGGTTTTCTTATACCTGAATAAGTTCTCCTTTTTACTTTATTTCAATTTTATTTTATTTAAAGTGCTACTTGAATATATATGAGCTGGGTGTGAATGATTTCTTGAGGTAGGTGTTCATGCATTTCAAAAGCAACAATCTTTGGGGGATTTCAGAAATAAATATGCCTAGCAGATAATAATTTCATGGAAAGTGACTCAGCACTATCAGTATCACTCATAACCACGTGGGCTGACCTATGTTAAGAAAATCATTTCCCTTAACAAGATTTTTGAAGCTGCCTATTCTACCACTTGTTTTTGTTTAAAAAAAAAAAAAATGTATTTAAAGGCTGGGAAAGAATCAATTCTCCAATTGAGAGCTTTGAGTTTTGTGCATGAGAGCAGTGAATGATAATAACAAAAGTTTACATTCTGATGATGGAAGGGATCTTTGAATACTCTGAAATCATCTGCACTTCATGTTTTAGGTGGTACAAGTCATTGGCTTATGATCCTGTTCCACCCATGTATCATTCAGTAGCTTAAAACAAAAAGGAAATAAAAAAGAAGTATGGAAATGGTTGCTTTTATAGTAGTCCTCAAACATTCCAGAATTTCTCAACCAATGGTGCCTTGGTCCCATTCCTTTTGTCCTAGGATGTCTTGGACTTTGCAGCTCCTATTTTCAGTTCAGTTCAGTTCAGTCGCTCAGTCGTGTCCGACTCTTTGCGACCCCATGAATCGCAGCACGCCAGGCCTCCCTGTCCATCACCATCTCCCGGAGTTCACTCAGACTCATGTCCATCGAGTCCGTGATGCCATCCAGCCATCTCATCCTCGGTCATCCCCTTCTCCTCCTGCCCCCAATCCCTCCCAGCATCAGAGTCTTTTCCAGTGAGTCAACTCTTCGCATGAGGTGCCCAAAGTACTGGAGTTTCAGCTTTAGCATCATTCCTTCCAAAGAAATCCCAGGGTGGATCTCCTTCAGAATGG
>SJYX01004898.1:0-15995 GCA_006410675.1 Oreotragus oreotragus | reverse complement strand
GGGGGGGGGGAGGGGGGTGGGTGGGAGTCATCTTAGTGATAATGATATTGTCTTTGTATTTCACATGTTTGGGTCCACTCCTTAAAACTGTAAGCGGATGAGAAAGTGGCTCCAAGTAGAGATTCTTATTTTGACTATACAGATTTGGAAATTAGGGGTATTTAAGATTTAGTGGAAATCACAGGCATAAATGAGATTTCTCATTTATGTTCAAAGCTTCAACTAGAGTTTGTGGATACCTAGGTTATAGCAGTTACACTATATCATCTTTTTTATTTGCATATTAATCTCGCCATTGGCTGTAAACACCTTGAGGCCAGAATCATCTTTCTTCCTTTTACTGTCTCTAACCACCCAATATAGTACCTGGAACATGGGCAGGTATTCAGTTATGTATTTAGTGAATGAATAAATAAACAAATATATGAGTTAACCCAGGAAGCATAAAGTAAGGAGGGACTCTGAGAAAAGTATGGTTAGGAATCATAGACCTAATTCTGAAGAGTAATCCCATGCTATTGATGACACCTGGAAGAGACTGGCGGCTATGGCTACAGCCAAGGGAGGTGTTAAGAATTCAGTGTTCCAGGTCGCAAGGCTGCTTGCATGCCGTACCCCTGACTCTGTGAAAAAGAGCAATGGAAGAAATCATCCCATTGCTAGATCTTTATGCACACTGGGTGGGGGGGGGGATGTTTGGCTCACATGCTTGAAGTTTGGGATTCTCTGCCACTGTCAGGAACGCATGGCATGACTGAACTATATTGGCATTAAAACCAAGTTCATCATGTGTTTATATTCAAGTTAGCTGAATACCGACGACCTCTTTCTATGTTTTTCCCACATCAAATGATCAAGTGGCAGAAATGTTTTTTAAAAGTACGGTTTTTCTTTCTACAGAAATTATTTGAAGGTACAAACATTAACATGAAGATTCTTGCAGAATTCATTAAGGGGGTGTTAATAATAGTTGCTGTTGCACTAGAGGAGGTGGCTAGCTGAGACAAATCTGATTAGACAGAACCCTGCCCTGTTTGGTAATGACAGAAGGATGGCGTTGAATTTAAGTAATTTAAGGAATAAATCCAGCATTTTCCGAAAGCCCTTTATGTTTAACCCAGTGTCACAAATAACGCCACATGGTATCCCAGCTCCCTATATTCAGCCCAACTGTATGAAAATATCTTTATATTGCATAATCAGTTATGTTGCTCAGACTTAGAAAACAAACTCAATAATTTATTTTAATCTGTGTTCATTAAATTTTGTTTAACCTACAAGAATAATGAAGCAGCATTTCTTCTGCCCCCAGGAAATAGTATGGAAACACTTCAGACAGACTGACTCCATTACTAAAGAAAACTGTGTTTCGGGAGACACCCCTAACTTATGGTTTTGATTAAAGGTTCTTCTTGCATTCTTATTGCTTTTAACTTTTCTGTTGTTTGTTGTAAAACCTGATCTATAAAAGATCTCAATTTGAAAATCTTAGACTTTTAAAACCTAGAAAATTTTGCCTACAAAAAATAGCAAATATTCTCTTGAGGGTAAAGAGCACACAAACAGAAAAATGAAGGAAAGAAAAAGAAACCTAGTATTAAAACACAGGAAAGCTGTTGGCCTTGGTTAATCTTATTTTTGTGTATTATTATTTTAAAAAAAAAAAATCGTTTTGTTTTCCAAAGAAGCAGGACATATTGATTCATCAATAGTACATACATGTCACTAGCATAGAGCACCTTCCACTTGCTGGAAATTTTTTGTTCAGTAATCTTCAAATGCATTATAAAAAGTGAGCACAATTTTATTGGGAAATAAATTGTAATAAATTTCAGTCAATTGCCCTTTGTTATTTATCAACATAATTTCAGAGTTTAGGAAATAACCAAGAAGCGTGTCATTCCTGAACCTGCATAATACTTACGCCAAAGTAGCTCTTCATCCATTCCTGAATTTATTCCTCTATTAAATAAAAATGGGAATAATAATAATTATATCACAGATTCTGCTTGAGACATAAGAATATTGTTAAGTGCAAAAAAAAAAGATGTGATTTCTGAGGGCTCTATCATTTTTGGATATAAAGGTACTTCATTTTTCAAAGAACTTTAATATCATAATAAGTAGGCCAAAAGGATGAGGAAACATTTCTAGTTTATGGGATTTATTCTGAGGTCTGCCACACTTGCCAGGTGGTAAATACTTGTGATAGAAACAGGTTGCTTTATTACAGCTTCAGTAAACAACCATGACTGGCTCATTTCTGTCTGGAGTTATATGTGTTTTCTGTTAGTGATAAGAAGTATATTTGTGATGAATCATAGTTCCATCAACCCTCCTGGCATTTCCTCAAAGAACTACATGACATGAAGTTCCTTTTGGTTTGATTTTCTTTACTTTGTGTAACACGAACCTTTTGTTTCAAATACATGAAACTCCACACTACAAGATTCAAGTATATGTGCATGGCTTCTACGACATGGGTTTCTGGTTTGTAAAGTCCTGCTGCTGCTGCTGAGTCACTTCCGTCGTGTCCAACTCTGTGCGACCCCAGAGACGGCAGCCCACCGGGCTCCCCTGTCTCTGGGATTCTCCACTGGAGTGGGTTGCCATTGCTTTCTCCAGTGCATGAAAGTGAAAAGTGAAAGTGAAGTCGCTCAGTTGTGTCTGACTCTTTGTGACCCCGTGTACTGCAGCCTACCAGGCTCCTCCGTCCATGGGATTTTCCAGGCAAGAGTACTGGAGTGGGGTGCCATCTCCTTCTCCAAGTCAAGTCCTACATAAGTGAATTCTCCAAATTCTGAAATTATTCCCCAAGATTAAAACTGGAAAAAAAAAAAAAAAGATTTTGAGAAGTATTCCTAAAGTGTTTGGTAAACTACCTAGTTAAAGTCAGTGAAACAACTGTGATATCTTTTGTATCTTTATTGATTCCTAGTATCATAAGGTAGCAAGCAGCACCCATTGTTTTCTACACTGCACCTTTCTTACATGGTTTTTGCTTTGTCTTTTTATTCAACATATGACTAATATTTCTGCCTTGCTAGTGATGTTAGATACCTTCCTTACCCCACACCTATGCCTTTCTCTTTTGATGTCTCCAATCTGCTAAGGACTTCAAACTGTAAAGAGAAAAGAGAATCTGATGAATTGATACAGTCAATTTTATTGATAGTCAATTGTGTTTTTAATAAAGGCATGACCTTCATGTTTCCTTCCATCTGTTTTGACTGAGAAGATTTTATCTTCTGCATGTTTATCTTAATTTTGGAGACAAGAATTTATTTCATCCTTGATTTTAAACTTCAAGATTATTCCTACAGAGAGTAGGGTGAAAGAACCAATATAACTTTCCACCTTGGAATTGATTGTCTTCTCCAACAGTAAGATTTCGTGTTCAAAAGAGCAAAAAAATCTTGGGTGAAGCACATTCACTTGTTGATTTTCATGATAATCTGCCAACCTTTGTCTGTAGCTTTTAAACACTGGCTTCAGGTATCTTAGTATAATATAGACTCAGGGGGTAGAGGCATGCCTAGGGTCGTGAATTCTTAATTCCACTGTAAGATATTTAACATTTGTTACTAAACTGACATTGTTCTAGGAAGACACTGGGGATACAATGAACAAAAAAATCTTCAATTTCATGGAGCTCTTTTAAATGCTAAGACATCACCAGTAATATAAAGTCTTTTTTTTAATGTCTTTGTTCCTGCTCAGATTAAGGTCATAAAGTTAACTGAAAAAGACAAAACAATAATAAATGCTATTCTTGGTGAAGTTTTTTCCCCTCTCTTATCTGTACTCTAGGAATATTTGTGTCTCTCAAAATTCTCTTGGCAACTCTATATTTATTATAAACAAAATTTTATAAATCTTCAACTTCCTATATTCTAAACTCCTTGTAGGCAAAGTCATCTCTTTTAAATATTCCCCTATTTCCTATAGGGTTTTGTACATGGAATAAGCTTAGATATTGATAAAGCTCATCCAAGCTCCTAGTTCCTTGACAGCATTGAGAATGTCTTCTTTTTTTTTTTTTTTAGTGTCTATGACATCTATAAACACTCAATATATGCTGACTTTATATGTATTCCTGTGATATTTTAATATCACAAGGATGAATCTTGTTGACATATACCCACCATCAAAACCTAAGCTTACAATAGATGCCTTCTACAGAGGCTTATTCATGTAACATACTTTTAGCCTCTGATATTTTTGTGTCATACATATTGTCAAAAATTGAGCAAATAGATGGTTTGTCGTCTTTGAAACTGAACAACATGAAATGGGAGAAATATTTGCTTAGGTCCCATGGTTATGCCCCAGATAGAACTGGTAGAGTTATCCCTTCCCCTTTAATTACTTTTTTCTAGCTTGCTTGTGTGCAATTTCCTCTGCTTTTCAGAAGAATTAAATCTTGAGGACCCCTGAGCCCATGATCTCTAGACTTGATATACTCTACAACTATCGTAAGTGAAGGAGGGAACAGATGCATTCTATGGCACAAAACAAGCACTGAATTAGATTAATACTGTGTTTGTGCATAGATGCTAAATTGCCTTATCATTTCTGACTCTTTGTGAGTCCATGGACTGTNAAAAAAAAAAAAAAAGATTTTGAGAAGTATTCCTAAAGTGTTTGGTAAACTACCTAGTTAAAGTCAGTGAAACAACTGTGATATCTTTTGTATCTTTATTGATTCCTAGTATCATAAGGTAGCAAGCAGCACCCATTGTTTTCTACACTGCACCTTTCTTACATGGTTTTTGCTTTGTCTTTTTATTCAACATATGACTAATATTTCTGCCTTGCTAGTGATGTTAGATACCTTCCTTACCCCACACCTATGCCTTTCTCTTTTGATGTCTCCAATCTGCTAAGGACTTCAAACTGTAAAGAGAAAAGAGAATCTGATGAATTGATACAGTCAATTTTATTGATAGTCAATTGTGTTTTTAATAAAGGCATGACCTTCATGTTTCCTTCCATCTGTTTTGACTGAGAAGATTTTATCTTCTGCATGTTTATCTTAATTTTGGAGACAAGAATTTATTTCATCCTTGATTTTAAACTTCAAGATTATTCCTACAGAGAGTAGGGTGAAAGAACCAATATAACTTTCCACCTTGGAATTGATTGTCTTCTCCAACAGTAAGATTTCGTGTTCAAAAGAGCAAAAAAATCTTGGGTGAAGCACATTCACTTGTTGATTTTCATGATAATCTGCCAACCTTTGTCTGTAGCTTTTAAACACTGGCTTCAGGTATCTTAGTATAATATAGACTCAGGGGGTAGAGGCATGCCTAGGGTCGTGAATTCTTAATTCCACTGTAAGATATTTAACATTTGTTACTAAACTGACATTGTTCTAGGAAGACACTGGGGATACAATGAACAAAAAATCTTCAATTTCATGGAGCTCTTTTAAATGCTAAGACATCACCAGTAATATAAAGTCTTTTTTTTAATGTCTTTGTTCCTGCTCAGATTAAGGTCATAAAGTTAACTGAAAAAGACAAAACAATAATAAATGCTATTCTTGGTGAAGTTTTTTCCCCTCTCTTATCTGTACTCTAGGAATATTTGTGTCTCTCAAAATTCTCTTGGCAACTCTATATTTATTATAAACAAAATTTTATAAATCTTCAACTTCCTATATTCTAAACTCCTTGTAGGCAAAGTCATCTCTTTTAAATATTCCCCTATTTCCTATAGGGTTTTGTACATGGAATAAGCTTAGATATTGATAAAGCTCATCCAAGCTCCTAGTTCCTTGACAGCATTGAGAATGTCTTCTTTTTTTTTTTTTTAGTGTCTATGACATCTATAAACACTCAATATATGCTGACTTTATATGTATTCCTGTGATATTTTAATATCACAAGGATGAATCTTGTTGACATATACCCACCATCAAAACCTAAGCTTACAATAGATGCCTTCTACAGAGGCTTATTCATGTAACATACTTTTAGCCTCTGATATTTTTGTGTCATACATATTGTCAAAAATTGAGCAAATAGATGGTTTGTCGTCTTTGAAACTGAACAACATGAAATGGGAGAAATATTTGCTTAGGTCCCATGGTTATGCCCCAGATAGAACTGGTAGAGTTATCCCTTCCCCTTTAATTACTTTTTTCTAGCTTGCTTGTGTGCAATTTCCTCTGCTTTTCAGAAGAATTAAATCTTGAGGACCCCTGAGCCCATGATCTCTAGACTTGATATACTCTACAACTATCGTAAGTGAAGGAGGGAACAGATGCATTCTATGGCACAAAACAAGCACTGAATTAGATTAATATTGTGTTTGTGCATAGATGCTAAATTGCCTTATCATTTCTGACTCTTTGTGAGTCCATGGACTGTAGCTTGCCAGGCTCTTCTAGGTAAGAATTCTGGAGTGGGTTGCCATTTCCTTCTCCAAATTCTGTGTTCACTTAGAGAAATAATCCCTGAGCAAAGTGAAGATAATATTTAATACCTACATTTTTAACCTTAGCTTTCTAAAGTTGTATCATTAGCTTTTTTTCCCTTGCTTTGGTCCCAAGAGAACACTTCTTGAGACAAAAGGTATTTTTTGAGATTGACATTTGCAAATGATTTAGCATTGAAACTTTATAAGCAGCAAAAGTTGGTGTGGGAGGTATATATAAATATAAAAATACAATTTTAGAAGCACATAAAATGTATTAAAAAGTTTGATTTAAAATTGAGATACAAATGTAGGAAATTGATGTTATAACACATATCTATTGCAACTTCGCTGTGTGTACTGTTTGAAAATTCATAATTCAGTGGGTTTGTTGATGTTGCTTTTTTTAGTTATGAAGTTGGCATTATACTTTCTTCACAGTATTGAGAAATTCACTCTACCTCATTTTTCTGTAAGACTTGACCAGAAAAAAATGCTGACAGCAAAGTTTGCTATATTTTTTTCCCTTCCCTGGTTATGTAGTAGTAAATGATAGCCATTATATTTCAGAATTAAAAAACCAGGTCCTTGCATACATTTTAAGACAAACTTGTTATAGGATATTAACCACACTTAAAGTCTTTATCTTCTTTTGTGCCTAAATGATTCATTCTTCTGTCTTTTAACATTAATGTTAATATGTAGCAAAATAGTTAACCATTTGGAGCAGAAAGAAATCTTATCCAGATGTAGGCTGTGCTTTTTATATTTAAAAATTGCTTGTTATGTTTTAAAGATTTTATAGCTTATTTTCATAATACAAGGTCTAGAAAAGGCTCTTTGTTTCCAAGGTGATCCATTGACTGGAAAGAACTTGAGTTTTGGAAGGAAGAGGTGGATACAAATCCTGTTCTGCTAATCAGTGCCTGAGTCTTGTTGCAAGTTCCTTAGTTTCTTAGACTTTTTAAGTTGGGATTTTATTTTCCATCTAGTAGAAATCGCACCTATTTGTGAATAATTATTGTAAGGTTTTTTTTTCAGATGCAGGTTTTGACATGTTGTAGTTGTTCAACAGATACAGTCATTAATTTATTATATGAGATGTGAGAAACAATGGGAGGAGTTGATGGGGTGGTGGTGATGGGAAGAGGACTCTTAAGGTGTTGAATCATTGACTATAAAGTGACGATTGGAACTAATCATCCAGGAAAGGAACTAAGAGACTCCAACTACTCCCTTTTTGAAGATACTCCAAATTTAAGAAACACCATGCTTAATTTGGTCTTCCTAGATAGCGCTAGTGGTAAAGAATCCACCTGCCAATGCAGGAAACACGGGAGACACAGATTTGATCCCCGGGTTGGGAGGATCCCTTGCAGGATGGCATGACAAACACTCCAGTTTGCTTGGCTGCAGAATCGGATGGACAGAAGAGCCTGAGAGGCTACAGTCCATATAAGGTGTTCATGATCTGAGCCACAGTCAGCTCCTGGTCTTGTTTTTATTGACTGTATAGAGCTTCTCTACAAGCCATTACTCAGGTTAAATCTGGTCATCTGATTTTCCTGTAGCCCTTTCATAGATTTTTATTTCAATTTGCACAGGTAATGGAAAAACATGTTTAGTAACTGAGAAGGTAAATCAGTACTATTTTGTATAAGCAGTTGCTCTCTTGTATGTTGTTTCTGTTCTTCGAATGAAAAACACTTTATTTCAAATTCTTTAGGAATAGGAAAAAGTTTCAATAAGATCCCATTCAGAAGGTGATTAACTCAGACCCTAATTTTTCTTTTCCTGCAGTTTCCACCATAAATTAGCTTTTATTTTTCTGACGTAAGATCTCTTAGACTATAGTACAGGTTTCATCACAGAAGTAAATAGCATGTTTCCTTGGGAGCAATTGAACAACAGAATAAAACAGTACTTACTGTTTTTTGAAAGTTGTGTCAGATTGTCATGGTAATACAGAGTTGCCTTATGTTGTCATAGCAACCAGAATTATAAAACGGATTTAAAGAGGATGAAGAGATACCCTTTGGTGTTGCGATTCCTTTAACTTTAAAGGTTTCATTCCTCCTCTACTTCTGTTGCTTTCATTTTGCTCCTTCTTTTTTTTTTTTTCCTTTGGTAAAATGTAGAAGGGGAACTGTGGCTAGAGGGAATAATGGGAACCCACCCATACTTTTTCCCAAATGAAGAGTTGCAGCATAAAGGCCTCAGTCATCACATTTTCTTTGAGCCAGGTAGGATGCAGGGTCTGGAACACGGAATCAGATAAACTGCTGTGTCAAGCCATCCCAACCCCAAGCAAGAGGAAGTCTCAACTCAAAGTGGGTTGAAAAGGTATTTCATCTTTCTTTATGGTTATTCATGACTTTTCTTTCAAGCAAAAACATCCCAGTCTTCCTCTGAACAAAAAAAGCAATATTGGGCTTTGGGAGCTGATTCATCAACTAGATCAGCCTTTGGGGAAGACCGTTTTTTCTCTGTAATTAGAATGATTTCGGTCATTAGACTTGTTCAAGAGGTTAAACTTTGACCCTTGAGGTGAAAAACTAATTTCAATGCTAAACCATTTCCATTATTCCACAGTAGGGACCAAAAAAAAAAAAAAAGAGAGAGCTTTACAAGGCTATTGAGATATTTGTTGCTAGTCTGCAGAATGCATGCAATGACAGATTCTACAAATAGTAAAGACTAAAGAAATAATAATAGTAAGCATGTTAAATATTAAATTTTGCTGAAAATCATTGTTTTAAGTATGTTTTCTCTTCACTCAGCCCTTACCCTCTTGGCATGAGCAGTTTGCTCTCATGCTCTTTGTTGCTGCATTGCCTCCTCTCGACTTGCAAGTTGCAGCAAGTCTTAGACATTAATAGTGGCCAGGTAGCATAATACTATTTTTAATGAATGTCTGTTTTCTATTCTTTACCGTGCTTTCTTTGGAGAGAGGCCCACGAAACAAAGTATTAAGAAAACACACTGCTGCCCTGGAATGTGTGTATTAGCTGCAGATTATTTCCTATTAGCAGATTAGCTGCAAGGCTATTGGCTCAGAAAGGTCTTTGAGAGTATTTTGTTTTGTAACTGATTCAAGCCATGGGAGAGAATTGCCACCATGATTGGAAAGAAGAATTAGCTACTGTTGCCATGGACACTGGAGTTCACAGTCCCATTGTTAAATCTAGTGCTTGAGAATGAGATGCCCCAGCATGAGTTCAAGCTTTGTTAATGAAATGATCGAATATATTTTTTCGGAGCTGTGACAGAATCTTGTGAAAGATACATGAAATACATTTTGGTTACAGAAAAATTTTGTTTCCTGTATAATTCAGTGTACTCCACTAAAATAATTCCCTGCTATAGCACTTCATGGCAACTAATACCTGCATCCCTTTAAATCTTTAATTACCTTTGTAATACATAACCATTTAGAACATGTGTTTGAAAATTATGTTTTGAGCAAACATATAAAAGTGGCATTAAAATGCAAATGTTCAAATAATTAGAAGATCTATACCAGTATACAGCAGTATAAATAATGATGGCATTATGCATGAGGTATATCTTTAAAAATGTCTTTGTAGAAGCATGGATCAAAGCCACCAATATGTTTTAAAGGTGGGCTGTAGACCATGGTGTGACATACCATAGGTGTCAATTTTTAAAACTCGAAAAAATCTGTAGAAGTTAAAGACTAGTGGCTCATTATGATGATGTGGGGGAAAACTTGTGAAGTTCAAAGAGAAAGTGACAAAATGTTATCAGCCCCAAACTTCTGCTAATAGTCCAGTCAACAGCTATTTATGTGCAGGCTAAATGCCAAGCATAATGTTCTACAGTTCAGAGAGCTTGTGGCCTTAACCAGGCTTCCCTTTTTTATATCTTACCCCTCCTTTCCATCAAAACCACTTCTGTTCCATTTTTTTTTCACCTTTATAATACTGTTTCATTCATTTACTTTTCAGAAAGATGTAGGTCTCAATCATGTTTCTGCCACTTACTCTTCAGTGTGACTTTGGGTCGATTAATTGCCTAAGTCTTAATTTCCTCATCTATAAAATAGGATGGCAAGAGCACTTACCCCCATAGAGGTTCATGGATTAAATTAAATAAAAATGATAAATTTAGTGATGCCTGGTGCTTGGCATTCAGTAAATACAATTATTTCCTCAAAAATTCAGTGGTTCCTATTTCTCACAAGATGCTTAGATAGTCTAGCAATGAAACTTGTACTATTCCTGCTAATTTATATGCCTGTCCAGTTACTTGTGAAAATGTATCTAGTTATTGTCCTGATTACCTCCCAGATGTATTTCATGAGCATTCTCACCTCTTTGCTTAACAAAGTCCGTTTTTAGGAGTTCCCTTGCCCCCGTCCCTTTTTTTTCTACCTAAGGTCAATATTTTCATTAAGATCCATAGTCTCTGAAGTATTTCCTGACTCATCCAGCCTCCTTCCCCCATTTTTTAAAATTTATTTCTCAGTATTTTTTTTTCAAAGATTTAAATATATATATTAGAAGCCCAGTGAGAACTGGTTTGAAGTTAAAAGACTCTTAAACTCTTCATAATCATCAGGCCCTCCTTGGAATATTTCATTTATGAAAGAAAGATCACAAAAAGTGAGTATATCCCAAGGATATTAGCTTTCCACAGATTTCATTATTTTAAACATTTGAATTAACCGCTTTGTGCTCGGCTTTATTCTTTGTTGCTTAACTTGTTACAGATTGGGTTAACTTGTCCTCTGGATATGTATCAACAGACAATAAATAATTCTAATGGCCACATTGCTGCCGGTTCTCGTCAGTAGGGAAGGCAGCATTACCAAGCTTTCCGTGAGGCTTTCTGTTGGCACTGTGAGGGGAGAGACCACAGCCAAGCCAAAGCAAAAGGACGAAAGCAAACCAACAGTACTTCAAAATGAGTTGAGTAACAAGAGGATCTTTTACTGGACTGTACATACTCTCTCTTCAGTGGAATATCTTAGAATCTAAGATTCATGCGATTAACTCCTTTATTTGGAGGTGAAATCTGGCAAATGCAGCTACCTGTGACATGAAAAAGACAGACACAAAGGTCTCATGAAAGAGGACAGTGAGTAGCAAAGCTGCACAAAAAGGAGTTGGAACCAACTTCAGCAAAGTCTAATTATTAAACAGTGGAAGTACAGATGTCTACTTTGTTTATCTTCCAGTTAGCACTTCAGAAGAAAAGAGAGTTGTTAACCATAAACTGACATTCTAAATGATATATTGAAAAATTTTTTCTGGAAAATTAAAATGGAGAATATTTGTTCCAGTAATTTGTGGTTGTTTCATTATGCCGTGTTTAGATAATAATGAAACTGGATTATTGAGTACAAAGGATCCTCCCAGGTTTGTAGTCAAAGAGCTGTCAGTCTATCCTCGATTTAATCTGGATGGAGGAATGATTGATTTCCAGGTTACAAAATTTTGGCAGAATAGTTTTTTGTTTTTTTTAAGTCCTTAATAGTAATTTAAAGGAAAGTTTCATTAGAAGATAATCACAGTTTCAAATTCCATGAGATTAATTATGTGGTCTGGGAGAATGGAATTATATGGGCAGATCAACCTGCGACTGTTGGCAACAGCAATAAAGGATAAACACAAGTTTTAAGAGCAGAAAGATCCTTTGACTCAAGGAAGGATATAAAATAAAAGACTAAAAAAATGCTGATTACTGTACTAAATGTACAGCCTCTTTCAGTGGAAGTAGGAATATATACTCTGGGATTCCAAATTGTTAGACTTTTATCTATTGTCTGTGTTAGGAAAAGAGTTATCTTTCTTTACATAAACATACATTTCATACAGATGCATGTATAGGGTATGTTCTTTATGGATTTTAGGATGCAACTTATAATTGAAAGATTATGAATAAATGTAATGGCATAACCAACTGTGTTTATTTACCCTCACAATAAAGATATTTTAAATTATCCTCACCTTTTAAGGAAAAATTGTAATGCAAAGAGTTATTTTACAGACTTACTACTTGCTTATTATAATTTCTGGGCTTTATGAGAATTGAAACGGTTAAGAATTCCCTATAAAACTTGATGATGTCCCAGAAAAATGCCCTTGTTTTATTTAGTAAGATAAAATGTTTATTTGACCAAACCTCTATATGTGCTTTGCACTGATAACTATATAAAAATACAAGTGTACAAAATGTAGCGATAGCCATCAGACAAATTCCATAGACATTATTTTATTCTTTCTTCTTCTTCACAATTTATTAGGTAAAAATGGGACATTAGAGGATCAGTGACTTTTCCCTAGCAGAGGACAGAGGGACACAAGGCAATGCAATGCATCTTTATGTATAGCATAGGAAATGGCTTTAAAAAAAAAATCAAGCTTAAGATGAATCAAGAAACATTACTTTCTTATAAGCAATTAATATAAGAAAATAAGAAACATACTGCTAGAGATATAAAAATGGTAAAATACCATGCACTTGCTTTTGAGTGTTTTTAGAAAACAGTTTAAATGATTCAGAAAGCTGTAACTTTGTGGAAACTCTTTTAAAAGGTTGAATTCATTCTTCTAGGGATTCTAACAAAAGTATATTTCCAATAGCATTTATTGTTGTATTCAAAATGTCACAGGCACGTTTTTTTTCTTCCTGCTTAAAGCCACACTTGGCTTTGAAATTAGAACATAATGTGTCCTCAGAGCATCATAACTCATGATCTTTTGATACAAGTAAATGAAAACAAAATGCATGCTCTTTAATTAATGTTTAAAAATCTCACTCTGTATTAGTAAACCCAGAAATATTTGAATGCCGAACTGAATTCTGTCGTAGGCTGTAAACTTTTTAATTAGAAAAGATTGAATGCTGCAAGAAGAATTCTGCTTCTTTTCTAAAACACAGAATGGGGAGAAGCTTTGCTTTTCCTTAAAAACTTGTTGCTTTTTAAAACCAGTAAAACTCTCAACCAGAGTTTTAGTTTTGGTTTTGTATGTTGGGAATAACTGGGCAATGTGGCTGCATAAAAATGAAATAAGAAAATATGTCCCCACATGCTGTGATGAAAAATGCTAGCATTTTAATAGCATCCCATATATCTCATCCATTTCTAAATGAAAATGTATGTACCACGTAATTCACTTGAGACTAGGTATGTATCCAAGTTTAAACACAGTGGGAGCTGGATATGGATATGAAGACTAAACTAAGTCATATAGATTGTTGTCCTGTAGACAAAGGGTGTCCTTATAATGCAGAGTAAAAATCATCAGAATTGTACTCTTAGAGAACAGGAATGCCGTCACTATTAAAAAAAATGTAGAAGTCATTGTGACATACCAAAAAGAGTATGTAGTTATTTTTATGGGAACATTTTTTAAGTATTGAAACATACATACCTTAACCTCAACTCTGTGTGTGTGTGTGTATGTGTGTGTGTGTGTGTGTGTGTGTATGTGTGTGCTGTCATGTCCAACTCTTTGCAACCCTATGGACAGAGCAGCTCACCAGGCTCCCCCATCCATGTAATTTTCCAGGCCAAGAATACAAGAGTGGGTTGCCATTTCTAACTCCAAGGGGCCTTCCTGACCCAGGGATCAAACCCATGTCTCTTGTGTCTCTTCCATTGGCAGGCGGATTCTTTACCACTACACCGCCGGAGAAGCCCTACCTCAACTTTAGTAAGCCTCAATGACTTATGAGCTTATTATTTTAATTCTGAATTATCCAGTCTGTATCATTAAATATCTTGTCCTCTGCCTTTGGGTATAAATTCTCCAAAGCGATCTTAAATAAAAAGGAAGGATTTGGTCTCTGAAAGATTCAAGAGGGACTCTTTTAAAAACTGTCCAGAGACTTCCCAGACAGACCACTGGTTAAGACTTCCCTTTCCATTGCTGGGGTTGTGGGTTTGATCCCTGATTGGGGAACTAAGATCCCACATGCCTCACAGCCAAAAATGAAAAACATAAAGCTGAAGCAATATTGTAACAAAAATCAATAAAGACTTTAAAAAGTGGTTCACATTAAAAAAAAAAAAAAACTTTAGGAAATAATAAATAGCCAGTTACTCATTGGTTGTCTCACTTATACTAAAACTAACTAAATTGATGGATCACTGTGACGCTCCCCCAACACATACACAATGACAATTTAAAAAGAAAAATAACTATTTTTTTAAAAAAATCAAGAGAAACATTCTTCCTCTTTATGGATGGCCCTGAGGGAGTTACTTTAGCTTTGTGCCTTGTTGCTAGTCCTGGAAGTGGGAGACAGGCTACATTTTGATTTTTAGATATGGCTTTGATTCTCTGCTTCCACTTCTGCTATTACTATTCATGTATACATATAGTTCTTTCATTCGTTTCAGTCTTACTTCTTCACTTAAACTATCGCAGCTGTTAAAACCTGTATTATTTTTTATGAGAAAAAAATGTCATTAATTGATAATCACTTGGCCCATCACATGAGGCAGGGCATCATGTCGTAGCCTATAAGGCTTAGGTAGATTGCTTCTGGAAATGTTGTAAGCCACACCTTATTGTGTCATGAAATGGCTAAGCTGTTCCCTTTGCTACTAATACTACTAGGAGCTGAAATGAGGCATTAGGAATAGTCTCCTTTATTGTGTATGTCATTTTTACCACTTCATATTTTATTAGCAAATTTATGATGGTGAACCAGCTTTTCTAAGTATATGAGTAATTAGGAAGTTGTAGAAGCTGAGAACAGTAGCACACATTTTTATTAAAACTGGAAGTGAGGTGTACAATTTGCAAATTTCACTTTATGCAAGCAGGTTAATTCTTTATTGGAGTTATCCGAAAGAATTAATTTTCAGACTCATTTTTTAACGGCATTCATGTCAAAGCCATGGCTATGATTGGGTTATAAAGATGTCTCCATATGTGGAAAGGCAATATTTCTCAATCTTTTTAGTCCATGCCCTTTTCTTTTTGATGAATATGAAAACCCTCATCTGTTCCATTACTAGACTCTCTATCCATGTTCCAATCAAGAACCACTATTCCTGAAGTTTAATGAATACCAGAAAACACAAACAATCCACTGAGAATTTAAAAAAAATAATCTGTTATTCTTGACTTCAGATTTACAGTAACATCTTCCAATCTGCTACCTTTGTTTGTATGAGAGAAATAGTGTTTCCTCTATAGAGTACCTTTAACAACAATAGAGAGTGTGGATTTTTTTTAAAGAGTGAATAATACAAATTCTAGCTTATTTTCACAGTGTTCTCTATTGTGCTCCATTCTGAGCACTGTACATATATTATCTTTTTACTTCCTGAGAACCCCGTGAGGCAAGTCTTATTACTAGACTCATTTTATCCATGAGGAAACAGCTATGGAGAGTTTGTTTCAGGTTTGTATTCTGACTCTGTTTCTTTTATGGATATTACCTTTTCTTCAGTCTTTCTTGCACAGAAATTCAAATTGTGCTGGACTCACTCTCTTTGCTTCTCCTCCATCTCTCATCTGTCATCTTTCTTGCTTACTCAACAGTGCTAGGTTTTGTGACAGCAAACTTAGCATTGTCTTACATGATTTTTTTTT
>SJYX01004897.1:375072-386017 GCA_006410675.1 Oreotragus oreotragus | reverse complement strand
ATTTCTTCCACGTTGTCCAATTTATTGGCATATAATTGCTGATAGTAGTCTCTTATGATTCTTTGTATTTCTGTGTTGTCTGTTGTGATCTCTCCATTTTCATTTCTGATTTTATTGATTTGATTTTTCTCCCTTTGTTTCTTGATGAGTCTGGCTAATGGTTTGTCAATTTTATTTATCTTTTCAAAAAACCAGCTTTTGGCTTTGTTGATTTTTGCTATGGTCTCTTTTGTTTCTTTTGCATTTATTTCTGCCCTAATTTTTAAGATTTCTTTCCTTCTACTAACTCTGGGGTTCTCCATTTCTTCCTTTTCTAGTTGCTTTAGGTGTAGAGTTAGGTTATTTATTTGACTTTTTTCTTGTTTCCTGAGGTATGCCTGTATTGCTATGAACTTTCCTCTTAGCACTGCTTTTATAGTGTCCCACAGGTTTTGGGTTGTTGTGTTTTCATTTTCATTCATTTCTATGCCTTTTTTGATTTCTTCTGTGATTTGTTGGTTATTCAGAAGCTTGTTGTTTAGCCTCAAAATGTTTGTATTTTTAATAGCTTTTTTCCTGTAGTTGACATCTAATCACAGCACTGTGATCAGAAAAGATGCTTGGAATGATTTCAAATATTTTTAACGTTTACCAAGGCTAGATTTATGGCCCAGGATGTGATATATTCTGGAGAAGTTTCCATGTACACTTGAGAAAAAGGTGAAATTCACTGTTTTGGGTGAAATGTCCTATAGATATTAATTAGGTCTAACTGGTCCATTGTATCATTTAAAGTTTGTATTTCCTTGCTAATTTTCTGTTTAGTTGATCTATCCATAGGTGTGAATGGGGTATTCAGGTCTCCCACTATTATTGTGTTACTATTAATTTCCCCTTTCATACTTGTTAGCATTTGCCTTACATATTGTGGTGCTCCTATGTTGAGTGCATATATACTTATAATTGTTATATCTTCTTCTTGTATTGACCCTTTGATCATTATGTAGTGTCCTTTGTCTCTTTTCACAACCTTTATTTCAAAGTCTATTTTATCTGATATGAGTATTGCTACTCCTGCTTTCTTTTGGTTTCCATTTGCATGAAATATTTTTTTCAAGCCCTTCACTTTCAGTCAGTTTGTGTCTCTTGTTTTGAGGTGGGTCTCTTATAGACAACATATATAGGGGTCTTGTTTTTGTATCCATTCAGTCAGTCTTTGTCTTTTGGTTGGGGCATTCAACCCATTTACACTTAAGGTGATTATTGATAAGTATGATCCCCTTGCCATTTACTTTGTTGTTTGGGGTTCGAGTTTATACACCTTTTCTGTGTTTACAGTCTGGAGAGGATCCTTTAGCATTTGTTGAAGTGTTGGTTTGGTGGTGCTGAATTCTCTCAGCTTTTGCTTGTCTGTAAAGCTTTTGAATACTCCTTCATATGTGAATGAGATCCTTGCTGGGTACAGTAATCAGGGCTGTAGATTTTTGTCTTTCTTCACTTTAAGTATGTCCTGCCATTCCCTTCTGACCTGAAGAGTTTCTAGTGAAAGATCAGCTGTTATCTTTATGGGAATCCCCTTGTGTGTTATTTGTTGTTTTTCCCTTGCTGCTTTTAATATTTTTTTCTTTGTGTTTGATCTACATTAATTTGATTAAAATGTATATTGGTGTATTTTGCCTTGGGTTTATCTTGTTTGGGACTCTCTGGATCTCTTGGACTTGGGTGGCTATTTCCTTCCCCATTTTAGGGACATTTTCAACTATTATCTTCTCAAGTATTTTTTCATAGTCGTTCTTTTTGTTGTCTTCTTCTGGGACTCCTATGATTCGAATGTTAGGGCGTTTGACATTGTCCCACAGGTCTCTGAGGTTGTCCTCATTTCTTTTAATTCTTTTTTTTTTTCTTTCTTCCTCTCTGCTTCATTTATTTCCACCATTCTATCTTCCACCTCACTTATCCTATCTTCTGCCTCAGTTATTCTACTGTTGGTTCCCTCCACAGTTTTTTATCTCAGTTATTGCATTATTCATTATTGATTCACTCTTTTTTTTTAATTTCTTCTAGGTCTTTGTCAAACATTTCTTGCATCATCTCAATCCTTGTCTCCAGATTATTTATCTGTAACTCCATTTTGCTTTCAAGATTTTGGATAATTTTTACTATCATTATTCTGAATTATTTTTCAGATAGACTCCCTATCTCCTCCTCTTTTGTTTGGCTTGGTGGGCATTTATCATATTCCTTTATCTGATGAATATTTCTCTGCTTTTTCATCTTGTTTTGATTGCCATGTTTGGGATGACTTTACTGTATGACTTTACTGGGTTTACAAGTGTGGCTTGTTAAAGTTTCCTGATTAGGGAAGCTTGTGTCAATAATCTGGTGGGTGGAGTTGGAACTCTTCTCTCTGTAGTGCAATGAAGTGTCCAGTAGTGAATTTTGAGGTGTCTATGAGTTCGGTGTGACTTTGGGCAGCCTGTATATTAATGTTCAGGGCTATGTTCCAGCACTGCTGGAGAATTAACATGGTATGTCTTGCTCTGGAACTTGTTGGCTCTTGGGTGGAGCCTGGTTTCAGTGTAGGTATGTAGGCTTTTGGATGAGCTCTTGTCAATTAATGTTCCCTAGAGTCAGAAGTATTGGAGATGGAAATGGCAACCCACTCCAGTGTTCTTGCTTGGAGAATCCCTGGGATGGGGGAGCCTGGTGAGCTGCCATCTATGGGGATGCACAGAGTTGGACACGACTGAAGCGACTTAGCAGCAGCAGCAGAGTCAGAAGTGTTCTGGTGTTCTCAAGGTTTGGATTTATGCTTCCTGTCTCTGGTTTTCAGTCTTCTTACAGTTGCCTTAAGACCTCTCCATCCATACAGCACTGATGATAAAACCTCTAGGTTAATGGAGAAAAGACTCTCCACAGTGAGGGACACACAGAGGTTCGCAGAGTTACATAGAGAAGAGAAGAGGAAGGTGGGAAATAGAGGTGACAAAGAGGAAAAGAGGGAGAATCAAAAGGGGAGAGGTCAATTTAGCCAGTAACCAATTCCCTGTGTGCTCTCCACAGCCTGGAACACCCAGAGAGGTTCACAGACTTACACAGAGAAGAGAAGACAGAGGAAGGAGATAGAGGTGACCAGGAGGAAAAGAGGGGAAGTCAAAAAGAGAGGCAGATCTAGCTAGTAATCAGTTCCCTAAGTGTTCCCCACAGCGCAAAATACCCAAAGAGATTCACACAATTGGATAGAGAAGAGAAGGGGGAGGGAGGAGATAGAAGTGACCTGAGGGAGAAAAAAATGAAAGTCAAAGGGGGAGAGTGCAATCAAACCAGTAATCACACTCCTAAGTAAAAATTGGTACTGAAGATTGGATTCTTAAAGGTACAAAATTGACAACAAATACCAAAATTCAATATTAAAAATCTACAGTAGAGGTTAGACTCTCAAAAATACAATAATAAAAAAATCACAAAAATATAAAAAAATATATATGAAATTAGCTTTAAAAATGCAGGTTTTTGTATGGGGATGATCTGGAGGGAAGATGTGGGTAAAAAAAAGTAAAATAAATAAATAAATAAATAAATGATAAAAAAATAAAATAAAAATGCAGGTTTTTTTGCAAGGTAATAGTAGGTTAGAAAAATGAAAATCAATGAAATAATAAAGAGCTTAATATATATATATATATATATATATATATATATACAAATGATAATAGTAAAATATACCTAGGAATTTCTCTGGAGCTGTTGCATGCAGTGTGGGGTCAGTTGTTACAGATAGTTTCTTGTTCCAGCTTATACTTCTCGAGGTCTATAGGCCCCTTCCAAAGAAATAACTACAGGGTTTAAATCTGTTGCACCTGTCACTTCCCAAGTGGTTCCCTCTGTTTATTTTGGCTTCTTCTGTTTGCAAGTCTCTTCAGTGTCTAATTTCTACTCTGACACAAAGGGGTGAGGGTGGTCACTTATTTAGGCTCACTTGTTCAGTTGTCCTGTGGGGAAGAACACTTTAAACAAATATCACTGGCATGTGTGGGGAGTGCTCACAGTGTCTGGGCCACACTGAGTTTGTCCCCACTCACAGCATGTGTGCTTTCCCAGTCTACACTGCTCAAGCTCCAGGTTGCTCTGCAGGAGAACTGTCTACAGTGGGCCCTGGGTTGCATGCACTTCCCAGGTCTAAGCCACTCGGGTTCAGGTTCTTGGGTACTCCACAAAGACACAGTTGGTTGGACCCACGCTTTGTGCCTTTCCCAGATCCAAGCAGGCTAGGTGACCAGGTGCTTGCTGAGCACACTCTCCTTAGGTGCAGGGCATCCTCCCTAGTCCCAGCCACTTGGTTTCCTGGATGTGCAACGGAAACACTGTCTCAGGTGTGCTGTATGTCTCCTCTGGGGAGCCGATCTCTGACTGCAACTCTCCTGCAGATGTCAACCATCCAGGATCCCAGGAAGACTTGGTTAGCAACTGGGAGCCTGCTTGCAGTTTGGTAGAGGACGCCTCTCGCTGGCTTTGGCTGTCGCCCATCTGCCTCCCTGTCTACGGCGGGGGATGGGCCGGTCCACAGCTGGCTGGTATTCGTTCAGTCCTTTGATCTGTGAGCCGGCCTGGCAATGCCTTAGGTTAGAGCTTTTCGCAGGAACGTTATCTGTCTCTCTCTCTCTTTTTTTTTTTCCCCCTCTGGCTATCCCATGGTTTGGGTTGCTAACTCATGTTAGCTCCCTCAGATTGTCCTCAGGGCATTCAGGCCTGGTCCTTACCCTAAACAATGCAGCCCACGCCTCCCTGATCAGCCCCCACTTGCTGGTGGCAGACGCAAGGATCTGGGTTACTTCTTAGCTGGGAGTTGTGGTTAGGCGTGTAATCTATGGGTTCTATTTATTTATTTTTTGCTCCCAGTTATGTTGCCCTCTGAGATTCCAAAACTCCCCACAGACCTGCCGGTGAGAAGGTTTCCTGGTGTTTGGAAACTTCTCCTCTTTCACAACTCCCTCCTCAGGGTGGATCTCCATCCCTAATTCTTTCATCTCTCTTTTTATCTTTTATATTTTCAAAGACAATCTCCTTACAAAGGCAACAGGCAGCCTTTCTGGGTGCCTGGTGTCCTCCACCAGTGTTCAGAAGTTATTTTGTGGAATTTGCTCAGTGTTCAAATGATATTTTGATGAATTTTGGGGTGGGAATGTGATCTCTGTCCTATTCCTCCACCATCTTAGGACCACCTCCAAAGCTGTAACTTGACATTTCATTTGCTCCTTTGCAGAGTAATTTTTTAAAAAAATTATATCCAACTAAAAATACATGTATGCGTATGGATGATTCATGTTGAGGTTTGACAGAAAACAATACAATTCTGTAAACAATTATCCTTCAATAAAAGAATAAATTAATTTTAAAAAGAGATATGACAACCAACTGTAAAAAAAAATTTCTATGGCTCATGTTTCACTTTTTCATTCTGAAAAATTTTTGCTTACCTAATGCTGTTTACCTAAATATTTTCTTTGATTATAACTGCTCAAGAATGAAACAAACTATCCTCTTGCTTTTTTTACTGAATTTATTGAATAAGAAGTTTGACCAGATAAGTATTAACTTCTTAACTAATATTTTTAAAGTTAGTTTCCAAGTTTTCTATGATGAAATCTATGCTAGCTATTTTCCCAAATAATATGAGTGGATGAAAGGTCGATATTTCCAGTTCTTAGGAGAAATAAAAGAAATATAGTTAAGAGGGAAATATGCCAAGTGCTTAAAAATATGTCACTATAATTCTAAAGATGTTCTGGGCACCATAAGATCACCCCCAACTTAACAATAAAGCTTTATAAAAAGGGCATCATTCAACCTCCACTGTGGTTCATGGCAAAATTTTTATAGACAGAGATAAAGAGAAGTCATCCAACATAACATGGCATAATCAGGAGCATGAGGCAAATTTTTAAAAATAATCATGTTCAGGCAGTAGTGGGCCATGTAGTTTAGCTGAATATAGGTGAACTGTAAGACATAAAGCTGGGAAACAAATTTGAAAGATGGGCAAAGGGAAGGCTCATACTTTAGTTTAGTGCTGCTTACCTGACTAAGTGCTTCTAGACTCTTTCTGAAGGGATATGTATTGATAATTTCAAGTAGTGAAAGATGTTTTGTATGCAGCCTCGATGAGAATGGTTCAAGACATAAAGATACAGGAGAGAGAGACATCAATTGGGACTCAGCTGGAAGGGACTGGACTTCACCATCTGGTATTGTGTCTTCTTTTTCCCATTCACTCATGTTGTCTCTTCATCATAACTGTATTTTTTAAAATGATGGGCTATGACTTATTCCTCTTTTCATGTTTTCCAGCCTCTAGGTTAAATCATCCAGCAATATCCATTGATATACAAGTAGTCCAAAGAGAATGTAGAGAGATGGCAGAAAAAGAACAGAAATGGCCAATACCAGAGAAATATCAACCCTAATTTCATCATTCATATTGTCTTATGGGACATACATGTTGCATCAGAATCTCACTCATTTAGAGATTAGTTTTAGTTTTGGCCATGCAAACATAGTCAAGTCTTATTTGCCTTAAACTCTCTCAAATTCACTCTCACAAATTTCACTGATCATGAAATGTTTCTAAGGTGACATTAACCTCTGAACTTCTAAATACTGACACAAAACCAGCATGTTGTTTCTTTCTTAGATATCACTTAATATGAGGTTATTTACAGAGGGGGCTTCCCTTGTGGCTCAGCTGGTAAAGAATTCTCCTGCAATGTGGGAGACCTGAGTTCAATCCCTGGGTTGGGAAGATCCCCTGAAGAAGGGAAAGACTATTCACTCCAGCATTCTGGCCTGGAGAATTCCATGGGATCATAAAGAGTCAGACACAAATGAATTACTTTCACTTTTCCTTTTCACAAAGGAGTCTTAAAACTGTTCATTTTGTGTTCTTTAAAAGGGAATTATCTCAATATTATCATTTAGAATGAACAACAAATAATTTATTGAATGTAGATTTTATAGGCTATTAATTCTCTGGTGTTAGAGTAATTTCTGTAAACATTTCTCAGGCTTAATTACATGTCACTTTTTATCACATCATACACTGAATTAACATAATGTGGTCATGGTGAGATGACTTCAAATTCCTCATTTTTTCCCCCATGTCTAAATACATAGCATCTTGTTTGTAGACTTAGAAGATAGTGCTTACCACTTAGTTTTTCACTTAATCCCCAAACATAAACATGAAGACAGGGAAGGAAGAAAAGGATGAAGGAGGAAGGAAAGAAGGAAGAAAAAAGAGTAGACCACTGGTCCACAAAAGTGTCTTTTGGGATGAAAAGGAGCAATGGCAAAGGAGAGGAGAAGCCTGTTGCACTTCCTAGGGACTCAAAGAGAATGACATCTTCCTTCACCTCCCTAATGTTACTGCCCTATGACCCTTGACAGCTGCAGTCCTCAGTTGGAGAAACTCTGACCTAGTGCTTACTTAATAAAATGATTTTTCCAGAAATTTATATTTCATTAACACCCAAACACACATGTGCAAGATACGTGGTAAAATAATGGAATTTTAATAGTGAAATCATTCCTGAATACCATTTTCTAAGAAGTTACACTGAACTTAATTTATTAGAAAATATTTGTGTTATATGAAATAATTGGCAAACTGGTTGCTTAATAATGCATTGCAATTAGATTTTATCTTAAACTTAACAAAATAAACTTTCAACATTTCAATAATTTATTTTGCTTTTTATAATCAGAGAAATAAGAAGCTCTCCAGAGAAAATTTCTGTGCAAGCAAAATGTGTTCCAAAAAGGCTCAAGAAACTCCATTTGATATTGTTATCTACTAAAAGAGAGAATGAAATTATCATTTGATAAAGCCCAAAGAAAACTTGATGGTCTCAGATAAAATGAGTGATCTTTACAAAGGAAAAGTACTTCACAGAAGCCGGAAACTGGGATACCAAAGGGAGGAAACTGGTACTAGAATATTTCACTTAATGACTGTATGACAAGTCCATCACAGGTCATTATTTATAGGTCATTTTCCTGTCAATTGTAGGAATCCTGGCCTTAATCATTAGTGTCAACACACACTTCCGTATAAAAACTTCCAACATGACACAGATAATTCTGAGAAACACGATATGTGTTCTGACAATTCTCTGCTTTCCTTTTGACTCTGAATTTGCCAAGATATTTCCTGTTAACTCCTTGGCATGAGTGTTTTCAAGTGTCTGTTACTGATGCCAGTACTGAGTGTCATGCTGGGAAAATCCAGTTTTTGAAAGGAAAATTACAAAGTATTGTGGTCAGCATTAAATTTAAAGAAATATCACAACTACTTTTGTATATATTTCCACTGTTAAACATTTCATCATTTTAGATAGAATTTCTTTTTTTAACATTTTTATTGAAATATGATTGAGATACAGAGAATTGTTCATATTCAATGTATTCAATTTTATGAGTTTGGACATATGCAAACTCAGGATAACAGACATATCCAACATTTCCCAAAGTTTTATTGGACCCCTGTGTTTGTTTTTGTTTTGTTATGGGAGGTAAAAATACTTAATTTGAGTTTTACTCTCAACACTTTTTTTTTTTTTTTTTNGAGTTTGGACATATGCAAACTCAGGATAACAGACATATCCAACATTTCCCAAAGTTTTATTGGACCCCTGTGTTTGTTTTTGTTTTGTTATGGGAGGTAAAAATACTTAATTTGAGTTTTACTCTCAACACTTTTTTTTTTTTTTTTTAGTGCACAGTACTGTATTGTTAGCTCTTGGTGTTATGTTGCAAAGCAGATCACTAGAATTTTTTCACTTAGTATAACTGAAAGTTTATGCCCATTGAACAACTCATTTCTTCCACTTGCAGTCTTGGCAATTGCTATTGTATTCTCTACTACTATGAATTTGACTACTTTAGAAAACTTATACATGTGTCCTCTAGGTCCATTCATCCTGTCACAAACAGCAGAAATTTCTTCTTTTTAAAGGCTGAACAATATTCTTTCACTTGTATATTTATACTATTTTCTTTGCCTATTCATATGTGAATAGACAACTGGGTCACTTCCATATCTTGGTTGTTTGTAAATAATGCTGTAATAAATATGGACATGAAGACATCTATTCAATATCCTTATTTCAATTCTTTAGATATACCAGAAGTGGAATTTCCAGATCACATGGTAATTCTAATATTAATTTTTTGAGGAATGTCCATACTATTTCCACAACTGTTGTACTGTTTTATCATACATTTCCAGGAAGAGTGCACAAGGGTTCCAATTTCTCTATATCTTTGCCAACTCTTGTTATATTTTATTTTTATAATAGCCATCCTAACAGGTGTGCAATAACTCATTGTTTTTATTTATATTTCCCTAAAAATTAATGGTGTTGAGCATCTTTTGACCATTTGTATGTTTTCTTAAAAAAAAAATGTTCGGGTCCATTGCCCATTTTGTAATCAGGTTATTTGTTTATTTTTTTGTTTGTTTGTTTGTTTTAATGAAAGGGAGGACTTTATAACCGATACCACAGAAATAGAAGAGATCATAAGAACAATTATATGCAACAAATTGGACAATTTGGAAGAAACAGGTGAAATCCTAGAATTAGGTAAAAAGATAGGATTCCCAGTGCCTTCTTCCCATAATCATCTTACTTCCAAGATGTTGTTCTTTCATTCAGAATACTTTTTAATGCCATTTTTCTTTCAAGTATGGGTTCAGCAAACAGGAGATATGGGTCTTTGTCCCATAATATCTATCAGATGTGATATACATTATGAAGTGAAAGTCATTCGGTCGTGTCTGACTCTGCGACACTATGGACTGTAGTCTGCCAGGCTTCTCTGTCCATAGACTTCTCCTGGCAAGAACACTGGCTGCTGAGTCGCTTCAGTCGTGTCCGACTCTGTGTGACCCCATAGACGGAAGCCCGCCAGGCTCCTCTGTCCCTGGGATTCTCCAGGCAAGAACACTGGAGTGGGCTGCCATTTCCTTCTCCAATGCATGAAAGTGAAAAGTGAAAGTGAAGTCGCTCAGCCGTGTCCAGCTCTTAGCGACCCCATGGACTGTAGCCTACCAGGCTCCTCCATCCATGGGATTTCCCAGGCAAGAGTACTGGAGTGGGGTGCAACACTGGAGTGGGTAGCCATTCACTGCTTCAGGGGATCTTCCCAACCCAGCTCCCCTGCATTGCAGCTGCATTCTTTACCAGCTGTGTGACCAGGGAAGCCTAACATGAGCATATAAATAAATATATTAATTGTAGATGATGATAAATGCTATGAAAAAAATGCATAGCCCAGAATCTCATCATAGAATAGTTTTCTACAACCAAATTGCCACAAACATGTACTTCCTCTGACGTTTCTTGTTTTAATCTTTCCCTTCTATCTATGCTATTTAGAATTTATTTTTGTGTTTACATATATATTCAAGAAACTATCATTCTGAATTTTATTAAAAGCTAAGCTTTATGTTTTTTTCCTCTTCCAATGAATATATAACAGATTTGGTCGCACCCCAGTGCAACAAAGACTCAGCTGTCTGGCCAAGGACAACTCCATCTACATTGTGGCAAATATCGGGGACAAGAAGTCATGCAATGCCAGTGACCCTCAGTGTCCCCCTGACGGTCGTTACCAGTACAATACTGATGTGGTCTTTGATTCTAAGGGAAAACTGGTGGCACGCTACCATAAGGTAGAATTCATCTGCAAATAATTAAATTACTGAATGCTTAACAAAATAAAGTGAACAAGAAAAGAAACAATCATTATTGCTGACAATAAGCTTATTTTAGAAACAGAGTATAAACAAAGCATAGAAAGTAATGATTGTTTGTGATAACGTGTCATTAGAAGTGTGTGGGAGTCAGTAGGAGTGACCTGCCTTGAAATAAAATGTTGCCTTTTGGACTTGCCCTTTTTTTTTTTTTTT
>SJYX01004897.1:361643-372848 GCA_006410675.1 Oreotragus oreotragus | reverse complement strand
TTTTTTTTTTTTTTTTTTTGCTATTGAATTGTACTAGTTCCTTATATACTTAAAAACTAATCCTGTATCAGATACATGATACAAAAATATTTTCTCCCATGCTGCTTCCACCTTTTCACTCTGTTGATTGTTTCCTTTGTTATGACATAAGCCTTTTAGTTTGATGTGGTCCCATTTTTCTATTTTGTCTTTTATTGTCTGCGCTTTTGGTGTTATAGCCAAGAAATCATTGTCGAGATCAAAGTCAAAATTTTCCCATTTTTTTAAGGCAATTTATAGTTTTAGATGTTAAATATAAGTGTTTAATCCATTTTCAGTTGATTTTTATGTATGGTGTAAAATAAAAATCCAAGTTATTGCTTTGCAATGGGAATATCCAATTTTTGTAACACCAGTTGTTGAATAGATTATCCCTTCTCCATTGTGTATTCTTGGCACCCTTGTCAAAAATCAGTTGACTGTATGTGTGGGGATTGATTTCTGGGCTCTCTGTTCTATTGATCTATTATGTATGCCTTTATGCCGGTGCTATACTGTTCTAAATAGTGTAGCTTTGTAATACATTTTGCGATTAGGAAGTGCGACATTTCCAACTTTGTTCTTTCTCAAGGTTGTTTTTGCAATTCTGTATAAGTTTTAGGAATTTTTTCTCTATTTCTGTTTTAATGACATTTGGCAGTTGATGAGAATTGCTTTAAGTCTATAGATGGCTTTAGTCATGTGGGCATTTTAATAATATTATGTCTTCCAATCCATGAACAGGGGGTGTCTTTACATTTGCTTGTATCTTCTTTAATTTCTTTCATCAACGTTTTACAGTTTTCAGTGTCCAAGTCTTTCACTTCTTTGGTTAGCTTTGTTCCTAAGAATTTTTCCTTTTGGTGCTATTATAAATAAGATTGGTTTCTTAAAATTTTTCCTTTTTGCATGATTCACTGTTGCTGTATGGAAACACAACTGGTTTTTGTACATTGATTATTTGTAGTCTATAAAACTTTATGAATTTGCTTGTTAATTCTAACAGTTGTGTTTTTGTCTCCATAAAAAACTACTTTAGGGTTATCCACACATAGGATCATGTCATGTGCATACAAATCATTTGCACTTTCCTTTCAACTTGGATGCCTTTTACTTATTTTTACTGTTTTGGCTTGGTTTCACAGTACTATATTGAATAGAAGTGGCAAGAGAGGGTATACTTAACCTTATCCCTAATCTTAATGAAAAAGTTTTCAGCTTCTAATCGTTGAGTATGATGTCAACTATGGGCTTAAAGTATATGGCCTTTATTATGTTGTGGTACATTTTTTCTATACATAATTTGTTGAGATATTTCTCCCAAAAGTATGCCAAATTTTGTCAAATGCTTTTTCTGCATCTATCGAGATGATCATATGATTTTTCCCCACCATTCTGTCTTTTGGTGTAGTACATATATTGATTTTTTTAATGTTAAACTGTCCTTACATTCCAGGAATTTATCCTACTTGATCATGGTATATGTGCTGTTGAATTCAGTTTACTAATTTTTGTTTTGAGAACTTTGGCATCTACATTCATCAGGGATATACTGGCCTATAAGATTTTTCCTATAGTGTCTCTGTCTGGAATTTGCATCAGGGTAACGCTGGCCTCATAAAATGAGCTTAACCTGTTCCCTCCTCTTCAGTTATTTGGAGGAGTTTGAGTAAGATTGATAGGCTTCCCTGGTGACTCAGCAGTAATGACTCTGCCTGCAATGCAGGAGATGCAGGTTTGACTCCTGGCTTGGGAAGATCTCCTGGAGGAGGAAATGGCAACCCACTCTGATAGTCCTGCCTGAGGAATCCATGGACAGAGGAGCATGGCAGATGAAGACTGAAAATTTGCATAACTTGAGAGTTGAGAATTAAGTTTTATTTGGGGCAAAATGGGGCCTGCAGCCTGGGAGACAGCATCTCAGATATCTCTGAAAGACTGCTCCAAAGTAACAGGGGGGAAGATCAATATATAAGGTTTTGGTGAAGGGGAAATTCAGTACTATTAAACACTCATTTTACAAAAGGTTTCTTGTTAGTCATGAAGATCTGATGTCACCATGAAGGAATTTAGTGCTTCTCTAGATATAAGGAGATGCAAGGGTTGAGATAATAAAATCTGTTCCTGAAAACATCCAACTACATAAGGAATTGTCCCACCAGATCCCCTGGAGCACAGAGTACCTCACTCCACCCTGAGCTCCTTCAGGGGTAGTTGAAGCTCAACAGCTATAGCAGCACAGGGTTCAATCTCCATTAGAGGCAGATGGCAAATGCCATTGTTGCTCAGTTGTTGGCAATACTCTTGGTAAGTGCCAATTTATACTTGACACAGGCTACAGTCTATGGGGTCACAAAGAGTCAGACACAACTGAAGAAATTTAGCAGCAGCAGAGTAGGAGTGACACAAATTCTTCTTTAAACCGAAAGTCACTAGTGAAGCCATCTGGTCCTGACCTTTCCTTTGTTGGGATTGCTAACTCAATCTCCTTACTATTTTCAGTTTTTATTTCTTCATGATTCAGTCTTGATAAGTTAGATGTATTTAGGAATTTACCCATTTCTTCTAGGTAATTCAATTTAGGGTTCTAATTAATCATGTGGTTTCTTAACATCATTTTAAAATTTCTGTGACTCGGTTTTTCTGTCTCCTATTTCATTTCTGATTTTATTAATTTGAATTTCCTTTTTGTTTTTCTTAGTCTAACTGAAGGTTTGTCCATTGTTTAATTCTTTTCAAAAAACAATCTTATATTGTCTTTTCCTATTGTTTTCTTAGTCTCTGTTTTATTTCTACTCTTATCTTTATTATTTATTTATGCTAACTTGGAGCTTATTTTGCTCTTTTTTAGTTCCTTGATGTATAAGAGTAGGTTGTTAATTTGAGATATATTTTCTTTTAAAAAAATATTTATTTATGCATTACTGTTTTGGATCTTAGTTGTGGCACGTGGGGTCTTCCTTGCGGTGCCACAAGATCTTTTATTGTGGTGCACAGGCTTCTCTCGTCGTGCTGTGCAGGCCCCAGAGCATGTGGACTCATTAGTTGCAGTACATGTGGGATCCAAACCTTTGGGCTCTGTAATTGTGGTGCATGAACTTCTTTGTTAACATGTGGAATCGTATTTCCCTGACCAGGGATCAAACCTTCATTCCCTGCATTGAAAATTGGATTCTTAACTGCTGAATCACCAGGGACGTCCTTATTTTTTTTTTTAATGTAATAATTTGTTGCTACAAATTTTCCTCTTAGCACTGCCTTTGCCAAATCCCATAAGTTTTGATTTATTATGGTTTTATTTTCATTTCTCTCAAGACATTTTCTGATTTTCCTTTTGATTTCTTCTTTTTTTTTTTTTGTATTTATTTATTTTTTTTACACGAACTCCCAAACATGAACCCTTTGGTTGTTTAGAGTATGTTGCTTAACTTCCACATATTTATTAGTTTTCCATTTTCCCTTCTGTTATTGACTTATAGTTTCATACCACTGCAATCAGAAAAAAAAATATTTGGTATGATTTCAACCTTACATTTGATAATGGTTGTTTTGTGGCCTGAGATGTGTCTATTCTGGAAAATATACCATTTGTACTTGGGGAAAACATATACTCTGTTGCTGTTGAGTGGAATGTTCTGTATTTGTCTGTTAGGCCATTTGGTTTATAGTGTTGTTCAGGTATGGTGTTTCCATATTGATTTTTCTTTCTGGATATTCTATCCATTGTTTAAATTGGGGTATTGAAGTAACCTGCTATTATTGTATTGTTATTTCTCCTTTCAGTTTTGTCAGTTTTGTTAATATTTGCTTTGTATATTTATCTGCTTTGATGTTGGGTACATACATATTTATAATTGTTATATCTTTCTGATGAACTGGAAGATATGTATGTATATCTTTATATATTTTATCATTATGTAATATTCTTTATTGTCCCATGTGACAATGTTAGACTTAAAGTCTATTTTGTTTTTTATAAATATAGCCACTCCCACAATCTTTTGGTTACCATTTACATGGAAAATATTTTTCCATCCATCTTCTTTCAATGCATATATGTCCTTAATTTTAAAGTGAATCTCTTATAGACAGCATATAATGTGGTCTTATTTTATTATTCATCTATCCACTTTGTTTCTTAATGCTTTTTAAATTATTGGAATATAGTTGCTTTACAATGTTGTATTAATTTCTGCTGCAAAATGAAGTGAATAACCCTATAACTTTTGATTGAATAGTTTGGTTCATTTATGTTTAAAGTAAGTATTGACTGGAAAATATTTACTATTGCCATATTTTTAATTGTTCTCTGTCTGCATTGTAGTTCTTTTGCTCCTTTTTTCCTCTTTTGTCTTCCTATGTGCTTTGCTAATTTTTTTCTGGCAATGTTCTTTGTATCATTTATATGGTGGCTACCATGAGTATTAAGGGGCTTCCCAGGTGCCTCAAAGGTACAGAATCTGCCTGCCAATGCAAGAGATGCAAGAGACACAGGTTCAATCCCTGGGTAGGGAAGATAACCTAGAGGAGAAATGGCAACCAATTCCAGTGTTCTTGCCTGGAAAATTCTATGGACAGAGGAGACTGGTAGGCTATAATCCTTGGGGTTGCAAAGAATCAGGCACAACTGAGTGACTGAGCACATATATATCATGAAAGTGTGTTAGTTGCTCAATCATGCCTAACTCTTTGTGATCTCATGGACTATAGCCCACCAGGCTCCTCGTCCATGGAATTCTCCAGGCAAGAATACTAGAGTGGGTTTCTGTTTTATTCTCCAAAGGGTTTTCCTGACCCAGGGATTGAACCAGGTCTCCTACATTGCAGGCAGATTCTTTACCATCTGAGACATCAGGGATATGTCACATACCATGAGGATTACATAAAAGGTAGTATAGTTATAATAGTCTATTTTAAACTGATAAAACTTTAACGGCAATCACAAATATAAGCTCTTTACTTTTATTTCTTTCCCCATATACTTCATGTTATTGATAACAAAATTTACATTTTTGTACTGTGAATCCATTAACAAATTTATAATATTAATACATTAACAAACATTCTTAATAATTCTGTTTTAGTATCCTTTCATTTCAGCTTGAAAGACTCCCTATGGCATTATTGCAAACAAGTGCTGCTGCTGCTGCTGCTGCTGCTAAGTCACTTCAGTCGTGTACGACTCTGTGTGACCCCATAGACGGCAGCCCACCAGGCTCCCCCATCCCTGGGAATCTCCAGGCAAGAATACTGGAGTGGGTTGCCATTTCCTTCTTCAATGCATGAAAGAGAAAAGTGAAAGTGAAGTCACTCAGTCTGTCCGACTGTTAGCGACCCCATGGACTGCAGCCCACCAGGCTACTCCATCCATTGGATTTTCCAGGCAAGAATACTGGGGTGGGGTGCCATTGCCTTCCCCGCAAACAAGATCTAGTGGTTACATATTTTCTCAGCTTTTGTTTCTCTGGAGATGTATCTTGTCATCATGTTTGAAGGAGAATTTGGCTGAGTACATTATTTTTGATTGGCTTTTATTTTCTTTCCTCACTTTGAGTATATCATCCCTCTCCCTTCTGTCCTGCCAGATAGGTTATTGTTAAGAAATCTTCTGATAGTCTTATGTGGTAAAAACTCTTCTTGTAACTGATGAGTTATTTTTCCCCTGCAGCTTTCAAAATTTTCTCTTTGTCTTTGACTTTTGACAATTTGATTATAATGTTTCTCAATATAGAATTTTTAAAGTTTTTAAGTTTCTTCCTGTTTGCATCTTATGGGCTTCATGAATCTGGATGTCCTTTTCCCTCCCCAGAATTGGGAAGGTTACAACATTATTTGTTTAAGTCAGTTTTATTGCCCTTTTCTCACTTCTTTTGCTAGGAGTCCCATGATGCATATATCAATTTGTTTTATCCTGTAAGTCTCATGGACTTTCTTTATTCTTTTAATTTGCTATTCTTTTACTTTTCTGATTTGATATAGGACAATAAACAAAGTCAGGAATACAATATATGAAAAACATAAGAATATCAAAAAAGAAAGAGAGAAAGAAATAGGCAGGATAGTGTCTATAGTCACATATAGTTAGGCTTGGATGCTCATGAACTTCACTGTTAATAGCAGTGCTTTGTACCATTGAAAAAGAACTGTGATATCAACACTGAATTATGTATTGACAGCTTACTTTAATTTTAAAAGTCAGAATTAATGCATTTCAAATAAAAGAAAACCTTCAAAGGAACTCATTTAAGCTAACTAATAATAAAAACAAAACAAGTTCTGCCCTTTTTGGTATTATCAGAATTTAGATTAAACTCCCCAGAAGAAGTGGTGGAAACAGGTAGGATAAATGTTCCCAATGAAATAATGACTCATCTGGAAGTTCATAATAAAATCTGGGTCAGGCATATCAAACATTCTTACCAAAGCCAGTTTGACAGCAGAAGGTTTCTTCAGAGCAAAAGATTGTGTAACTTACCCATATAAAAAGCACTTTTTCTTTATAATAGGATGAATATAATGAGCTTTCATTCACAGTATTTTTAACGATTGTTCCTATTTTGATATTCTTAGAAAAAGAAACCAAATCCTCTGCAAAAGAAGGCAATAGATTCACTGAAGCCATCAGTTGGTTATCATTTAATAAATGTTTGCACCATTCATTAACATTTCAAATAATTACTGAGCAATTAACACATGCCAAGTCATGTTCTAGGTGTTAGAGATGTAAAGATAGGTGAGAGAGGAAAAACACCTATCCACATAGAACTTATACTGAGTAGATTCTGATAATAATACCTAAATAGCAATTAATATCTAAATAGCAAATTAGCACATAAGTAAATCTCATGTTAAATTGTTACACATACAGTGTTTATTTACAAAGTTTCATGTACATTAAAATAATTAAAGCAAACTATTTAGGTTGTGATGGATGGAGTAAGGGTATTTTCAATAGAGTTGTCCGGAAAGGCCTCGCAAAGAAAATGGCATCCATACAAGGCCCTAAAGGAAGTGAAACTACCAGTCGTGTGAAGATCAAGAGAAAGTACATTCCAAGCATAAGGGACAACAGGGTAAATCAAGCTGATATGAGGAAGAGTTTGACATGCTCAAGCAAGAGTGAAGCCACTATGATTGGTCACAGTGGGCAGCATCAGGGATTGTAGAAGGAGATGAGGTCTATGTAGCTTGGGGCAATGAGGACAATGGGAAATCTTTGAAGACTTTTCAGCAGAGAAATAACATGATTGACTTCTTTTATTAAAAATTAACTCTAGCTCTTTATGTAGTGGATTATATAGCACCTAGGAGTAGATGCAAAAAGACAAGGTAGAGGCAGTATCAGGTGAAAGACGTTAGTTTCTTGGACTAGGCCTGAATTCTGTTCACAGAAGACACACCACCATATAACAATCATTGATTTAGTATGTATACTGCATTCTAAATGGTTAGGTTAGAGGGGTACCAACCTGCTGCCTCAGCTATGTCTTTAACAAGTCTGATTACTCTCTCAGCCTGATAACTTCTGGGGGTATAGGATAGGATACAGTCACTAGATCTCATGGTCATATGCCCCTTGCCTCACTTCCTTTGCTCTTAAGAGGATCCCCCTCACATACCTATAGGAGTGAGTGGAAGGAGAGGCCCTGGGACACCAGTGGTAGTTGACATGAGAATCCCAGATTTCTGGGCTACCTGCTCGTGCAACTTCCTTGTGTCTCCTAGGCCTACAAGTGCCGATTCCCAGATGTACCACTTTCACAACCTCACAAAAGATGGAAACTGTTAGAAGCACCCCCAGCAGCTAAGAAAATTGGTTCTTTGTCCAAAAGAGGGATCTAGGAAGTACATCCCAGCACCCACTGCATTCTTCAGAGATTTCAGATGTTGTTTAGTTTCCTCATTGTACCTGGAACAAAGATCATTATTATATCCTCTTTCAGACTAGGAAACTGAGATGCAGAAGACTCTTTTATGTAACTGTCTAACAACGAAGTCACAGAACTCTACAGAATGCAGACTTCCTCTGACGACTATTTCATTTATTCTAAATGCCTTTCTCCACTAAGCTGCACATTGCTACTTCTTTTAACACTGCATGTTTCTCAGACCGTTCACCCTTGCCTTCATAAATTCAACTTCATCAGTGTTCCTCCTAAAGTTTGATGTTGTTTTTCATGAGTATGTATAAAGCAAAGACTATCTAACCATAAATTTTACAGGTGGCATTTAAAAATTATGTTTAACATCATGCAATTTTTACTCTTAAGTAAATGTCTTCTTCTTAGATTTAATCTCTTGTTCCAGACTTTGAGGTGTTTGAAACTCTGTTCTGTGATTCCACCGTTCAGCTAAATGAAATATGGGGCCTTCTACTAGTGTGAGAGATATTTTCAAATCATAATTTTCACCACTTAACAGCTCTAGTGTACAGGAAGAGCTTTAAACATTACTGAATCACTGGAATTCTATTAAGATTATGAAGTCAAAGTGTGCAACAAACTTTAGCATCATACTAATTTACTAATTTTAGTTTATTCTCACCAAATGTTAGCAACTATCAAAAATGCATTTCCAGACTTCCCTGGTGGTCTAGTGATTAAGAGTCTTCCTATCAATGCAGAAGACACAGGTTCAATCCCTAGTTTGGAAAGATTTCACATTCTGCAGAACAACTAAACCCATGCACCACAGCTACGTAGCACATATGCCACAACTACTGAAGCCTGCATTCCTATAACCTCTACTCTACAACAAGAGAAACCACCTCAACGAGAAGCCCATGCACCACAACAAAGAGTAGACCCTCACCACAACTAAAGAAAGCCTTTGTGCAGAAATTTTAGAAGACCCAGGTCAGCCAAAAATAAATATATGTTTTTAATGCACTTCAGTTTTAGTAAGTAACATTCAGTTATACAAAAAAAAGTATTTAAAAAAGTTATTTAAAAAAAGTCCAAGGACTTTCAGAGCTATAAGAACAAAAGAAGCAACTTGAATGTCTGGATACATTTTAGCCCCTTTTAACCCTTCATGAGAAACGCTGGACTGGAAGAAACACAAGCTGGAAACAAGATTGCCAGGAGAAATATCAATAACCTCAGATATGCAAATGACACCACTCTTATGGCAGAAAGTGAAGAGAAGCTAAAAAGCCTCTTGATGAAAGTGAAGGAGGAGAGTGAAAAAGTTGGCTGAAAGCTCAACATTCAGAAAATGAAGATCATGACATCCGGCCCGATCACTTCATGGGGAAACAGTGGAAAGTGTCAGACTTTATTTTTCTGGGCTCTAAAATCACTGCAAATGGTGACTGCAGCCATGAAATTAGAAGATGCTTACTCCTTGGAAGAAAAGTTATGACCAACCTAGATAGTATATTCAAAAGCAGAGACATTACTTTGCTAACTAAGGTCCGTCTAGTCAAGGCTATAGTTTTTCCTGTGGTCATGTATGGATGTGAAATTTGGACTGTGAAGAAAGCTGAGCACTGAAGAATTGATGCTTTTGAACTGTGGTGTTGGAGAAGACTCTTGAGAGTCCCTTGGACTGCAAGGAGATCCAACCAGTCCATTCTGAAGATCAACCTTGGGATTTCTTTGAAAAGAATGATGCTAAAGCTGAAACTCCAGTACTTTGGCCACCTCATGTGAAGAGTTGACTCATTGGAAAAGACTCTGATGCTGGGAGGGATTGGGGGCAGGAGGAAAAGGGGACGACCAAGGATGAGATGGCTGGATGGCATCACAGACTCGATGGACGTGAGTCTGAGTGAACTCCGGGAGATGGTGATGGACAGGGAGGCCTGGCGTGCTGCGATTCATGGGGTCGCAAAGAGTCGGACATGACTGAGCGACTGAACTGAACTGAACNGATGGTGATGAACAGCGAGGCCTGGCGTGCTGCGATTCATGGGGTTGCAAAGAGTCAGACACGACTGAGCTACTGAACTGAACTGAACTAACCCTTCAGATGGACTTCAAAACTCTTCAGCTAGGTCTTCGAATACATGTTGAGAAATATCCTCTACGTGTGACTCACTATTAATCCATGTTTTGAATGTGCTTGACTTGTCATATAGTCTACTATTTTAATTTTGCTCAAGATGGTATCATAAAATTTCCCTTGCTTCTTCATCTCTAACTTAAAGCATTGTTCTTGTTTCATATATGGATCTTAAAGGAAGGGAGGCATGCATAGAGAAAGAGAAGGGTCAACACGGGCAGCCCTGGGGACTTGCTGGAGGTTGTGACACCACTGCATGTTCCTATCTGCCTGCCCCAGTGAGTATGGACAGTGCCCTCAGTTCATAATATTTGGTATTTCAAACATCATCGCTAAATAAATATGTTCATGAATTAGGCACACAATAAACATTATTCTCTCAAAGATTTAGTAATGCTGAGTATCTAAACTGATGTAAAACAGTTGATTTCACATGTAAATTTTAAACATAAATCACCATTTCTTCATAAATCACAATCTATTCTGTGTTACTTCCTCAATCATCCATGGCTCAACATAAGCCTTATTTGGAAGGCTTTTCATTGTTGGCCTTAGAGACATATAGCTGAACCACTGATCCTGAGCCTAGACATTCATAATGATGATGCTTGGTCATTCTGTAAATAGATATAGGCTTGAAAATGTCAAATTGGCAGCTTCTATAATTCAGAGATGGAGAAGGAAATGGCAACCCACTCCATTATTCTTGCCTGGACAGGCAAGAAGAATCCCAAGGACAGAGCAGGCTAGTGGGCTATAGTCCAGGGGGTTGCAAGAGTCAGACACAACTGAGTGACTAAACCACCACCACCATAATTCAGAGAATATATGTAAATATACCTGAAACTGGAATGTTTGCTTATTACGTATATGTATCTATGCATTTATATTCATATACATGTATATATTATATCTAATATGTAAATTATTAGGTATATGTATATATGGGTATGCATGTATATAAGTCCCTTGGACTGCAAGGAGATCCAACCAGTCCATTCTGAAGGAGATCAGCCCTGGGATTTCTTTGGAAGGAATGATGCTAAAGCTGAAACTCCAGTACTTTGGCCACCTCATGCGAAGAGTTGACTCATTGGAAAAGACTGATGCTGGGAAGGATTGAGGGCAGGAGGAGAAGGGGATGACAGAGGATAAGATGGCTGGATGGCATCACGAACTCGA
>SJYX01004897.1:332672-350807 GCA_006410675.1 Oreotragus oreotragus | reverse complement strand
TGCTTCTGATGCCTATGTCAGAAGCTTTCTCTATCTCCTTTGTACTTTAATAAAACTTTATTACACAAAAGCTCTGAGTGATCAAGCCTCGTCTCTGGCCCCAGATTGAATTCTTCTCCTCCAGAGTCCAAGAATCCTGGCGTCTTTTCATTCAGCAACAACCTTTCATCTTGGGGGCTCGTCCCAGGATCCTTAAGGACAAGGTAAAGATGCTTGGAGCTCTAGTTCTTTGTTCTCTTAGCGAACACGTGTTCTTCTGTACTTTACTAACTCTATGGTGTGCTTGTGTGAATGAATGACATGCCCTGCGCGAAGCAAGTGAGGAGCCCTGCTCTGTGGTTCTGCGGTGCTATCATATGGCTTATGGCAGAAACCTATCAGGTGTTTATACCGACCTTCCAATGCCAAGAGGCACCCAATGTCTCCTTTGAGACCAATTAGAAATGGGCAAAGCATGTGGACTGAAGTCTCCTTTCTCAGTCAAACTTTTCAGTCTCTGACCATTTCATAACTCCTTGGGAATTAGAAGTACTAACCTAATCTGTTGGATCATAGACTTTCAAGGGACTTGTGATCTATGCTCTTATTATGTACTGTTACTTAGGTCCCAAACTTGGATTGGTAGTCAGGAAGCACCTAGCCTCACTAGGAATCAGAAGTTCAGAAGCTAGATAGAGCTCTAGCTCCAAGAGCATCTCTGAGGTTAAAGGTTACTCAGATTGGAACTACAATGATTTCTTTCCTTTGGTAATGCAGGCTCTTAGTGGACCAGAGGAGGCTCTTATACTGGTGTGGTGACAGTTAAAAGGAACATCTCAGGTTTATGTTCGTATCAGTCTTATTGTGGTCAGGAATATACTCAGGGTCATGTACAGGCACTCAGGTGATGAACATTTTCCCCAGCAGTCTTAGCTTGGGAGACATTCCAGAAGGTTACTCTGATTGCACCGTGGGTGGCAGCAGAGACAAGCAAGGTTTTAATGGTGAAGCTGGACATCAGTCAGGGGTGCCATCAGGTCTACCCCTGGTGCCTCCTTAACCCATCTTGGTGGTAGAACTGAGAGGGACGAGTATGACGCCTGCATCAGTAAGGGACAGACCAAATCCAACCAGGAAAGAAAAGCTTTAGGTGTAAAATCTGTCTACACCCCCATCAAGAGCAGAGAGGGACGCCTCTGGTAAAAAAGATAGTGCTGGTCACTTTTTTCCTCCTGGGAGCTAACAGTTCCAGCTGCACTCCTTTGAACTGTATCCTGGAAAACTGAGATAGATTTGATACCCATGGCTTAAAAAAGACACACCTGGTCTTCCTATGTGATACTACTTGGCAGCAGTACCCACTGAAAGACAAAAAACAAAGATATAAAAAAAAATAAAAATCAGGTTTCTTCAATCTACCCCTGAGATCATATGCACAGAACAGCTGAAGATACTGTTGCCTCACAAGCTGTTGCCTCTTCATAAAACACCCACCGGGAAAAATAATCAGTCTGTGAGAATTAATAAGCCTTTTTCTTATCAAGAAATACAAAATTCAAGGAGGATCTGAGAGACTATTTAGAAGACCCCAAAAAATATGTTAGAGCTTTTAAAGGTGTTACCCTGCTTTATGATCTTATTTGGAAGGATGTGATATATATCTTAGTACAAATGCTGACTCCCGACTCAAAGACTCTAGTTTTGGAAAAAGCGGTTGCTTACACTTACTCCTTGGAAGGAAAATTATGACCAACCTAGACAGCATATTGAAAAGCAGAGATGTTACTTTGCCAACAAAAGTCTGTCTGGTCAAGGTTATGGTTTTTCCAGTGGTCATGTATGGATGCGAGAGTTGGACTGGGAAGAAAGCTGAGCGCCAAAGAATTGATGCTTTTGAACTGTGGAGTTGGAGAAGACTCTTGAGAGTCCCTTGGACTGCAAGGAGATCCAACGAGTCCATTCTAAAGGAGATCAGTCCTGGGTGTTCTTTGGAAGGACTGATGCTAAAGCCGAAACTCCAGTACTTTGGCCACCTCATGAGAAGAGTTGACTCATTGGAAAGGACTCTGATGCTGGGAGGGATTGAGGGCAGGAGAAAAAGGGGACAACAGACAATGAGATGGCTGGATGGCATCACTGACTCGATGGACGTGAGTTTGAGTGAACTCTGGGAGTTGGTGATGGACAGGGAGGCCTGGCNCAGTCCTGGGTGTTCTTTGGAAGGACTGATGCTAAAGCCGAAACTCCAGTACTTTGGCCACCTCATGAGAAGAGTTGACTCATTGGAAAGGACTCTGATGCTGGGAGGGATTGAGGGCAGGAGAAAAAGGGGACAACAGACAATGAGATGGCTGGATGGCATCACTGACTCGATGGACGTGAGTTTGAGTGAACTCTGGGAGTTGGTGATGGACAGGGAGGCCTGGCATGCTGTGATTCATGGGGTCACAAAGAGTCAGACACGACTGAGTGACTGAACTGAACTGAACTGACAGAGATAAATGGCTTGGTAATAAATCAGTAGGAAAGAGAGAAGATGAGATAACCATCCTCCCTAGTGAAAGTCAGATGGTCCCAACTATAGAACCAGTTTCAACAACAACCCTTCAACCTCATGGTCCTTTAGAACAGCTCTGCTCTTGCCAGTCAGCTAATGACCACAGCATGGTCCCAGAGATAGCTAGGCCTGGAACTCAGCACACATGTAGTCTTGGACATTTACTGTTGCTCTTTGATCTCAGTTTGAAATAACACTCTGTTCTTTTTACATGTGAAATACAGTTCTTTTATGAATCTCTTTCAGGTAGGTGATTAGGTGATTTCATTTAATTTTGAAATAACACTCTGTTCTTTTTACATGTAAAACACAGTTCTTTTATGCACCTCTTTCAGGTATGTGATTTCATTTAATTTTTATAGCTACCTAAGTTGTTGGAGAAGACTCTTGAGAGTCCCTTGGACTGAAGAGTTGGACACGACTGAGTGACTGAACTGAACTGAATGTGACTGGCTTTGTGCAGTGGGGAAAGTAATAAAGGGGCCATAACTTTTCCCAATTCTCTATTAAGAGAAGCATACAGTTAGCTTCATTGAAGTTTTCTGACTGCTGTACACTTAAATTGAGAGAAGACTTTCATGTCAGTTCCTTTCCCCTTTATCCTGATCCTGTTGGGCAGCCACAGACTTCTCTGATAAAGAATCCTCCTGCCAATGCAGGAGACGCAGGTTTGATCCCTGGGTCTAGATTGGGATGATCCCCCCGACAAGGAAATGGCAACCCACTGCAGTATTCTTGCCTGGGAAATTCTATGGACAGAGGAGCCTGATGGGGCTAGAGTCCATGGAGTCACAAAAGAGATGAACATGACTTAGCAGCTAAACAATGTTGGCCAGTACTTCCTGGTGGAGTGAGAGTACTGGACGGGCTGCCTCAGGGTCACCCATGGTGTTTACTGAAGCAAAGCTGGCTGAACCCATCACTGGGGATTCTAATTTTAGGGGGTGAGTTAGAGCCCTAGAATCTAGTTATTTTTAAATTTCCGTGGGTATTTTTTGTTGTTGTTGCTATTTGCTAAGGAGTTTCTGACTCTTGAGCTTCCCTTATAGCTCAGTTGGTAAAGAATCCACCTGTGATGCAGGAGACCCCGATTTGATTTCTGGGTGGGGAAGATCCCCTAGAGAAGGGATAGGCTACCCACTCCATTATTTTTGGGCTTCCCTTGTGGCTCAGCTGGTAAAGAATCCACCTGCAATGCAGGAGACCTGGGTTTTTGCAACCCTATGGACTGTAGCCCACCAGGCTCCTCTGTCCATGGGATTTTCCAGGCAAGAATACTGAAGAGGGTTGCCATTTCCTTCTCCAGGGAATCTCCTTGATCCAGGGATTGAACCTACGTGTATTGTAGCCTGTATTGTATTGAACTGTATTGTACGTGAGAAGAATTTACACTATGGAATTTGAAAAAAATGCTACAAATCAGGGTATTTTTCTCCTTTAGGAGACTTGCTGCCAATTTACCATCTACCCACTGACTGTAGAGAATGGAAGAAATGTATTATAAACATAAACATTGTATACAATACTGTTTCATTTAATTAAATATTACCCCATCAACTATTAACCACTTGAAAAATACAAGACTATCTCTTCTTTAAAACACAAAAGTTTTACATTATCTCATTTTTTTCCTGAACTCATATTTTCTTTGATATCATCAGAGAATTTTATTCAAATATAATGTTTTAAGCTTGCAAGTCTATTTATATTCATTCTATCACATTTTTTTCTGTCCTGCCAGTCTATGTTCAATGCAGGATGCAGGATGCTTGGGGCTGGTGCATGGGGATGATCCGGAGGGATGATGTGGGGTGAGAGGTGGGAGGGGGGTTCATGTTTGGGAGTTCATGTACACCCATGGCGGATTCATGTCAATGTATGCCAAATCCAATACAGTACTGTAAAGTAAAAAAAAAGGTTAAAAAAATAATAATAAAATAAAATAAACCAGGAAAAAAATAAATAAATAAACCACCAGAGAAACCCCTAAAAAAAAAATTATTGATCTAATTTTTTCCTATTATCTTAAGGTTCTAAGTTTTAAATGATTTTTTTCTGGGTTGAATTATCATTACTATTATTTGTAGTTGACTGTTGATCAAAATAACACATATAAATAACTATTATTTATAAACAACATCTTTTGATGCAAAACATGTATCGGAAATGCAACTTTTTATAAAATAGATGGGGCTGCTAAGATTAGTTTATATGTTCAAGGATAAATATTATTTACAGCTAGAATGGGACTGACCCCAGCCTGAACTTTATTACTTTTTTTCCTTTATTTAATAGAAACACTGGGGTAAAAATTTTATTGAAACAATATATAAGGCTGAAAATAATGCTCTAGTAGAACTCTTCAATTCTCTAAATTTCTTCTCAGATACAGGCCAAAAAGATATCAGGATGACTTAATTATCAAATATAATTATTTTATGTAATATAATAATTGAGTTAGGTTCTCCTTAAGTTGTGTTGAAAGCACATACTTGGGAAACAATTAAATTCCAAGAAATTCCCCATAATAGTTGGTCATTCCTTTTCTCACTACCAACTGCAATATTTCTGTTTCTTCCTTTCTTTATGAAGGTTTCCTCATTCCAAGGCAGAGCACCATGGCAACAATAAGTGAAAATTGTGTCCTCTTTTCCTTTTTGGTAAAGTGTAGAAAAGATAATTTTGAAAAGGGAGATAAGAAAGGAGAGTCTCCTTTGAAGGTGAATCTTCAGACTGACTCATATTAGGAATGATCAAATATGGAAACTGAAGTCTTAGAAATTGACATCCATAACACTATTGATGCTCTCATGACCCTGAGACCTTCTTCTTGTACACTCAGTAGAATCATGGAACCGGAATGGCCCTGATCTGAACCACAGTCCACAGCTGAGCCACCCCTCTCCCAGTTCTTTCTTTATGGTCAGTAAAGAACCTCACTTATCCTTGAGTGTGAGTGTTGCACACAGCACTTTTACTAAGTGTTTACTACTTACCCAGGTCTGCTTGTATATGAAGTTTGGAACTAACTTTCTAATGAACAAATAAGTATACATAAATTTAACTTTGTTGGTCACAGTAACAAAGCCTAATGTCTAGAACTTACAGGTTAAATTTGGTGGTCTCATCATCTATTATAATTTTAAAAGTCCTTCCACATCTTTTACTAGTTTCTCTTTTCTCTTTCCCAAATCCCCATCTGTTTCAACAGGAAAAGGGATACTCTGAAGTGGTATAAATCTTCCTGAAGTATCTTTCTTCACTACTTATTTCATTAAGTAGTGAATTTTCTAACTATTTAGAGCAATAATACTTAAACTTGTTTTCTCAAGGAATATGATGAAAGGTGGGCATTTGTCCTCGTAAGAAAATGTATTTCTGCAAATACATGTAAAGTGTACCTTCAACTGCAGAGGGTGTCATTGATTCTATGAAGCCCATACATCTCCAGTTAAGAAACTCTTTCGGAAGCACAGTAGGAATACTGGAGACAGATTATCTGTTAGAACATATTGTTGTTCAGCTGCTAAGTCGTGTCTGACTCTTTGGGACCCCATGGACTGCAGGACACCAGGCTTCCCTGTCCTTCACCGTCTCCTGAAGTTTGCTCAAACTCAGGCCCATTGAGATGTATGCTATCTAACCATATCACCCTCTGTCGACTCCTTCTTCTCTTGCCCTCAGTCTTTCCCAGCATCAGGGTCTTTTCCAGTAAGTTGGCACTTCATATCAGGTGGCCAAAATGTTGGAGCTTCCAATAAATATGCAGGATTGATTTCCTTTAGGATTAACTGGTTTGATCTCCTTGTAGTTCAAGGGACTCTCAAGAGTCTTCTCAAGCAACCACAATTTTAAAGCATCAATTCTTTGGTGTTCTGTGCTTTTATAGTCCAACTCTCACATCCATACATGACTACTGGAAAAACCATAGCTTTGGACATGGAACTTTGTTGGGAAAATGATGTCTCTGCTTTTTCATACTCTGACTAGGTTTATCATAGCTTTCCTTTCAAGAAGCAAATGTCTTTTAATTTCATGGCTGCAGTCACCATCTGCAGTGATTTTGGAACCCAAGAAAAACATGGACTGCAGGACACCAGGCTTCCCTGTCCTTCACCGTCTCCTGAAGTTTGCTCAAACTCAGGCCCATTGAGATGTATGCTATCTAACCATATCACCCTCTGTCGACTCCTTCTTCTCTTGCCCTCAGTCTTTCCCAGCATCAGGGTCTTTTCCAGTAAGTTGGCACTTCATATCAGGTGGCCAAAATGTTGGAGCTTCCAATAAATATGCAGGATTGATTTCCTTTAGGATTAACTGGTTTGATCTCCTTGTAGTTCAAGGGACTCTCAAGAGTCTTCTCAAGCAACCACAATTTTAAAGCATCAATTCTTTGGTGTTCTGTGCTTTTATAGTCCAACTCTCACATCCATACATGACTACTGGAAAAACCATAGCTTTGGACATGGAACTTTGTTGGGAAAATGATGTCTCTGCTTTTTCATACTCTGACTAGGTTTATCATAGCTTTCCTTTCAAGAAGCAAATGTCTTTTAATTTCATGGCTGCAGTCACCATCTGCAGTGATTTTGGAACCCAAGAAAATAAAATCTGTCACTGTTTCCACTTTTCCTCCATCTATTTGCCATGAAGTGATAGTGTACAACATTTTAATGATTTAAAAGGATAAGCAACATTTTAATACAAAAATATTTTGGTTATTATTCAGGAAAAAATGGGCTAGGCTTTCTGAAAATGGTCAATTTCTCAGGCATATTTGAAATATCACAATGTGCAGTGGCTACGGAAGATGAAGCACAGGACTTGGAGTCAAGCACACTGAGATTCTGATTTTAGGACTTCATTTTATTCCCCCCATGACCTTGAGTCACATCAGTAGTTTCTGGGCCTCTCACATTACTTATTTGCTAAATGTGGATAATATCCACATCTTATAGGGCATTATGAGGATGAAATAAAGTAATAAAAGGGAATGTCTAGTGCCATGCCATGCATGTGAGTGTGCTCAATAAATGGTAGCTCTTGCTTTTTAAATTTAAATTAACTGTTTTAGGAATGTTTCCATTTCATAAAATAAGGTACGCACGTAGGCCATTCTTAACAAAAGAAATGTAGGATTTGGGGACTCAGTGAGACACAGGAACTTTTTGGTGGATGTTTGGAATCTAGAGAGCTTCTCTGGTGGCTTAGATGGCAAAGAATCTGCCTGCAATGCAGGAAACCTGGGTTTGACCCCTGAGTCAGGAAGATTCACCTAAAGAAGGGAACAGTTACCCACTCCAGTATTCCTGTCTGAAGAATTTCATGAACAGAAGAACCTGGTGGGCTACAGTCCATGGGGGCGCAGAGTCAGACATGACTGAGGACTAACTTTCACTTTGGAATCTGGGCTGCTTATTTCTGAATCTTATATTCTCTTCGTAGAACAAAAGCCACACTGATGAACCCTGTTGTAAATGAACACACCAGGATTTACTCTTAGACTCATGCAAAAGTGTAAAATACCTGTCAAATTCCTATAGAATTTAATGAGAAATATCATTATAAGTCTTTTTTTTTAATATCAATGAGAATGCTGCTGCTGCTGCTGCTGCTAAGTCACTTCAGTTGTGTCTGACTCTGTGTGACCCCACAGACGGCAGCCCACCAGGCTCCCCCATCCCTGGGATTCTCCAGGCAAGAATACTGGAGTGGGTTGCCATGTCCTTCTCCAATATCAATGAGAATAGTAGGCCTTATAAAAGTGCTGGTCCTTAAGCAATAAGAAACAAATTTGTTGTCAATTAAGGGTTATACAGTCAAGATTATAACAATGGAATATGTTTTAAAGCATTTATCCAGCAGAATGTAGAATGGCTTTGGTATAAACTTTTAAGAAAATTTACCTTCTTCTTAGGTCACTACTCATTTCTTCCAAGTAACAAAATGACAGAATGTTTATAAATGTAATAATCTTAATCACACAAAAGAGAAACACGAAGTCTAAGTAAATCTTATTTTTTTCCTACCTGAAACCTCAACTGAAGAATTATTTACCAAACAGTGTTTCTGAAAGTGTGGACAAGTGTGCTGCTACTAAGTTGTTTCAGTCGTGTCTGACTCTGTGAGACCCCAAAGACGGCAGCCCACCAAGCTCCCCCATCCCTGGGATTCTCCAGGAAGGAACACTGGACTGAATTGCCATTTCCTTCTCCAATGCATGAAAGTGAAAAACAAAAGTGAAATCATTCATTCATATCTGACCCCTAGCAACCCCATGGACTGCAACCCACCAGGCTCTTCTGTCCATGGGATTTTCCAGGCAAGATTACTGGAGTGGGTTGCTATTGCCTTCTCCATTGGACAAGTCTGCATNTTCTCCAGGAAGGAACACTGGAATGAATTGCCATTTCCTTCTCCAATGCATGAAAGTGAAAAACAAAAGTGAAATCATTCATTCATATCTGACCCCTAGCAACCCCATGGACTGCAGCCCACCAGGCTCTTCTGTCCATGGGATTTTCCAGGCAAGATTACTGGAGTGGGTTGCTATTGCCTTCTCCATTGGACAAGTCTGCATTAAAAAAAAAAAAAAAAAAAAAAAAAAACCCTAGTGACAAATTTTAAACAAGTGAAAATTGAAAAGATCAAACCTCAAAACTCTCAGCAAGACAGTTTTGAAAGGAAATGTTAATAGCTCTACTGCTGGGTGCTACTGTGATAAACAAGTGAACCCATTCCTATGTGCCTGATTCCAGCTACACCCATTGGCCAGTCACTGTTTGCCAAACCATGTTCTTGTAACCACTGGGCACTGAGAGAAGTGCCAGAAATAATAAGTTGGAGCTTAAGCAAAAACTAAGAGGAAACACTTGATGTCAGATGTGACCTTGCTATTGTTTTGAGAGAACGTGGATGCAGGAAAGAGTAAATACCTGTGTGTGTGAGACTTGATGTATATATGCTGACTGTCAAAATGGTTCTTATTTTCCCTGGCTACTCCCAACTGCCACAAGATGATCTTTTTTTGATGTTTACTTTAATGGTGATGTTCATTTCCAGGCTGCTATCCAGAGTTATTCTAGTGTCAAGAATTTTTTTTTAATACTAATAAATATATGAAATTATGAAACATCAGACAGACATTAGTCAACATCAGCCAAGCTCATTCATATGGCTCTGAAACTATATCCACTCATAGTGAATTTATTTTGCTAAAAGGGACAAATGACCTCCTATACCTTCCATGCTTATACTGAGCTTTTGTATCACTAGTATGTGGTAGGGAGGCAACAAGGAGGAAAATCTCACACATGAAACAATGTACGTCCATTCTCCTTATATGCCCTTGAGGTTATTTCTATCAAAATATCTCCACAAAGGCCATAGCTGATCATACATAGAAGGACAAGACTGGTAGCTCCTGTTAACAAAAGCCATATAGACTCTGGCAGCCAGTCGATGTTAAACTGACCCAGAATCATGTAGTTTCCAGACTTGGCTTTTCCTATTTTGCAAGCCACAAGGCAATTTAACTTGCCATTTATATATAAGACTTTATTCATTGGTACAAATTCCATCTGAAACCTATGTATAATAATATTTATATCTCCAAAATACCAATGAAAATCACAGAATTTTAGAGTCAAAGGGCACCAAAGAAATGGTAATGTTGAAAGATACAATTGAAAAGTTGTAAGCATTCAAAAGTTACTTTGTGTATTATGTGCCAGACCCTGAAACTAAAAAAGTAAATGTCATTATTCCTACTCTTAGGGATTTCACAGCCTGGGAGGAAGAAAGATTCACAGGGGAAAAAATTACACTAAAATATGACCATGCTCACTGATAGACAAACAGACATAGGCACAGGAAGGAGGTAATAATTAATCTTTTAAAGTCAGTTCTGGATTCTTAGAGAAGGCAAATTTTTGTTCACTTAAGAAGGATAAGATATGTCATCCTGCAGAAAGGTGGAGTAGAAAGATATGGGGAAGAAAGCCAGAGGAAAAAGGTATTCCAAGACTAGAAAATAGCATGAACAAAATAAACACAGGGTTGTTAACCTACATGCTGTATTTGTGTAACAAGAGTAAAATCTAGATGACATGAAGCATGGGATAAGTAGAAGAAAAGCGTTGCTTCACTTGACTCCAAGCAGTGAGGAACCATGGATGATTTTTAGCAAAAGAGTGGCATAGTTATATCTGTCCTTTAAAATATTAATTTTAATTGTAAGGCAAAGGATGGACTGAAAAAGAAAATAAGAGAAAAAAGCTCTATAGGTACCCAATGAGAAAGCAAACTATACAAAAAGTATTGATTAATTCTAAATTAGATCAATGAATACAATTGATTAATAAGGGTCAAATGAGGTCTTAATCTCCTTTTATCTTGAGCCCATGATTTCTGTTTTCTCTCTGATTCTACATACAGTCAGCCCTCCATGCCTTCAGGTTCTGCATCTGTGGACTCAACCAAATCTTTGATTTGCTTTTGGTTGTATCCACAGATGCAGATCTGTAGATATCCAGGACTGACTCTATTGACAAAATGTAAGATAAAGTTACCCAAGGTTCAAGTAAAAGAACTAGACATGTTTAGAAGTGTTTAAAAGCGTTTAGCACATTGACATCCCAGTTGTCTGCAATGTTTTTGCTCAAGACCTGTTGTTAACAGCAATTTGGGATGTTGAAAGGAAAGACTGTGTCACAGAAAACCATGGGCGGTCAGGCTGCTTGTGGAAAAAGCAGCAGGAGTTTGGTACTGTGGATTGTATGAATAAAGATGGAGTCCTATGAATTCTTGGTTTTAAACAATTTGTCAAATACCTGGCAGCCAGCACTGCTGGAGGAAGGACGGGCTGGTAGCTCCCAGGGTTGTTGCCTCTGCTCCTGCACTTCCTGCTTCCACTTGTGGGTTCCAACAAGGAAATTTTTTCATGGAAACAAAAGGATTCCTTCCTGATTTAGGGCTCTGAGACTCTGCCCTTGTACCTATTCTCTGGTGATTTTGCTCAGTCTATTGCTTGCCTGCTTAACTTTGATTCCAGGATTCTAACCAGACCACACCTGGTCAGAATACCTGCCTTTCCCACTCCTGCTCTCTCATTTGTAACCTCTTAGCCCAGACCTCGGAGAAGGCAATGGCACCCCACTCCAGTACTCTTGCCTGGAAAATCCCATGGACAGAGGAGCCTGATGGGCTGCAGTCCATGGGGTCGCTAGGGGTCGGATATGATTGAGTGACTTCACTTTCGCTTTTCACTTTCATGCATTGGAAAAAGAAATGACAACCCAGTCCAGTGTTCCTGCCTGGAGAATTCCAGCGATGGGGGAGCCTGGTGGGCTGCGGTCTATGGGGTTGCACAGAGTTGGACACGACTGAAGCAACTTAGCAGCAGCAGCAGCAACCCAGACCTCCAATTTAGAGTCATTCAGAGTTCTGGTACAAAAAAACTAAAATGGCTCAGAGATAAAAATAGTTCTATAAAGCGAATCTTTAGTGGCATGATTTGAAGTAAAAACACTTAAAGACACAAACACATCAAATTTAGAATGTTTTCAGTTGTTCTAAATTGTTTTACTAAATATTCAGTCTCTATTATAAATAATGACTGTCTAGATATTTTCTTTTTCTTAGGTTAATAAAATGAATGAAATAGACTTACCTGAAATAATGAATATAATATTATTAAAGAACCTAGTAAAATCTTAGAATTGAGAGAGTAGAGACCATCAAGTATGACCTGTTTTCCAATATATGAATACCTCCTATAAAGGAACTAACTGGTAATTTCTAAGTTTCTTGCAGGACACTAACGTAACAGCAGTTCACTTCTAGTTAAAGAGCTTCTTTTCATTTACTACCTCTAATGGGTAAGCGAACCCTAGCTATGCAGCTGAAACACCTGTCTCCCAATCACTGATCCTGTTCTCTGTGTTGGAGCCAAGTTGAGTAAGTCTACTCTCCCATTCGTAAGACATAGATCTAGATATGATATAGATGTAGGTATAGATATTGTATAGATAACATATTTGGACTACATAGCTATAAACACTTACATTTATGCTTTTCTGAGTTTTATATGTCCTGTTCCATTAAATATTGTTCATATAATAAGGCACAGAAATATCCCACTCTCTGGTCACTCCTCTTATAGAAACACCATTTTGTCAATGCCTTTTTAGTGTTTCTGTAGTATAGTACTGTGAGAACATCTGGAGATGACACTTCTGTTAATGCTATGTAAGATTCTTTTTTTTTCAACATCTGTGTCACACTGTTGACTCATTTTAAATGTTGGGCCAAATGAAACCCTTTAGGTCATTATTTTACCAAACTCTGCCCTTAAGCCATATGTTAATTATTTCGCCTAGTAACAAGAAAGGAGGTTAAAGGACTGGAAAGGAATTAACTAGTCTAGACAAGATTCAGCAAATTTCAGAGAAATACATTTCCATTTGAAATTCCTTATTTTTAAGGCAGTTTATTTTTTCCCACTTGGCAACATCATGAAGTTGAGTAAGATGGTATTATGTAAAATATTTTGAGTTCTAACTGACATTACAATATGTATCATAAATCTATAGCAAACAGTGCTAAAAATGTTTATTTTTTTAATAATCTTTATCAGAAGTTTTAATTGCAAATAGTTACACAAATATTTACTAAATAAAACTGAAACACGTGTGAAGCACTCTAATATCTTCCAGTATACTGTTTATTTTGCTGGATTCAATATTACTATATCAGGACCAGGGCCAAGGCTGAACAAGTTGTTGAATTAATCTAAGAGAGTACTTTCTGTCCACTCTGTCCACTCTGCTGTAAAAATTTCATCAGCACACTGTAAAAAACCATTCATGTCTCACCATGCTTGGACTGTGCTCTTAGTAGGACAAATACACAGTTTACTTTAAAGTGAAAGTGTTAGTCCCACAGTTGTGCTAACTTAGCGACCCCATCAGGCTATTCTGTCCATGGGATTCTCCAGGCAAGACTACCAGAGTGGGTTTCCATTTCCTACTCCAGGAGATCTTCCTGACCCAAGGATCAAACCTGAGTCCCCTGAATTTCAGGCAGATTCTTTACCGACTGAGCTACTAGGGTTTTTACTTTAAGCATGTTCCTTAAATACATACACTTTATAATATGGATGGGAAAAAAATAGTCTTTTCTGCAGTTGGGCCAAAAAGAAAGAAAAAGAAAATCATTGTTTCTGCTTTTCACAATCAAGAGATTACATATTACAGTTATAAACCTAAAAGTAATAGTTCCAAAAGGCAGTGCCACAATATTGGAAAATTTCAATTTAATCAATTTTATTTTCTAAAATTGTACTGATATTAAAATAAAATAAAATTGTACTGAGCCATTATGCATGTAAGAATGTAGCTACTGAGTGCTGTGATTTCCATCATAAGAATGTGTCCCATGGTGGAAGACAGGCATAGCCTTCACACACTCAATTCCTTAATATGTATTTTTAAAAGATATTAATTTAAATGTTAAGAAAATACTAAGATTTACTATTTGTTTCCATAATCTTAAGCATTTTGTTAAAACATCTGATTAATTTTTAAAAGAGAATTTCTTTGAAAAATCTACTTACACTCTCCAGGAAAAAAATTTCCTTCCCAATATTACTTTCTCTTTTTTAAAAACTGATTTCCTTTGAGAACATGGGATCTCTGATGCTCTCATGCCCTTGCTAAGTTCCCTGTCCAATTACCTATCATCACCCTGCTGTGATTCACACCCTGAACTTAGATTTAGTGGCTAAAAAAATTCCCATTAGAGCAGATCAAATGAAACAGGTCAGAGGAACAGAGCATGGATAATTCTGAGCACCAGATGTTCCACAGAGACAATTTAGAACATGGAAATATCGCTGCATGTGTAATCTTACTATACTATGGCTATCCACAAGAGAGAAGCCATTAAACAATGTTCACCCGGCCTGCTACTTTTATATTCACTGTGTGGTTGTTTTCCTAACTACATCACACTACCAAGTGTGATATAATTTATGACTGCTACAGATTCCTTAATAGACACTGAAGTATCAGTTCGAAAAAGAATTAGCTGAAGGTTTAATAGTAAAGAGAATGTAATGGGGTTTCCTTTAGTTTCCTATAGTGGGTCCTTCTGGTCACTATCAGTTTACTATAACCCTCTGTAGAAATAAATTTGAAGACAACAGCTATCCCACCAAAAGTAATTTGCTTCAGAAGCCCAGGGCTGGCCACAGTGCTGTGAGTTTTAGAGACAAAAATGACAAAAGGGGAAATAGAAGAAAACAGAGGAAACATTCAAACTGGATGCAGAGAACAGAAATGTCAAATGAGTGTGAGGTCAGAGCCAACAGAAACACTTGTGAACAGCAATCCAGTTTCCAGACTGAGGTCATGTCCCTCATCCAAGCACTGACCACACAGTGGAGACTCCTGGAGACCTCCAACTGATGGTCACAATAAGCTTGTTGCCTCCACAGGAAGACAGAGATTGCATACATCTAGCTATTGAGCAGTATTGATTGTAGAAATTATTCTGCTAGGTGCTCTGAGACATGAGATCAACCAGATTTCTGTTTTGATTCTTACCCTAATCATGCCTAGAAGAGGAGACAAAACAGGTACATAAATAACAGCAATACATGGTAGACTCCGATAAGAATTATGAAAGAGGTATACATTGCTGTATGAGTTGAAAAAAGGGAAGGAACCACTGAGCCGAACCAAAGGAGAACAATATGAGAAAGGTCAGAGATGGCCTTATGGAGGAGATGGCATTTCTAAATATGCAAATTTACTGGTTGGTTTATTAATAAATGTTTTAACATTCTTTTCCAGGTTGTTCTGGAAGTCTTCTCAGGCAAAGGTAGATAAATGCAGATTATCGGTTTCATCAATATAGTGCAGTGTTAGAAAACAGGTCAACATTCCTTCATAGAGGTATAATTAAACTAAGCTAGAAAAGTAATTGTTAATCTTTTAACTTCACTGTCCATTATGGTAGCTACAAGCCACATATGGCTTTTCATATTCAAATTAATTAAAATTAAATTTAGTTTAAAATTCAGTTCTTCAGATGCACTACGCAAATTTCAAGTGATGTTCAGGTAGCTCAAGCTGAACAATTATGAAATGCCATAAATTGTATTTAAATTAGATACAACTACTATTAGGGTGATGGAGACCTAGAAAAATAATTGGCTACATTATATAATTTTAAATGTTGAAGAATGTAATTCTTTTAATTTTCAAAAAAATTACCTTAAATAAAGTAAAAAACAAATTGAAACTACCTTAGGAAGATTATCTTTCACAGCTTTTTGAGGGAGGAAAATATACTCACTGATAATGAAGAAGTAAGGAAGACAGAATAAGAGATCAGGAGTAGGGGGAAAGACCACTAAAGGAGAAGCAAAATCAATAAGCTAAATAAATGTGAGTTAATAAACAAAAGAAAAGTAGCAATAAAAAACATACTTTAGATAAGTTTCAAAAGTAAGTTATAAAGTGGGAATGATAGAAAAAGAAATACTCTGGGGTGGAGAAGAAATATTTTTTGAGTCTGTGATCTATGTTATCTATTTATCTGCATATATCTAAATAATCTACAGGAAAGTCACTTCCCCTACATAATTTCTCTTGTATATAAAAAATGCTTGACATAAGTGTGTATTTTTTTTTAATTAACAGACTATCTATATGCAATTTTTGTGCTCTGTTGAAATTAGTCTTTTAACTTAAACATTATAAGTTGCAGTTGTAAAGCTCCATGGGATTAAAATATTACGTCACAGATCAGTGGAAATTTTCTGTGATTCGTAGCAAAATATAACCACCTGAAACTAAGCAAAAGTTCCTGTTGGGAATTCAAAGAAGACATAATAGCTTGCCTCATTTGTATCTTTATCCTAAGCAAAACAAACTTTGAAAGAACAGTTTAAGATTAAAATACATTTTAGGTAAGCAATACTTTTATCCTATACTTCTGACATTTGTGGAGCTAAAGGAATGTGCACTTAAATTTCTTTAGGAAACTAGTCAATAATCTTTCTAAAAGAATGAACTAACTTTTTCTCTTACTGAAAAAATGGGGTTGAAGAATTGTGTGCATGTAGAAAAAGGAACACAGGGCACATTTTTTCTAACAACATATTTCATGCTTTGTAATTAATGGAAGTGAAACTTGTTTAAAACTTGAGTATACAAAGAAGGTCAAAATTCTAAGCTGTTTGAATGAGAAGAAAAATAGATTTCGATATAAAGGGTCAATGACTAATAAACTTTATGGTTTTAAATGTGGTTTAAGGTCATTTATTACTTCTTAATCTATAGAATATATTCTCATATCAAGGGGTTTACATATTTAAAAGTAGCATCATATGAATAAAGAATTACATAAGTAGTGTTTCATGAAAAATTAGAGGATAAAAAACCAGGTCCAGGTATTATGACTACCACATATTTCTTTTTTTTTTTTTTTAACATATTTAAAAAGTCCTTACAAGTTTCCAAAGTATTTTTTTTATGTACTATTGCTTGCATTTAATCCTTACAATAATACCTGGGAAGCACTATTATATCCTTTATGCAGACTGAGCTTAAAGAACCATTGTAGCTTGGAGGTAAGATAAAATCAGTTCAGTTCAGTTCAGTCCCTCCGTCGTGTCTGACTCTTTGCGACCCCACGAATCGCAGCACGCCAGGCCTCCCTGTTCATCACCATCTCCCGGAGTTCACTCAGACTCACGTCCATCGAGTTCATGATGCCATCCAGCCATCTCATCCTCGGTCGTCCCCTTCTCTTCCTGCCCCCAATGCCTCCCAACATCAGTCTTTTCCAATGAGTCAACTATTCTCATGAGGTGGCCAAAGTACTGGAGTTTCAGCTTTAGCATCAGTCCTTCCAAAGAAATCCCAGGGCTGATCTCCTTCAGAGTGGACATTTTGGATCTCTTTGCAGTCCAAGGCACTCTCAAGACTCTTCTCCAACACCACAGTTCAAAAGCAGCAATTCTTTGGTGCTCAGCCTTCTTCACAGTCCAACTCTCACATCCACACATGACCACAGGAAAAACCATAGCCTTGACTAGACGGACCTTAGTCGGCAAAGTAATGTCTCTGCTTTTGAATATACTATCTAGGTTGGTCATAACTTTTCTTCCAAGGAGTAAGCATCTTCTAATTTCATAGCTGCAGTCACCATCTGCAGTAATTTTGGAGCCCCCAAAAATAAACTCTGACACTGTTTCCACTGTTTCCCCATCTATTTCCCATGAAGTGATGGGACCGAATGCCATGATCTTCATTTTCTGAATGTTGAGCTTTAAGCCAACTTTTTCTCTCTCCTCTTTCACTTTCATCAAGAGGCTTTTTGGGTCCTCTTCACTTTCTGCCATAAGGGTCGTGTCATCTGTATATCTGAGGTTATTGATATTTCTCCCGGCAATCTTGATTCCAGCTTGTGTTTCTTCCAGTCCAGTATTTCTCATGATGTACTCTGCATATAAGTTAAATAAGCAGTGAGACAATATACAGCCTTGACGTACTCCTTTTCCTATTTGGAACCAGTCTGTTGTTCCATGT
>SJYX01004897.1:318875-329975 GCA_006410675.1 Oreotragus oreotragus | reverse complement strand
TTTCTTGAAGAGATCTCTAGGCTTTCCCATTCTGTTGTTTTCCTCTATTTCTTTGCATTGATCGCTGAAGAAGGCTTTCTTATCTCTTCTTGCTATTCTTTAGAACTCTGCATTCAGATGTTTATATCTTCCCTTTTCTCCTTTGCTTTTCACCTCTCTTCTTTTCACAGCTATGTGTAAGGCCTCTCCAGACAGCCATTTTGCTTTTTTGCATTTCTTTTCCATGGGGATGGTCTTGATCCCTGTCTCCTGTACAATGTCACGAACCTCATTCCATAGTTCATCAGGTACTCTACCTATCGGATCTAGGCCCTTAAATCTATTTCTCACTTCCACTGTAAAATGCAGCCTTTATAAATATTAATTATCATTATTTCACATAAACAAATTTTTAAATTTCCTCTCTAATTCCTTAACATTCCCTCTACTTTTCAAATAAATCCATTACCCTCACTCACTGTTAAAGAGATTTCTTTTCAGCACAAAACCTAGAAGCATCCATCCTTTCCTCTTGTCCTGGTAACAAGGACTATTTCTGGGTTTTCCTTCCTTCTCTCTTAATTCATTCTCCTGCTTTTCAATAGAACACAGAACTGACTTTTCTTTGGTTATCAGTACTTACTGTGACAAAAATACACTTCTGCCACTAAGTTGTCTTAGAGTGAGTATTTTTTTAAATCATGCAAACTGTAGCTGGGTTCAGGAAGGTACTTTATTAATCAAGATTCTAACGCAAAATGGTTAAGGCAAGAGGAGGAGCTTCATTGGATTACTAAGATCAAGAGAGGGCTAAAGACTAAGAAAGTGGTAAAAGCAGGGAGACAACTGTTCTTCAGAAAATCGTGAAACCAGGGATAAAATTCTGGCAGCTTCCTTTCCTCCTCTTAGTTTCTCTCTTAGATTTCTCTCTGTCAGTTCCAGCTTTATTCTCTAGCACTGTAGACAACTTCTCTCATGTGACAGTTGCACCCCACACATTTTATATCTTACAAATCTCTCCCCAAAAGATGCTTACTCATTCTCAATAATAGTATGAGACACTTCATGGAAAGTCCCAGAGTAGCTTAGCTTAGGTCATAGTCAACTCTTGAATTAAACAGTTGTGACAAAAAAAGCATCATGCTGCAGGGGGTGCAGGTGCCCCTCGAGCTGCAGAAACAAACTGGGAGCCCAGAGATGGGAAGACAGCAAGCTTGGCAGATAACACTGTAGTGCCCACCACAGACCAATAAAAGTCCACCTTTCTGCAAAACCCATTCTCTCATTTGAACCTACATTAAAAGCATGTACATTTTAATAAACATTATAAAAGTGTAAAAGTGAAAAAAAAGAGTGAGTATAACTATAGTCTAGCTTAATTGTTAGATTACCATGGGTTTCATGCAGCTACACTCCACAGTAACTATTTACTGTTATTTAAAGGTACATACACACCTGCCAGTACAGCAAAAGCAGGTTTGATCCCTGGGCCAGAAGATCCACTGAGGGTGGAAATGGCAACCCACTCCAGTATTCTGGCCTGGAAAACCTCATGAACGGAGGAGTCTGTGTATTTCAGTCTATGTGGCTGTGAAAGAGTCAGACACAACTGAGGAATTGAGCAGGCAGGCATACACCTATAGGTTCACAATTGCTATAATTACTTTTAAACTAAAAATTAACAGTGAGATCTAGAAAGTGAAATTCAAACTTTGTATGAAAATTAAATGATAAAAGTAGTTTTGGTTCTGAGACAAGTACAATAAAAATGACACCTACAAATCACGTCTCCTATGAAAGTTTCAGTCTCATCTCTTCTACCAAATATCCATTCCCATCTCATATTTCAACTACCTCTAGATTTCATGAGGTGGGAAAAAAACCTCTTATTTCACACTGAGTACCCCTTATTCCAGGAAGCTCTCCTTATTCATATGTGAATGGAATCTGTATAGAAAATTTAAATGCTCTTGTCGTGAACTTATAAAAAATGTTTTCAAACATTGCCATTGAAATAATTTACTAGAAATAAAAGATGTGTAAGAACACAGGAATTTAATTGAAATATTCTTTGTGCTGTGAATTAGTTCTTAGAAATGTGGACATTCTGGGATGAACTTGGGGTAAGCTTCTTTGGAGGTATTAGGAATACTTTCATTGGGTGGGAGGAGTTTTAAAAAGCTAATTTCTACACCTTTTAAAAATACTAACTTATTTTCTATGTAACACCATTTTAAGACATTATACCATTTGCACCAAAAGGTACCAATATACTTAAAACTAGGATAACTACAGCACTTAGTGTCTAAACTTGCACACATTTGAGACTCAAGGGAGCCCTATTAAAAACTATGCCAGGACTGCAGAGTAAACTAAAATAGCCTTGCCCAAATAGTCATAAAATTATCTCACCTAAAAAATAAAGTTTGATCAATTTATCTTTACATTTTACTTAATTTTCTAATGATACTGTAAAGGAAAAAATATTTTTTGTCTTCTTTTTGAGCAAAATGAGGAATGCTATAATTGACTTATTTATATAAAATGGTCACATGTGACTGAAAAAGCTTTAAAGAAAGTCTGATTATTTATACAATCTTAACTCATAGAGACATCATTTAGAATTCATACCTAGGTTTTTAGTCTAACAAAGTGTTAACATTTTTATTTGGCCAAAAGCAGACTAGACCTTGGAACTCCCCAAGCACAGGTGGATCACAGCCCCTCCCCTCTCCCACAGCTCTGGAGATTTCCAATAGGCTAAGGCCTCTGTCCAACAATAGAACTGAAGCCATAAATCAAACCTTCCTTAGAATCATGCTGAAAGTACTGGGATAGCTGCTGGTCTGTTATTATTCTTAGCAAAGAGTTTTCAATCCTAAATTCTTGCAAGGCAACACCTTAAGATTAAAAACTGAAAGGAACATATCAGCTGAGGACTGCATGCACTCACTATGAAAAAATAAAAGTAAAAAAAATTTTAAAGTTTTCATGTTTTCCAGAATTATTAATGTTTTGAACTTCTATTTCAATTCACTTTCACTTCTTAGCACCATGCTAACATTTCCCAGTTTTGACATAAAACAATGTAGATAGCTCTACAAGGTATTAATGACAACACGGAGTCTGTTTCCCTGCACGTTGATTCTAGCATTTCCTTTGCTCTCCAAAAACTGTGAAGATCAAATATCTCTTAGTATTTATCACTACTTAAAATCCTTTAGACATGTTAGAAACTCTTTTCTTTATAAGTCTTTTCCCCTGTGATCCCCCAGGAAATTTTTCTATCTACTCATAAAAATACAGATTTCATTTGTACAACTATGTAACACATTTTTTAATGAACTCTATGGGCTATAGCCCATAATTCTGAAGCATTCAGATTGAGATCTTAGATTTTAGGTCCATTTCATTCTCTTCCTGAACTGAAGGTACAGAGAAACAAGTAACATTTGAGAATTATGGGAGTTTTTAATATAAATTTATTTATTTTAATTGGAGGTTAATTACTTTACAATATTATATTGGTTTTGCCATACATCAATCTCTAGCTTGTAACTGAATGTTGAAATATGAGGGCCAGTGGTGCAATTGCACACTATTAAAACATTATGAGTAAGGATTAATCTCTTCTTCTACAGGGTCACCACANATATAAATTTATTTATTTTAATTGGAGGTTAATTACTTTACAATATTATATTGGTTTTGCCATACATCAATCTCTAGCTTGTAACTGAATGTTGAAATATGAGGGCCAGTGGTGCAATTGCACACTATTAAAACATTATGAGTAAGGATTAATCTCTTCTTCTACAGGGTCACCACAGCGCTGGATGAAGTCACTTAAAAGTGAATTCTGTCACCTTGTGAAGACAAATTCTCCAGTATTCTAAGTATCTTTCAAGGATGATTTATTACCTATATTTAAATACAGGATGAAGTAATTCAATCATTTTTCAAATAAATTTGTCAGTAAGGTATAAATCATAACTCAGGGAGGGAGAGGAAAGCCCATAATGTCCTGCTCTGTATCCATTTAGGGTATGAGTAAGTTGATCATGCTCAAAATGAACTAAGTAACTTATATGCCTCCCACTATTAAAAGTAAATTTAGTAAATGAACCATTATAATTTAATGTAATTTTCTCATTGTTGTGCAATAGTCTTTTGTAAGTTTGTGAAATATTTTAAATGTTAAAGAGTGAGGGAAACATCCTTCCAAATATATATAATGAATATATGTATGATACAGATATGGAGAATTAACACATATAACTATATAGGGAAAAAATGAATACATACAGATGTGTGAAGAAATTATTCACAAATAACAACAAAAAAGATGTTGAAAAGTGAAAGTATCAGTCACTCAGTCATGTTCAACTCTTTGAGACCCTATGGGCTGTAGCCTGCCAGGCTCCTCTGTTCATGGAATTCTCCAGGCAATATACTGGAGTGGGTTGCCATTTCCTCCTCTAGGGAATCTTCCTGGCTCAGGGATTGAACCCAGGTCTCCTGTATTGCAAGTAGATTTTTTACCATCTGAGTCATTAGAGAAGTCAGAAAAACTATTTATCAGTGAACTAATAATGCAGTATTTGGTGCTGAGTGAAAGAAACTCTCTCTCCCATTTATGTGGGTCTCTCCTGTGCTGAGTTTATTGTGAAATTGTGTTTTCCACAATTTTATACCCAGCTAGTCACCATGAGCCTTAACCTTAAGAAGTGTGAAGGGCTCCTGAACACCAACCATATGCACCCGAAGTCATTTTCTCAATAATGAGTCAATATACGTCTTAATTTTAGTTTTAAGGTCTTAAGATTTTTACATGTTTAGAAAGCTCATCAGATGATAGTAAAACTGAGAGTAGAACTGCTTTAATAGTTTGGTTTCCTCTAAGCATCACAACTAACTGTGACTAATCCCCCCAAATTAGTTTAATTTCATGTAATAAAGCAATTCAAAATACAGGACAAAATAATTCTCTTAAAGATGAGACAGATTAATAAATTCACTGTTCCTGAATGCTGTGAATTCATCTGAGGACATTTAACATTCCATAGTTCTACAACCCTGACAAATTTTTTTAAACCTAGAGAGTAGTAAATTTTCACTTTCTTTCTTAGAATATGCTATATCTGAACACAGTTTATGTCTCAATTTTTTACTTTCTTAACATACTAACAGCTCAACTTTTAAGTCAAATTAGAGGAAGGAACTTAAGTTGACGATAACAATAAAGGACAACAGAGAAATAGATACCAAAAAAGCCTCTTTTCCATTTTAAGTATCAATATTATGGGTTTTTTTTCATTTAAATAATACCTTTATAGAATTTGGTTTGTCATCTTTGTATTCAAAAAAGTATCAGATTTAATATATCTCACATAGCAATGAGATTGCAAAATACATTCTTACTGCTCTCTGACTCTCAACAATTTACCCTAAGCTACAAAACCAGGTAAAATAAATTATCAGTAGCAAAGGAGAAGGTAATAAATTTTCCATAATGTAATTATCATAATTGGGTTACCTACCTACATAAAAATGCAAGTTAAAATAAACAATATTCCCTAGATGCTGGATTGATAAAAGTCTGAAAATTAGTTTTTAATAAAAANAGCTACAAAACCAGGTAAAATAAATTATGAGTAGCAAAGGAGAAGGTAATAAATTTTCCATAATGTAATTATCATAATTGGGTTACCTACCTACATAAAAATGCAGGTTAAAATAAACAATATTCCCTAGATGCTGGATTGATAAAAGTCTGAAAATTAATTTTTAATAAAAACTGGTAGTAATTTAACTCATGGTATGCCAGTGAAGTGAACGTACATTATTGAAATTTAGAGAAAATATTCTCTTGGAAAAGAACACCTCAATCTTTCTAAAAACTATTTTGCAAACCTTTCTCTAAAAGTCTTATATTTTGATTCATTATAGAGGCCCCTGAAATGCCCCCCAAATTACAGCCAAAATTCAACAGCAAAAAGTAAATCCCTTTGGTTGCTAATGTTGAAATTACTTTTCTTGTTCCAACCCCCTGGCTATCTAAGTGGCTCCAGGAGGCAAATATCCGAATGCATACAGGGAGATGTGACATGAGATTGCCCAAAATAAAACCTTAATTTCTCCCTAGATCCTTTCCTTGGAATCTATATTATTTCTTCTCATAATATGGGCAAGTTCACCCATCTTGAGGTACTTTTCATTATGATTTAAAGGTATCTATTTCTCCCATCATGACTACAGTGTCCTAACCCCTTACCTCCTGAGACTCACAGTCTACTTCCCAGAAATATGAGAGTAGAGTGTCTCTAACCTGTGCAGGGTAACTAGCAATCCCTCCTACTCTGCACAACTGCCAGGCTCCATAATGAAATGCATATGTTGCCAGCTCCAACCATCCAGCCTTAGGGAACAGCGTTTCCTTTCTTCAGTTTGCCACAGCACAGAAAACCAGAAGTGGAATATTTCTCCTTTTCCCAAGCCAGAATGGGTTTCTAGACCCTTTAGATGTGGAAAAGAGATTCAGCGTACTATCCACTATATTATTATGGCAATCATGACATACTTGAGACTTTTTATTGCTCAAGCTATTTTCTTTATTGGCATAAAATAGGGCCAAAAAATTATCAGGGGATAACATCACCACTATTACAGGCATTAAAGAATTGAACAAACAGCTATTTCAGCTGTTTTCTGATTTTTCTATTGCTACAAGCACATGAAAATCCCTATATGGATCACGCCACATGGAAATAAATATATTTCAAGTAACATTTGAAGAAAGAACATGCTATTGGACTATAACAAAAGGAAAAAGTGTAACTCTTTGCATGTGTTTATCAAGATGTCTGGGGAGAATATGTTTGTTCAGTTTTAGGACTCCAAGTATGCAAGAGCATAAGGGTCAAGACATATCCGGGGCCACCACAGAGGGGTTCAATAACAAATATAACAGGTGTTTTGCCACTTTATTGTGTGGTTCAGGCACACAAAAGCACAAAGCATAAGAACTGAGAGCAGAATTCCTCTGAAAGAGAACTATTTTTTATAAGCATATCAACTAGATCCTGGCTCGGTTGTAAAAAGACTACTCTCTCTACACATAGTCAGGATGGTTGAAGACTGAGAAAAGATAAGTAAATTTTACTCCATAAAAACAAATCTGGGTTACCAACAGTAACTCAAAATGGAGGAGATTAGGAGCAGGAATAGAGACTAGACAGAGAACTGGAGAAGGGAGAGGATGGGGGAGAAACCAGACCAACAGAGGGTGAAGGCAGGGCAAGGATCTGAGAGGAGAGCAGTGCACCTGGAAAATCAGTGGCGGATAAAATTTTAGAAATAAGGATGTTTAATATTTACTGTTAAGTTTTTTTTTTAGTACTATCCACTATATTATTATGGCAATCATGACATACTTGAGACTTTTTATTGCTCAAGCTATTTTCTTTATTGGCATAAAATAGGGCCAAAAAATTATCAGGGGATAACATCACCACTATTACAGGCATTAAAGAATTGAACAAACAGCTATTTCAGCTGTTTTCTGATTTTTCTATTGCTACAAGCACATGAAAATCCCTATATGGATCACGCCACATGGAAATAAATATATTTCAAGTAACATTTGAAGAAAGAACATGCTATTGGACTATAACAAAAGGAAAAAGTGTAACTCTTTGCATGTGTTTATCAAGATGTCTGGGGAGAATATGTTTGTTCAGTTTTAGGACTCCAAGTATGCAAGAGCATAAGGGTCAAGACATATCCGGGGCCACCACAGAGGGGTTCAATAACAAATATAACAGGTGTTTTGCCACTTTATTGTGTGGTTCAGGCACACAAAAGCACAAAGCATAAGAACTGAGAGCAGAATTCCTCTGAAAGAGAACTATTTTTTATAAGCATATCAACTAGATCCTGGCTCGGTTGTAAAAAGACTACTCTCTCTACACATAGTCAGGATGGTTGAAGACTGAGAAAAGATAAGTAAATTTTACTCCATAAAAACAAATCTGGGTTACCAACAGTAACTCAAAATGGAGGAGATTAGGAGCAGGAATAGAGACTAGACAGAGAACTGGAGAAGGGAGAGGATGGGGGAGAAACCAGACCAACAGAGGGTGAAGGCAGGGCAAGGATCTGAGAGGAGAGCAGTGCACCTGGAAAATCAGTGGCGGATAAAATTTTAGAAATAAGGATGTTTAATATTTACTGTTAAGTTTTTTTTTTCTTTTAATGTTGGGCTATGTTGGATAACTTAACTAAGGAAATAACTGTTGTTATTATTATTATAGCTCCTCCAGCCTGTAAAGGACCTACAAATCATCAAAATTATACCTCTCACTACATCACATGGAAGTATCGGAGGAAATGAAAGATGACATGACATGACACTCCAATGACATGGAGAAGAAAGGAAGCCACAGTTGGTAGTGGTAAGACACAAGAAAAATAAAAACTTGCTTTGGGGCTGGTGCATGGGGATGATCTGGAGGGATGATATGGGGTGGGAGGTGGGAGGGGGCGTTCATGTTTGGGAGTTCATGTACACCCGTGGCGGAGTCATGTCAATGTATGCCAAAACCAATACAGTACTGTAAAGTAAAATTAAATTAAAATNTGGGGATGATCTGGAGGGATGATATGGGGTGGGAGGTGGGAGGGGGCATTCATGTTTGGGAGTTCATGTACACCCGTGGCGGAGTCATGTCAATGTATGCCAAAACCAATACAGTACTGTAAAGTAAAATTAAATTAAAATTAAAATTAAAAAAAAGAGGTAAAATAGAAAAAAAAATTAGTGGAAAAGGTGACTAGGATAAATTCCTGTCAGTTTTGTAGGGGACACATGGGGAATTCAAGTCATTTTTATTTTGATACCAAGGGATCACACATCCTCTATAGGCTCAGACTTGAGGAAGTTCAGGGAACTGGCATTTGGTTATAGCATAAGCAATTAGCACTGGAATGCTAGGTGTAGTTAGTATTCAATAAATCACAGGAGAGCCACAAAACAGTACATGTAGCTATTCTGGAGCTATTTTAATAGTGTGCATCTTAAGAGTGTACAGCTACATCTTCTCTCAACCTACCTGCAAACAAAAATATAGTTTCAAATAGCAGCATAGTCATCTGCGATCCGTTAGAAAACAAATAAGTTTTTCAGGAACCAAAAACAAAAACATCTAAAAGGCAACATACCTAAAATCCTTAAGGCTACTAGGCTGAGCAAATCAGTTAATAGTAGGAAGACAAATTTATCAGCTTATCTTTTTAGAATATATATATACAATGGAAAATACTGATTCCTTATAGCTGCATGCACTCTATTTACAAGAACTAGAAAATGAAGGAAATGCTACTGTCCAATGGGATATAATTGTTAAATTCAATCCATAATGATTGAAATAGTGCAAGATCATTTAAGGGGATGTATAACACATCTAAAGAAAGAAAATATTAGCTATGCAGGAAAGAATAAAAGAAGTTTTCAAAGACAAAAGTTGTACTCAGTGGTGCATATGCAAGTGAAGCAATCCATTATCCTTAAAGTCTCAACCTGCTGAGTCGGTGGATATCAGGTGCATTAGGCTCCCTTAGTTGGCATCTTGAAACATTCAAATCATAAATCTGACTCCACAGTTACTAAGTATAACTGGGTGTTTGTATTCACAATTACAAATCCCTATGTAGACCTGTTTAAATTAAAAGATGTTTACTCCTTGGAAGAAAAGTTATGACCAACCTAGATAGCATATTGAAAAGCAGAGACATTACTTTGCCAACAAAGGTCTGTCTAGTCAAGGCTATGGTTTTTCCGTTAGTCATGTACGGATGTGAGAGTTGGACTGGGAAGAAAGCTGAGTGCCGAAGAATTGATGCTTTTGAACTGTGGTGTTGGAGAAGACTCTTGAGAGTCTCTTGGACTGCAAGGAGATCCAAACAGTCCATTCTAAAGGAGATCAGCCCTGGGTGTTCTTTGGCAAGAACAATGCTAAAGCTGAAACTCCAGTACTTAGGCCACCTAATGCGAAGAGTTGACTCACTAGAAAAGACTCTGATGCTGGGAGGGATTGAGGGCAGGAGGAGAAGGGGATGACAAAGGATGAGATGGTTGGATGGCATCACCGAGTCGGTGGACGTGAGTTTGAATTAACTCCAGGAGCTGGTGATGGACAGGGAGGCCTGGCGTGTTGTGATTCATGGGGTCACAAAGAGCTGGACACGACTGTGCGACTGAACTGAACTGAACTGAACTGAACTGAGACCTGCATTCTCTAGGTAATTTGCCTACAAGGAGCTAAAATACAGCTGTAGTGTAATAAATTGGTCATTCTGTTTATACACCAAGTTTTGAGTTCATAATATAAGTCTATCCTTGAGAGGCAAATCCACACTCTGAGACCTGAGAACCAGATTGCTGAGACTGGTAAACTGAGGTCCAAGTCCTGGGTCATCACAGATCAACTTAAGAATGACCTTCCTGAGAAGCAACTAGAAATGAATTTTTAGGTATAATCCCACATGTACATTTTATGAAAGAAATATATATTAATATGCATATGTAAGATAGACTTTACTACAATTATAAACAGTAAAAGACTTTTTAAAATTAATTTTTATTACAGTATAATTGATTTATAATATTGTATTAGCTTCTACCATAAGCAAACTGAATAAGTTATACATACACATATATCTACTCTTCTTTTAGACTTTATACCCACATAGGTCATTACAGAGTATTGAACAGATTCCCTGTGCTATATAGTAGATTCTTATTACTTACCAATTTTATATATAGTAATTTATATGTGTCAGTCCATATCTCCCAATTTATCTCTCCCTCCACTTTCCACCCTGGTAATCATAAGTTTGTCTTCTACATCTATGACTATTTGTTTTGTAAATAAGTTCTTTTACATTTTTTTTTTTTTTAGATTTTGCTTATCAGTAATATCATTTATTTTTCTGTGCTTGACTTATTTCACTATGTTCATCCATGCTGTTGCAAATGACAATATTTCACTTTTTATGGTTGAGTATTATTCCTTTATATATATGTGTGTGTGTGTACATATATATATATATATATATATATAT
>SJYX01004897.1:241907-289558 GCA_006410675.1 Oreotragus oreotragus | reverse complement strand
TCCAGTCCATTTTAGATCAGTAATTCCTAATATGTCTATTTTAACTCTTGCCATATCCTGTTTGACCACTTCCAATTTGTCTTGATACCACCCTTATGGCAGAAAGTGTAGAGGAACTAAAAACCCTCATGATGAAAGTGAAAGAGGAGAGTGAAAAAGTTGGCTTAAAGCTCAACATTCAGAAAACGAAGATCATGGCATTTGGTCCCATCACTTCATGGGAAATAGATGGGGAAATTGGAAACAATGTCAGACTTTATTTTGGGGGGCTCCAAAATCACTGCATATGGCGATTGCAACCATGAAATTGAAAGACGCTTACTCCTTAGAAGGAAAGTTATGACCAACCTAGGTAGCATATTATAAATCATAGATATTACTTTGCCAACAAAGTCCATCTAGTCAAGGCTATGGTTTTTCCAGTGGTCATGTATGGATGTGAGAGTTGGACTGTGAAGAAAACTGAGCGCCAAAGCATTGATGCTTTTGGACTGTGGTGTTGGAGAAGACTCTTGAGAGTACCTTGCACTGCAAGGAAATCCAACCAGTCCATCCTAAAGGAGACCACTCCTGGATGTTCATTGAAATAACTGATGCTGAGTCTGAAACTGCAATACTTTGGCCACTTCATGCGAAGAGTTGACTCATTGGAAAAGACTTTGATGCTGGGAGGGATTGGGGGCAGGAGGAGAAGGGGACAACCAAGGATGAGATGGCTGGATGGCATCACTGATTCAATGGGTGTGAGTCTGAGTGAACTCCGGGAGTTGGTGATGAACAGGCAGGCCTGGCGTGCTGTGATTCATGGGGTTGCAAAGAGTTGGACACGACTGAGTGACTGAACTGAACTGAACTGAATTTGTCTTGATTCACGGACCTAACATTCCAGGTTCCTATGCAATATAGCTCTTTGCAGCATCAGAGTTTACTTCCATCACCAGTGACATCCACAACTGGGTGTTGGTTTCATTTTGGCTCCAACTCTTCATTCTTTCTGGAGTTGTTTTTCCACTGATCTCCAGTTGCATATTGGGCTCCTATCGATCTGGTGAGTTCATCTTTCAGTGTCCTATCTTTTGCCTATTTCATACTGTTTGTGGGGTTCTCAAGCCAAGCATACTGAAGTGGTTTGCCATTCCCTTCTCCAGTGGACCACGTTTTGTCCAAACTCTCCACCATGGCTCGTCTATCCTGGGTAGCCGTACATGGCATGGCTCATAGTTTCATTGAGTTAGACATGACTCCTGCCCATGTGATCAGTTTGTTTAGTTTTCTGTGATTGTTGCTTTCTTTCTGTCTGCCCGCTGATGGATAAGGATTAGAGGCTTATGAAAGCTTCCTGATGGGAGAGACTGACTCTTGGGGAAACTGAATTTTGTTCTGAGGGGTGGAGCCATGCTCAGTAAACCTTTAATCCAATTTTCTGTTGATTACTGGGCTGTGTTCCTTCCCTGTTGTTTGACCTGAGGCTTAACTATGATGGAGGTAATGAAGATAATGGCGACTTCCTTCAAAAGGTCCCATGCATGCACTGATGCACTCAGTGCCCCCGACTCTGCAGCGGGCCACCACCAATCCACACCTCTGCCAGAGACTCCTGGACACTCATGGGCAAGTCTGGGTCCATCTCTTGTGGGGTCACTGCTCCTTTCTTCTGGGTCCTGGTGCACACAGGTCTTGTATGTGCCCTCCAAGAGTATGTTTCCCCAGTGCTGTGTAAGTTCTGGTGGCTCTAGGTGAGGTTAATAGTGTCCTCCTCCAAGAGGTCTTATGCCATACCCAAGTCTACTGCACCCAGAGTGCCTGCCCCTGCCGCAGGCCACTGCTGACCAAAACCATCTCAGGAGACATTCAAACAGTCCTGGCTTAGTCTCTGTGGGGTCTCTGGGTCCTTATGTGCACAAGGTTTGTTTGAGCCCTCCAAGCATCTCTGGCAGGTGTGGGGTTTGATTATAAATGCGATTTTGCCCCTCCTACCATCTTACTGGGGCTTCTCCTTTGCCCTTGGAAGTGGTGTATCTTTTTAGGTGGGATCCAACATTCTCCTGTTGATGGTTGTTCAGCAATGAGTTGTAATTTTGAAGCTCTCACAGGAGATGAGCACATGTCCTTCTACTCCGCCATCTTGTGTGGTATGCTTTCAGGCTTCCATGGCGCCTCCATGGATGAGAATTTCATTCCCACATCCAGGGTCATTCAGCTCATAGGCCTCTTTTCCCTGTGGCAGTATCCTTCAGCTATTCCTGGCCATGTGTTCCAACTAGTCTCTCCAGCAGCCCAGATGCTCAGCAGACGAATCTTCATTGACACAGTGCAGAAGATAGTCTCATTTTCAGCCAGATATGTAACAGAAAAGGAGCACTGTGGTTTGAGGCTGGTCTCCACACAGTGGGTACACAAGGACCTAGTCAAGTTGACACATAAGATTAACCACCACATATGACACCTTTCTTTTCAGAACAGCTAGAGCTCTAATGAATATTTAATAACCACTTCTCAGCTAAAGATAGTTTCCACTTAAAGTCAGGATAATTTGCCAACTCACTGGATACTGAGGGACAAGAATGGGCAGGGTAAAGAAGGAGAGTAGTGCCTTGACTTTACTTTCCAGAGACAAAGCAAGAAATCAAAATGCTGTTGATTGGTGATAATGGGCCATTCATGGTGGGCAAGCCTGGCAGTACTAGGCCTGGCTCTAGGTACCATTTTCCACTACTTTAAGACAAAGGGCACCCAGCTGTTGTTGGGACATGGGCAGACAACTCCAACTTCATTCAGACAGAAACAAAGTCAGCAGAAGTGCATTGGAAACCCAAGGACTTTAGCAACTGTTAGATCTTTCCTTTGAGGGATCAAACAATCCTGGTCACAATCACCTACAGCAGGTCAGGGATGCATGGCTTTGCCAAGGGACTCCTAGTTGTTGATTGAAGGGCATGTTCATCCACAGGAGCTCAAGACACTGGCCCTTCCACCAGGCCCAGCTCCTCCTGAGAATGTCATAGTCAGATTAATACACTTCTCTACATGCTAGTTCTGCTTCCTCATGTTTTAATCAGCCAGATTTAATTGATGATGTTGGTCTTCCTCCCATTAGAAAGGAGCTGATCTTTATTTATGCTAAAATAAGGAGAAAATATTCATGACAATTACATCATTTTTATAACTGGTGACATCATCATAGCTGGTATGTACTTTCTTGCACTATCTATTCTGTATTCCCTTTGCCTTCAACAAGTCTCTCAGCTGGACATGGTTATTTACCTGATGGAGTGACTCAGTCCTTCATTCCTGAAGCATGTGGGCTATTAGTAGTCCTGCTTGGATTAGATTGTCATAGTTTTCTACTGAAATTAACCATAGGGTATAATACTAAGAGATGACCTCAGGTGTCTCTTATATTCCAGACATGTTGTTCCTCACCTCCTTGTGAAGTAGTTGTCCAATTTCTCCTTGCTAATCAGGATCAGCCACCTCAGCCAGCACAGTTAACTGCTTTATTTGCCTATAGAACTGAAGATCCCCAAGTAGCCAAGTGGCAATCTTTACTTTATGTCTCCTGGTAGAAGTATTCTTCCCTCTGAAACTAAGACTTCTAGGCCAGCAGAGTATAAGGTCATGAGAACAGGAAGCAGAATTTTGCCAGTGGGTCACTATAAGTAACAGTAAGTGGTGCTACTCCCATTTCCACCCCAAGTTTCCTGAATCAATGAATCCTGGCTATGGGAGAAACAACACCATATACCGGACACTGGTTTAGGAAAAAAATGGCCTTCTAGAAAATGATGTCTCAGGCCTGCAAGTTATTGCTGTAAAGTTGACATTGTAACAGAGTCTTAAAAAGGTTACACAAGATGAAGTTGTGGTATATATATACTACATATATCTTATGCATATACCATGAACTATTATTCAGCAATAAAAGTAATGAAATAATATCACTTGCAGCAATATGGATGGACCAAGAGATTGTCATACCGAGTGAAGTATGGTAGACAGAGAAAGACAAACATCATAGAATGCTTATTTGTGGAATCTAAAAAAAAATGGTACAAACAAACTTATTTACAAAACAAATAGTGTCACAGATATAGAAAACAAACTTATGATTAACAGGAGGAAAGTAAGGGAGGAGATAAATTAGGAGATTAGGATTAACATACACACACTGTTAGGCTTCCCAGGTGGTACAGATGGTAACGAATCTGCCAGAAATGCTGGAGACTTGGATTCAATTCTTGGGTGAGGAAGATCTCCTGGAGCAGGAAACAGCAACCCGCTCCAGTATTCTTGCCTGAAGAATTCCATGGACAGAGGAGCCTGGTAGGCTACAGTCCATGGGGTCGCAAAGAGATGGACATGACTGAAGGGGTTAACACTTACTTACACACGCTATTATACATAAAACAAGTAATTAGAAAGGACCTATTGTATTAGTTCAGTTTTTCAGTTCAGTCGCTCAGTCCTGTCCAACTCTTTGCGACCCCATGGACTGCAGAACGCCAGGCCTCCCTGTCTAACACCAACTCCGAGAATTTACTCAAACTCATGTCCATTGAGTCAGTGATGTCATCCAACCATTTCATCCTCTGTCATCCCCTCCTTCTCTCACCTTCAATCTTTCCCAGCATCAAGGTCTTTTCCAATGAGTCAGTTCTTCTCATAAGGTGGCCAAAGTATTAGAGTTTCAGCTTCAGCATCAGTCCTTCCAATGAACACTCAGGACTGATTTCCTTTAGGGTAGACTGGTTGGATCTTCTTGCAGTCCAAGTGACTCTCAAGAGTCTTCTCCAACAGCCTGGTTCAAAAGCACCAATTCTTCTGCGCTAAGCTTCCTTTATAGTTCAACTCTCATATCCATACACGACTAGTAGAAAAACCATAGCTTTTACTAGATGGACCTTTGTTGGCAAAGTAATGTCTCTGCTTTAGCATAGGGAAATCTACTCTGTAATGGCATACTTGGAAGAAAATTTAAAGAGTGGATATATGTATATGTATAACTGACTCACTTTGCTGTGCATTGGAAATGAACACAACATTATAAATCAACTGTACTCACACAAACGCCATTCCACTATTCTATCAAGCCAATTGCTGTGAGGATGATAAAGACAAGGTAAGATCAGTGAGTTCCATAAAGATATGCCCAGTACATTTGCTATGAAGTAAGTTTATTGATCTCAAAGGGAAAAAAAAATGCAAGAAGATAAAATGGTTGTCTGAGGAGGCCTTACAAATAACTGAGGAAAGAAGAAAAGCAAAATGCAAGGGAGAAAGGAAAATATATACCCTACTGAATCCAGAGTTCCAGAGAAGAGCAAGGAGAGATAAGAAAGCCTTTGTAAATGAACAATGCAAAAAATGGAGAAAAACAATAGAATGGAAAAGATGAAAGATCTCCTCAAGGGAACTGAAGATATCAAGGGAAAAATTCATGTAAGGAAGGGCATGATAAAAGACAGAAAAAGCAAAGACCTCACAGAAGCAGAAGAGATTAAGAAGAGGTTGCAAGAACACACCGAAAAGCTATACAAAAAAAGGTCTTAATGACCTGGATAATCACGATGGTGTGGTCATACACCTAGAGCCAGATATCCTGGAGTGTGAAGTCAAGTGGGTCTTAGGAAGCATCACTACCAACAAATCTAGTGGTGATAATGAAATGTCAGATGAGCTATTTAAAATTCTAAAAATTTGTGCTGTTAAAGTGCTGACTCAATATGTCAACAAATTTGGAAAACAGCAGCAGCCACAGGACTGGAAAAAAGTTAGTTTTCATTACATTCCCAAAGAAGAGCATTGTCAAAGAATGTTCAAGCTACTGTACAATTGTGCTCATATCACATGCTAGCAAAGTTATGCTCAAAATCCTTCAAGCTAAGCTTTAGTAGTACATGAACTGAGAACTTCCAGATGTACAGTACAAGCTGGGTTTAGAAAAGACAGAGGAACCAGAGATCAAACTGCCAACATTTGTTTGATCAGGGAGGAATGAAGAGAATTCCAGAAAAACATCTACTTCTGCTTCACTAACTACATTAAAGCCTTTGATTGTATGGGTCACAACAAACTGTGGAAAAATCTTAAGAGATAAGAGTACCAGGCTCCTGAGAAACCAGTATGTGAGTCAAGAAGCAACAATTAAAACTGAACATGAAACAATGGACTGGTTCAAAACTGGGAAAGCAGTACAACAAAACTGTTCATTGTCATCCTGCTTATTTAACTTACATGTAGAGTACATCACACAAATTTCTGGGCTGCTTGAAACACAAGCTGGATTTAAGATTGCCAGGAGAAATATCAACATCCTCAACATATGTAGATGATACTATTCTAATAACAGAAAGCAAAGAGAAACTAAAGAGACTCTTGATGAGGGTGAAAAAGGAGAGTGAAAAACTGGCTTAAAATTCAACATTCAAAAAACTAAGATCATGGCATACAGTCCCATCAGTTCATGGCAAATAGAAGGGGGAAACGTGAAAGCAGTGACAAATTTTATTTTGAGGGGCTCCAAAATCACTGTGGATGGCGATTGAAGCCATTAAATTAGAAGACACTTGCTTCTTGAGAGGAAAGCTATGACAAACCTAGACAGCATATTGAAAAGCAGAGACATCACTTTGCTGACAAAATCTGTATAGTCAAAGCTATGGTTTTTCCAGTAGTCATGTACAGAAGTGAGTTTTGGACCCTAAAGAAGACTGACTGCTGAAGAACTGATTCTTCTGAATTGTGGTGTTGTAGAAGACTCTTGTGAGTCCCTTGGACAGCAAGGAGATCAAACCAGTCAATCCTAGAGGAAATCAACCCTGAATAGTCACTGGAAGGACTGATGCTGAAACTGAAGCTACCTGATGTGAAGACCCAACTCACTGGAAAACACCCTGATGCTGGGAAAGATTGAAGACAAATGGAGAAGGGGGCATCTGAGGCCTAAACAGTTAGATAGCATCAATGGACATGAATTTGAGCAACTCCAAGAGACAGCAGAGGACAGAGGAGCTGGCATGCTGCAGTCTATGGAGTTGCAAAGAGCTGGACATGACTTAGCTACTCAACAACAACAAAGTTCCTAGATCAGAAGATATGCTATGTGAATACATAACAGTAGATAAGGCATAGTATAAGACTACAAATAGTAGTTTTGGCAGAAGCATTGCAAGCAAGGATGGCAAACTTGTATCCAGAGTAAGAGTTTTCTTCCAGTTAAAAAAAAAAAAAAAAGTGCTGCTCCTTCTTGATGGAAGCTGTCCAGTGTAATAAACTTACCACAAGATAGCTAGCTGATCACCCTGGTGAATGGTGCCATACAGGGGCTTGGTCTCTGTAACTGGCAGGTTGGGCACTCAGCAGTGCCTGTAGCCAGGTCATCCTGGGTGAGTGGAAGTCCATGTGGATGAGCACATGTCACCTCCATTCCTGCCACCATGGACACTCTTTGTCCTTGATTCCTTTGGGTGATGACAAGGGTGGACTGGTAGAGCTCCACATGAGGCCAACAAGTGCAGGCTGGGAGAGAGAAGGCAGAGTAGCAAGAAGGAGAACCCTCAACATTTGGGCCATTTCTTCAGGTAACTTACTTGTACCTTCAGGGCCTGCTCAGTTCTACTCATGTTTAAACCACTTCTATTAGATTTTGGACCACTGATGTGCTCATTCAACTGAATTCAGCTTGTTGGGTCAGATAATATTCAGTTCATAATGGGCATCTCAGGTCACATGGTAACTTGGTCAATGCTTGCTTTCAGTCTCTGCTGCTGCTGCTGCTAAGTCACTTCAGTTGTGTCCGACTCTGTGTGACCCCATAGATGGCAGCCCACCAGGCTCCCCCGTCCCTGGGATTCTCCAGGCAAGAACACTGGAGTGGCTTGCCATTTCCTTCTCCAATGCATGAAAATAAAAAGTGAAAGTGAAGTCAATCAGTCGTGTCTGACTCCTAGCGACCCCATGGACTGCAGCCCACCAGGCCCCTCTGTCCATAGGATTTTCCAGGCAAGAGTACTGGAGTGGGTTCCCATTGCCTTCTCCATTTTAGTCTCTACTAAAGACCCAATAACAGTCCAAGAGTTGTTTCTCAAAANTTGATGAGGGTGGGTGGCACTCACCTTCACACTAACCCATCTGTGTGTGGGGGGGGGGGTCCCGGGGGCCTTGCTAGCTCATGCCATGAGCATTGCACTGGTTCCCAGAGGTGAACTGAACAGCAGCTGGTGTGGGGTGTCCCTCAGATGGAGCCGCAGGAGTTGACTGCCCTAGCTGGCAGTCTAGCTGTGGGCCACACTTTTGGAGCCCTCCATCCCCACCCCCCGCCGTCGTTCCCAGGCCCTGGCCCCACAAGGGTCAAGTCTATGAGTGCCCTGGGGCCTTAGGACGCCACCACCTCTGTGTTCCAGGACCAGATTGAGTTCAGCGGGGCTGGGGGTGAGTCCAGCCCAGGCAGGCAGGGGTGGCCCCTCCTCCACCTGCCTGTGTGGTCGTTCCCAGTCTGTGAGTGCCTGGGACCTGCCTTCCAGCCTTCCCCTAGAGGTGCTGACCTTGGCTCCCTCCCCCATTTTGCTGGGCTTTCTCTGCCTCAGTCTTTCTACTGCTTTGTGAGTCTGGGCACAGGGGTCCCCCAAGGTCAACTGACTGGGGTGACCTTGGCTTCCTCTCAAGTGCCGGGCTAAAGGTTTGGGGTTGGAATTTGCCCAGAAACTGTCCAGTTTGTTTTGCTTTTCTGAGCCCTTGCAGCCCCCAGGGCTAGGGCCTTCTGGCAGGGCTGGGGTGGAGAAGTGGACCCTGGCGTTTGGCCAAAGACCAGCAGAGTGGCCACACCCGGGTCTTCCTGGCTTGAGGCGGGGTCTCATCAGCCCGGGTGGACAGTGAAGGCATGGTGGGGGGGTCACTTCCTCTATGAGGCAGCCTGCTCAGCACTGTCACTGCGGAGACTGTGGTTGTCTCCTGGTATCGGGGTTCTTTTGGTGGGGGGTGCCTGGCTAAATAAAAAGACTGTGTCCCAGCTTCCTGCATCTGGTGCGGTCATGGACCTGCGTTCTAGACGATGACAGGGACACAGAGCATGTAACAGTCAGGAGCTCTGCCCTTCTGCTCGGCACCCTGCTTCCTGCGCACTCATCCCAGATTTTGGTGGCACCTTGGACCCTGAAAAGTGACCTTGAGGAGGGAGGCTTATACTTCGATGGAGCAGGCAGGGGAGTCTGGCTCCCTGAGACCTTGACCACCGGTGACAGAACACCTGCCTTCTCTGAACTTTGTACTCAGCAGAGAAATAAACTCTTGTCCTTTGTAAACCCCTGCGGTGTGGTTTTCTGGTGTGTGCAGCAGGCCCAGTGCAGTCTCATTCCACAGGAGCTGGTCTGGTGACCGTCTACCTGGCAGCCCTTCCCCATGGTGAAGGCAGAGGAGGGGCTCGGCCTCAGGCCCACTCGCCAACCCCAGGCACGATCGGCCCCCCTTCCTTCCTGAGGGCCCTTGGTTCTGGGTGCGGCTGTCAGGCTGAAGGATGGCCCCTGTGTCCACTGAATGTCTCAGCTGAGCCACACTGTGGGCAGAACTCTTCCATAGCCCTGGCTGTCAGCCCTGTGGCAATTTCTAGCCCTCGGGAGCTGAGACCAGGCCGTGCAGGCAAGGAAGGCATGACCCCGGCCCTGGTGGATGTGGCAGCTGTTTGGGGCCAGCGTCTCTAGGACTGTCTGGACTGGGAGGTATGAGTAAAGTGGACAATACTGGGGGTGGGGGTGGGGGGAACAGGCTGATCCTCCTGTTGGGGAGCCTGCGGGTCCTGCTCCCAACCCTGGGCTTGGAGCTGCCACAGCTCAAAGCAAACGACCAAGGCTGCGGTGGGGGCTTCTGAGGCCCTAATCCTGGTTCTTCGAGGACACGTGGCTCCAATGCTGGGTTCCCCTCTGGTCCCCGCTGCTGCAGCTAGGCTGTGCCTACACTCTCCTTTCCACACCTGCTGACGGGGTTTCGGATCACCAGAGCCCCACTTTCATCCTGCCAGTCTCCTCCGCGCGTCTCCACCTCATCTCCCATCAGCAAACTCACCTCTTCCCGGGCCTGTGCTGTCTGATCTCTGTATATGCCTCACACATGCAGTCCTTCAGTCCTGAGCACCTTTCCTCACACCGTGTTTTGTGGCATCGAAGGGAAAAATGATGAATTTCTGAATTTTTAGTGTAGGGGTTAAGGTTATAAACAAGGCCAGGATGCCCTGCAAGAGGGCTGCTGGGGGACATGCAGCCCAGCCCTGCTGGCCTCTGTCCTCTGCTCCGGACCAGCAAACCCAACCCGGCTGCAGCAGCCACGCACCTGCAGACAAGCCGCAGCCCACCTCTCGGACGTTTGCTGCCGGGCAACGTTAAGGGCTGCAACGACCCCTGTGTGTATTTTTTTTTTTATAACATGTAACTAAATGAGAATGTTTTGAAGATCCTTAAAGGGAGTGACAGCTACTGGAAATTATTTTCAGCATTCATAAACTTTGAGAGACTAATAAAAATGCAAAGTTGAAACTGTACCAGACGAAACAAAACCAAATCTTTTCTAAGCCCATGAATTCTAATGGACTGTAAAAGGCTCAGAGATTCAAATCACAGGAATTTAGAAAGCTGTAAGAAATAAGGATGCACCCACCAAAATGGAGCTGACGCTGAAGAAGACACTTCTGGAAAATGGTGTTGAGGCTATGAGCAGCCCTGGAGCCAGAGGCCCCTGGCTCACCCAGATCTGCACCCTCCTCCACAAACCCTGCCTTTCTCACTCTTCACCTTGGATGGAGGGTCTGTCGAGTGGCCATTTATCCAACCTGCTTTTGTACTTCTAGTTTAGGCTTCTTCCACAGGAGTGAGTTCTGTAAATTTACTGCAAATTGAGAAAAACGAGCTCTTGCTTTCGTCTTTTTTTTTTTTTTTTTGCCATGCCTTCCAGCATGTGGGATCTTTGTTCTCCGACCAGGAATCAAACCTGAGACCCCTGCATTGGGAATGTGGAGTCTTAAATGCTGGACCACCAGGATTCCCCCTGCTCTCATCTAGAACTTGATACAGGAGGTTTGTCTGGGGCTGGGTGGTGCTGGGGCCACGGGCCCATCTCGTGACTCACAGACCATGGTTGCCTTCCCTCCCAGCCTTTATTTCCCAGACAATCACTGCGCCTTAGGTGCGCCCTCCACGGATGGCTGCTCAGTCCCAGGCGGTCCCCGACTGGCTTCCCGGCCCGCGGCGTCCCCCTGGAAGACGCCGGTGGGATGACACTGGGTGCAGGGCTGGCTCTGTCTGGTGCAGCGTCCACGCTCTCTGGAGAGGGGGTCCCAGGACACGCAGCCGTGTTGGGAGCCAAGACCTCAGCGCCTAATCCGGCCATGTGGCCCTTGGGGATGCGATGGGCACCCCTCTGTCCATACCCAGGCAGCCCATGAGCCAGCTGCCCCAGCCTGCCAGCCTCCCGCTTCACCAGGTGTGAATGTGGGGGTGTGGCTGTGCCCTCTGCCCAGACCCGCGGCCTGCCCGCACAGACGATCGTGATTCTGGAGAGCGGGCTCGGGACCACCTGAGATGAAGGCCTGCCTGTGCTGCTTCTCGGCTCGAGGGCAGCGACACACTCGGTCCATGCTGTGCCTTGATTCTCATCTCCATCGTAGAGAACAGCGATCAGAAGAGAGGTGCCGGGCGGGGTGGGCGCAGAGGGAGAGGATGCCCACCGAGCGCTTGGCTCCTCACAGACCCGCATCCTCGGTGGGTGGCTGCAGGTGGGCGAAGCTCAGGAAGACCTGCTCCAGTGAGGTCTGGCTCACAGAGTAGTCATCCACTCCGTACTTCTCTTTGGCCTTCTCCAGAATGCCAAACACCTGGGGGAGTGGAGAAGCCGCTGTCAGCCAGGCAGGGCCTGGCACCTCTGTGGGTCTGGGAGTCCTCTGGCCATAGTGGGTGGGAAGGGCACCAGAAATCCCACCCCTGCCTGGGGTGAGCGGGCCTGGGCGCTACACCCCACCCTGACTCTTCCCAGCTGTGGTCCCTCTGCAAGTTCCCTTTTTCATCCAATTTTTTCTCCCCATCTCAGATATTTTGGCTATAAACACCCCAAGCCTAGTAAGTTCTGGGGTGAGTGTTAGAGCAGAAACTGAAAGTGATTGTTCCTTGGAAAGAGCTGGCTGGAGAAGGAGTGACTGCTGGGGGCCTGCTGGGGCCCAAGCTTACCTTCGCCCAGCTGAGGTCATCGCCGGGCAGGTGGTAATGGACCATTCCTTGGTGCTCATCCTCCAGGACATAGGGAAATCTACTCTGTAATGGCATACTTGGAAGAAAATTTAAAGAGTGGATATATGTATATGTATAACTGACTCACTTTGCTGTGCATTGGAAATGAACACAACATTATAAATCAACTGTACTCACACAAACGCCATTCCACTATTCTATCAAGCCAATTGCTGTGAGGATGATAAAGACAAGGTAAGATCAGTGAGTTCCATAAAGATATGCCCAGTACATTTGCTATGAAGTAAGTTTATTGATCTCAAAGGGAAAAAAAAATGCAAGAAGATAAAATGGTTGTCTGAGGAGGCCTTACAAATAACTGAGGAAAGAAGAAAAGCAAAATGCAAGGGAGAAAGGAAAATATATACCCTACTGAATCCAGAGTTCCAGAGAAGAGCAAGGAGAGATAAGAAAGCCTTTGTAAATGAACAATGCAAAAAATGGAGAAAAACAATAGAATGGAAAAGATGAAAGATCTCCTCAAGGGAACTGAAGATATCAAGGGAAAAATTCATGTAAGGAAGGGCATGATAAAAGACAGAAAAAGCAAAGACCTCACAGAAGCAGAAGAGATTAAGAAGAGGTTGCAAGAACACACCGAAAAGCTATACAAAAAAAGGTCTTAATGACCTGGATAATCACGATGGTGTGGTCATACACCTAGAGCCAGATATCCTGGAGTGTGAAGTCAAGTGGGTCTTAGGAAGCATCACTACCAACAAATCTAGTGGTGATAATGAAATGTCAGATGAGCTATTTAAAATTCTAAAAATTTGTGCTGTTAAAGTGCTGACTCAATATGTCAACAAATTTGGAAAACAGCAGCAGCCACAGGACTGGAAAAAAGTTAGTTTTCATTACATTCCCAAAGAAGAGCATTGTCAAAGAATGTTCAAGCTACTGTACAATTGTGCTCATATCACATGCTAGCAAAGTTATGCTCAAAATCCTTCAAGCTAAGCTTTAGTAGTACATGAACTGAGAACTTCCAGATGTACAGTACAAGCTGGGTTTAGAAAAGGCAGAGGAACCAGAGATCAAACTGCCAACATTTGTTTGATCAGGGAGGAATGAAGAGAATTCCAGAAAAACATCTACTTCTGCTTCACTAACTACATTAAAGCCTTTGATTGTATGGGTCACAACAAACTGTGGAAAAATCTTAAGAGATAAGAGTACCAGGCTCCTGAGAAACCAGTATGTGAGTCAAGAAGCAACAATTAAAACTGAACATGAAACAATGGACTGGTTCAAAACTGGGAAAGCAGTACAACAAAACTGTTCATTGTCATCCTGCTTATTTAACTTACATGTAGAGTACATCACACAAATTTCTGGGCTGCTTGAAACACAAGCTGGATTTAAGATTGCCAGGAGAAATATCAACATCCTCAACATATGTAGATGATACTATTCTAATAACAGAAAGCAAAGAGAAACTAAAGAGACTCTTGATGAGGGTGAAAAAGGAGAGTGAAAAACTGGCTTAAAATTCAACATTCAAAAAACTAAGATCATGGCATACAGTCCCATCAGTTCATGGCAAATAGAAGGGGGAAACGTGAAAGCAGTGACAAATTTTATTTTGAGGGGCTCCAAAATCACTGTGGATGGCGATTGAAGCCATTAAATTAGAAGACACTTGCTTCTTGAGAGGAAAGCTATGACAAACCTAGACAGCATATTGAAAAGCAGAGACATCACTTTGCTGACAAAATCTGTATAGTCAAAGCTATGGTTTTTCCAGTAGTCATGTACAGAAGTGAGTTTTGGACCCTAAAGAAGACTGACTGTGAAGAACTGATTCTTCTGAATTGTGGTGTTGTAGAAGACTCTTGTGAGTCCCTTGGACAGCAAGGAGATCAAACCAGTCAATCCTAGAGGAAATCAACCCTGAATAGTCACTGGAAGGACTGATGCTGAAACTGAAGCTACCTGATGTGAAGACCCAACTCACTGGAAAACACCCTGATGCTGGGAAAGATTGAAGACAAATGGAGAAGGGGGCATCTGAGGCCGAAACAGTTAGATAGCATCAATGGACATGAATTTGAGCAACTCCGAGAGACAGCAGAGGACAGAGGAGCTGGCATGCTGCAGTCTATGGAGTTGCAAAGAGCTGGACATGACTTAGCTACTCAACAACAACAAAGTTCCTAGATCAGAAGATATGCTATGTGAATACATAACAGTAGATAAGGCATAGTATAAGACTACAAATAGTAGTTTTGGCAGAAGCATTGCAAGCAAGGATGGCAAACTTGTATCCAGAGTAAGAGTTTTCTTCCAGTTTAAAAAAAAAAAAAGTGCTGCTCCTTCTTGATGGAAGCTGTCCAGTGTAATAAACTTACCACAAGATAGCTAGCTGATCACCCTGGTGAATGGTGCCATACAGGGGCTTGGTCTCTGTAACTGGCAGGTTGGGCACTCAGCAGTGCCTGTAGCCAGGTCATCCTGGGTGAGTGGAAGTCCATGTGGATGAGCACATGTCACCTCCATTCCTGCCACCATGGACACTCTTTGTCCTTGATTCCTTTGGGTGATGACAAGGGTGGACTGGTAGAGCTCCACATGAGGCCAACAAGTGCAGGCTGGGAGAGAGAAGGCAGAGTAGCAAGAAGGAGAACCCTCAACATTTGGGCCATTTCTTCAGGTAACTTACTTGTACCTTCAGGGCCTGCTCAGTTCTACTCATGTTTAAACCACTTCTATTAGATTTTGGACCACTGATGTGCTCATTCAACTGAATTCAGCTTGTTGGGTCAGATAATATTCAGTTCATAATGGGCATCTCAGGTCACATGGTAACTTGGTCAATGCTTGCTTTCAGTCTCTGCTGCTGCTGCTGCTAAGTCACTTCAGTTGTGTCCGACTCTGTGTGACCCCATAGATGGCAGCCCACCAGGCTCCCCCGTCCCTGGGATTCTCCAGGCAAGAACACTGGAGTGGCTTGCCATTTCCTTCTCCAATGCATGAAAATAAAAAGTGAAAGTGAAGTCAATCAGTCGTGTCTGACTCCTAGCGACCCCATGGACTGCAGCCCACCAGGCCCCTCTGTCCATAGGATTTTCCAGGCAAGAGTACTGGAGTGGGTTCCCATTGCCTTCTCCATTTTAGTCTCTACTAAAGACCCAATAACAGTCCAAGAGTTGTTTCTCAAAATGATAGTATCTGTGAAGGATGGCAGGGCTTGGTTCTAAATTTCTAAGAGCCCATGCTACAATTCACCTATAGGGGCTCCAAATAGCAGCCCTATACCCTGCTGACACTAAGCACAGCTGGATCTGTTGGGTCACATGGCCCAAGTGGAGGAGTCTAGATCTGTTGCAGAGCCTTATTTTATCCTGGACCCAACTCAAAATTAGAAGCGTTTTTCAAATTCCCGATAAATGGGCTGGAGTAACACCCCCAAATGAAGAAAATGTTATCTCCAAAATCCAAAGAGGCTCATGAAGCATCATACATTTAGAGCTCTTAAGGGCCAGATGTAACAACTCATCCTTTACCTTAAAAAGGATATCTCAACATGCCCCATACCACCGAACCCCTAGAAGTAAAATATCCCTTAATTTTTGTCAGGTTTATTTTTCAACCTTTCACACACACAAAGGTCTTACCAATAAGTCTATAGAGTAGTTGCTACCTCTTACACACTAGGTCTAATCAGTTTAATGTCATCAGTGTAATTGACCAGTGTGATTCCTTATGGGAAGGAAAGGTGGTCACGATCCCTGAGAACTAAATTATGGTTGTAGGGCTAGAGGATTGGTAGACCCCTGAGGTAGGACAGTGAAGTAGTAGTTTGGCCTTGCCAGCTGATTCATGTTGATGTATGACAGAAACCAACACAAAATTGTAAGGTAATTATCCTCCAACTAAAAATAAATTAATTTTAAAAAAGAAGAAAACTGCTTCTAGTTGTCCTTATCAACCTTTAAGGAGAAAAAAAAGAATTTACTAGCTCAATATCTGTATATCAGGTGCCAAGAGGTGTGTTAATTTGCTCAGGCAGTGAAATTACACTTGATTCAGCAGCTGTAATTGGAGTCACACACGGTTAAATTTATGATAATCCACCGTCATTCTCCAAAAATTAATCTGTCTTCTGCACAGACCAAATAGACAAATTGAATGGGAATGCAGGTATAATCACCACTCTCACATCTTTCCAGACCTTGATTATAGCACTAATCTCTGCAGTCCCTCAGGGGTGCTGTTCTACTTTTTGTTTATTCTTTTTGGAGATAGAAGCAGTTCTAATTGATTCCATATGGCCTTTCCTATCAGATATCATCAAACAGGTCAGAGAGCCAACTGGGGATTCTGTCAGCTGTTAATAATGCATATGCCAATTATGGAACTGGGGGAATAACTACAGGATGGGTCCAGGGACCCACTTGACTTACTTTGAGATGTAACTGAACTAAAACTGTACTGACCCCTAGTTTCCAAAAGTCCCCGCTAGCTGACTGATTGCAGTGATGTTTTGAGTCTCTTGGGATTGATGTCAATTCAAAGCCCATGTCTAGTAGTTTCTAAAAGATCTATTTCCTTTACTCCAAAATATAGCTACCTTGGTAAAAAGCTATAGGTCTATTTAGGGAAAACTAAAGAAGAGCGATAGTATAAATTTTAGCAGTGTTCCAGAGCCTTTCCTCAAGGAAATATGGCCTCTGTTCATTCAAGGCATTCCAAGTCTATAAAGTGGCTCAAGTCTAGAAATTGACTGAGGAGACATGACTCTCTGTTTTCATGATTCAGGTTAAAATTGTATACACTTTAAGTAGAACTTTTCTGATTGTATAAATCAAGTAAGAATTTAGTAAGTTTCTTATCTATTTTACTTCTTAGAACACAATGATCAGACCAACACATAAGTCTATTCAGACTATTCTGAATGTTGCTTTAACTCTGCTGTCCATCACAGTAGCCACATCCACCTTACCTTTGATGGTTGAGCACCACCACTTAACCTCTATTGCTCAGGGATCCAATTTCTTCCAATGCATTTAGGTTTCCTGATTCAGTGTCTTCAGCTCCCACGTAAGGTCTCTTCTGAGAAGAGCAATCCCATAGCTTACAATGGATGCTAGACCACCCCTCGCAAATTTATTTCTCTCAGTCATGGAAAAAAGTTTGCCTTCTGAACACTCCCAGGGTGGACAAGTATGTCTTAATGGACAAACCTATTTTAATATTCTGATCTTCCTTAACCTTTGAATCTCTTCCTTTACATTAAACAAAGGCAGGCCTAGCATTTCCTCTTTTGGCCCATGTTTGTGATCCTACTCTTGGCCCATGTTACAGTCAATCAATGAAACAAATTTTTGAGTCCTTTCAAATCCCTCAAACTGAAACATTAAATGTGGAAAGTGTACTTAGTGATATTGTATCAATCAATAGGGCTTGATCCAACTTTGTGTTCTATCAACCTTTATTTAACATTCTTGAATGATGCTAAAGCTGAAACTCCAGTACTTTGGCCACCTCATGCGAAGAGTTGACTCATTGGAAAAGACTCTGATGCTGGAAGGGATTGGGGGCAAGAGGAGAAGGGGACGACAGAGGATGAAATGGCTGGATGGCATCACTGACTCGATGGACGTGAGTCTGAGTGAACTCCAGGAGTTGGTGATGGACAGGGAGGCCTGGCGTGCTGCGATTCATGGGGTCGCAAAGAGTCGGACACGACTGAGCGACTGAACTGAACTTAATATTCATTCCTCCATATGTTCCCCAGATTTCTATCTATAAATTAGAAAACTCAAGTAGTCCTTTGAAGTATAATGTACTTCTCATAGAACATACTTTGCACCTTACTTTTAGGCTCCTGCCATGACCATAGTGTAGTTATAAATGGTGAGGAGGGGGTTCCCAGTGTTGTTTTCCAAGGCAACTTTAGTAAGAGAAGTCTTTATATTTTCCTGCAACACAATATGTATTTGTTGCTTGTTTATTAGCTTATATATCTCAGTCCATACCTATATATTGCACCTTCCCCATCCCTCTCTCTACTGGTAAACACTAATTTGTTCTTTATATCTCTAATTCTGCTTATTTTTGGTATATGAATTCATTTCTTCTATTTTTTACAGTCCACATAGAAGTTATAATAAACTGTAGTTTTCTTTTTCTGCCTGACTTATTTCACTGTGCATAATATTCTCTAGGTTCATCCACATTATTGCAAACATTGGAATTTTTTATGTTCCTGTGGCTGAGTGATATTTCATTGTATATATACATTTTCCTTATCCATTCATCTGTTAATGGACAAATGGTTCCATTGTTGGTTTCATATTCTGGCTATTGTAAACAATATTGCTATGAAGATCAGAGTGCATGGATCTTTAGGCTTAGTGTTTTTTGTTTCATTCAGATATATACTCCTGAGTGACATTGCTAGATCATATGGTAACACTATATTTTGTTTATTAAGGAAACTCCATACTGTCCTCCATACTGGCTGCATTATTCACATTCCCACCAACAGTGTACCAGGGTTCTGTTTTTTACACATTCTCACCAACATTTGTTATTTGTAGACTTTCTAATGATAACCATTCAGACAAGTGTGAAATGACACCTCATTATGATTTTGCCTTGCATTTCTCTAATAAATAGAGAAATATTGAATATCTTTGAGTATCTTGTCATGTGATGTTGACAATCAGTATGTCTTCTTTGGAAAAATGTCTATTCATGTCTTTAGTCCATTTTATTTTATTTTTTTTATATTGAGTCGCCTGAGTTGTTTATATTTTAAATGTCATCCCCTATTGGTCATATCATTTGCAAATATTTTCTCCCACTCAGTAGGTTGTTGTTGGTTTTGTTTGCTATGCAAAAGTTTTAACTTTAATCAGTTCCTATTTATTTTTGCCTTAGAAGACAGAACCCCCCTCCAAGAATATCCCTATGATTTATACCAAAGAATGTTCTGCTTATGTTATCTTCTAGGAATTTTAGTTTCCAGTCTTATATTTATTTCTTTAATCTATTTTAAGATTATTTTTGTATATGGTGTGAGGGAATGTTTCGGCTCCAACTTTCTCAATATGACTTATTGAAGAGAGGTTGTAGAATATATTCTTGCCTACTTTGTCATAGACTGATGATGGATCTATGGGTTTATCTCTGGGCTCTTTGTTCTGTTTCAATGATGTGTATGTCCATTTTATGTCAGTGCCATGATGTTTTGATTATTGTAGCTTTGAAGTGTAGTCTGAAGTCTGGAAGGTTTATAACTTCAGCTTTGTCCTTTTTTTCCCTCAGGATTGTTTTGGAAATGCTGGGTCTTTTTGATTCCCTATAAGCTTTAGGATTATTTGCTCTAGTTCAGTGGGATATGTAATGGGTATTTGGATAGGAACTACATTAACTCTATTGGTTGCTTTGAGAAGTGTGGCCGTTTTAACAATATAAATTCTTATAATCAAAGAGCTTGGGATATCTTATTGTTTCTTGGTAGAATCTTCAATATTTTAACAGTTTTCAGCATATAGGTTTTTTACTTCCTTGATTAAATTTTTTCCTTGATATTTCTGATGCAATTTTAAATAGGATTTTTAAACAGATTCACTTTTCTGATAGCTTATTATTAGTGAATATAAAAATAGCAGATGTTTGTGTATTGATCTTATATCCTGCAAACTTGGTGAATACATTTACTGATTCAAATAGTATTTTAGTGAAAACTTTAAGATTTCCTATATGTAGTATAAGGAAATCTGCAAATAGTGACAGGTGTCTTTCTCCCCCCACCCTTCCAAATTGGATGCATTTTATTTCTTTTTCTTGTCTGATTGCTGTGGAAAGAACTTCCAACACTATGTTAAATAGATGTGATGAAAGTGGGTATTCTCATCTTATTCCTGATTTTAGAGAAAAACCTTCATCTTTTTGCAATCAAAATGTTAGTTGTGACTTTGTCATAAATAAACCTTTATATTGCTAAGATATATCCCTTCTATACCAACTTTGATAAGAGTTTATTTTTAATCATGAATGGATGATTTCTGATTTTGCCAAAAGTCTTTTCTTTGATTACTAAAATGATAATATGATTTTTATTTTTCACTTTTATTAATGTAGTGTGTCACATTGATTGATATGCACATGCTGAATCATCCTTGAATAAATCCCCTGATCATGTTATATCATTATTTAAATTTATGTTGAATTCAGTTTGCTAATATTTCCTTGGGATTTTTACATCTATGATCATCAGCAATATTGGCCAGTTATCGTCTTTTTTTTGGTTGCATCTTTGTCAGGGTGATTGTGTCAATTAAGAGTGTACACTCCTCTTCAATTTTTGGAATAGTTTGAGATAAATGAATAAGAGCTCTTCTTTATATGTTTGGTAGAACTTCCCTATGAGACTATGAAACCTTGCCAGTTTTCAGTTAATTTTTCAAGAGAATTGTTTCATATGTACATGTATTTGTGGTATGTTTGAAGAGAGAGTTAAGCTCCACATCTTCCTACTCCACACTCCTGAATCCCCTCCCTTCAATAATTATTTTAAATGTCAGTGGACTAAATGCTCCAATCAAAAGACATAGAGTGGCAAATTGGATTAAAGAGAAAGTGAGAGAAAATCTCTATAATAGATTTATTTCAGGAAAGACAAACACATTGAAATAAGTGAATGGATAAAAATAGTTCATGCAAACAGAAATGTAAAGAAAGTGGGGCCATCAGTACTCCTTTGAGATGAAATAGAGTTTAAAGCAAAGGCTATAACAAAACACAAAGAAAGGGGTTCTATAAAGATAAAGGTGTTGACACAAGAAGAAACTGTTACACTTATAGCCATATATAATATACAAGATTGAGAAACTGCTATTCAGGCTCACCAAAAAGAAAAGAGAACATACATAAACAAAATAAGAAATGAAAAAGAAGACATAACAACATAACAACATAAATATAAAAAAACATAAAAGAAAACTATGCGCAATTATATACCAACAAATTCAACAACCTAAAGGAAATGGACAAGTTTCTAGAAACATATAGCTAACCAAAATTGGATTAAGAATCAATTTCTCCTTTTTATTTGTTAATATTCATGAGCAGCTAAATATACAAAACAAATATTAATAAATAAAATGATAAATAGGTGTTTATTGCCATTTTAAACCTTGTTTTCCAATTGACTGCATATTTCTTCTTTGTCCTTTGTTTTTCTTTTTGCTTTTCCTTTTGTGTCTTGATTTTCTTTTGTATAATGTTTATGCACTTTTTCATTTTTATAAAAATAGTATACACTTTTGATTTGTGGTTACTCTGTTTTTCAAGTATGTTAACACTTTCGTATAACTACTCCCTTAGACTGGTAGTCTTATAGACTCAAATGCATTCTAGGTGAAGAAATCTACATTTTTCTTACTCTCCTCCCCCACATTTTATGATTTTTATCTCCTCTTTAGCATCTTCATCTTCATCTCTTTGATTTTTTAGAAAACTCAGCTCATAGCCTTATGGGAGTTCACTTATACATGACCATTTTCCTTTTGTTATCTTTGGAATTATTTAACTTTTACCATTTCAGTTATGACATGTCTTAGTGTGGTCTGCTTGGATTCATCTTGTTTGGAACGCTTTGTGCTTCTTTCCTTTTCCAGGTTTGAGGATTTTTGACCCATAATTTCATGAAATACATTTTCTATCCCATTTTCTCCCACTTCTCCTTCTAAGATCTTATCATGTGAATGTTGGTGTGTTCTCATCTTTTTATTTGTTTTTACTTTTTCTATTGTGATTGAGTGATTTCCCTTTAATTTTTAGATCACTAATGCATTCTTTTTAGTCTGCTATTAATTCCTTCTAACGTTCTTCATTTCAATAGTTATATTCTTTAGTTCCACTAAAGAATTTTTCCCCATTATTTTTTTTCCCCATTTTTCCCATTATTTTCTAAGTTCCATGCTAAAATTCTCACTGTGTTCATCTATTTTTTTATTGGATTCAGTTAGCATTCTTATTACCAATGCTTTGAACTCTTTGGTCAGTTTTTTTATTTCTGTTTCATTAGTTGTTTTTTTATGGGTTTTCTCTGGTTCTTTCATTGAAACAAATCTCTCTGTCATCTAATTTTGCTTACTACTCTATGAAATTAAGTGAAACAGCTACCTAATGTGATTTTGAAAGTGCGTCCTTGTGTGAGAGGATCTCTATACAGTCTGTGTGGGCCCAATGGATTTGACAGGAGAACTGGATTTGACATGATTACAAGCCAAATCTTTCCCCAGGGAGTGCTGGCAGCTATCACCATGGTAGGAGGTGAGACTGAAAATAGAGGGACTAGAGCCAGAGCCAGTTTGAGATAGGGCTTCCCCTCTGCTTAGGGTGCTTCATTACCACCCTACTGAAGTGGGGATCAGATCCAAAGTTGTTGGAGCAGAAGACGTAAGGTTTGGGTCTGAGCTGGCTCAGTTCCCTTTTATTTTTTTTTAATTTTTATTTATTTATTTATTTATTTATTTTTTACACGAACTCCCAAACATGAACCCCCCTCCCACCTCCCACCCCACATCATCCCTCCAGATACAGAGTTCCAGCATCCTCACTCCAGCAGGTGGCAGTGCTAGAACAAGAGGGGCTGTGCAGGCTTTTTGCTCGTGATAGGATGCAGATTTCTCTGGTCCAGCCATAAGACAGAGATCCTGGCTTCTTCTGACATGTTGCTTTTGTATGTGCCAGCTATGGTTGCCCCCATCCTGCTCCGTCTCCAATTTGGGTATTTCTCTTTTGTCCCTCACAGACCCTCAGCCTCTGCTACCTCTGCCCTAGGGTGGAACTACACCACAGGGCAAGTGGGGCTCCCGTGGTGTCTAGATGTGTGTTGCGATTGGACTGTGTAGTCCAGCTGCTGTCAGAGATTTGAACTGCTCCTAATGTGTCCCCTCTGTAAGTTCCAGTAATTGTTGCCCCTGTCTTTCTCTGATGCCACCTCCTGTCTAAGCCTCCTCTCCATTCCATGGCCAAAATCGTTCCTCGGTCTTGGCAGCCTTTGCTCCAGTGTGGAGCTGTAATGTGAGGTAAATGGGGTTGGAGAATTCATTCATCTCAGGCTGGAGTACACATCAGGGTGCTCATGAGAACGTGGGCAGCCATTCAGGAACTTGTGCTGTCTTCAATCTGCTCTCTCTGCCCCACCTTGGGTTCTAGTCAGCATGTAGGCATGAACAGTGTCCAGGCTTCCAACAGCAGTCCTGTTAGCCCAACCAGCCAAGGGGGCTCTACTTCCCTGAGTTGTACAATATGTGATTGGAATTGCTCACTTCCCGGGGAAGTACTCTGTCCATGTAATCTCCCCTTTCTTCTCAATCCCCCTTCAGGGGCACAGGTCCTGACCTGGTCACTTCTCTTTCCTTTCTGCTCAGTTTTATGTGAATCTTTCTTTCAGCCTTGGTTGTATAAGAGACTTTCTGCCAGTCTCCAGTTAGTTTCCAATAAGAATTTTCCTCATGTAGATGTATCTTTGATGTGTTCATGGCAGGGAGGTGAGTTCCATGTCCTCTTACTCGACCATCTTGGTCACACTCATCTATTGATTTAAATGTTAATATCCAAAAAATTCCCTCACAGATACACCTAAATAATGTTTGACCAAATATCTGGGTGCCTGGTAGCCCAATCAAGTTGATACATAACATTAATTATCACAAAAAGGTTTAAATTATAAGCATGAAAGAATTGTCAAACATTTTTCTCTCATACACAAGTGTCATATGAAAAGTGAAAAGTGAAAGTGAAGTTGCTCAGCCATGTCTGACTCTTTGCGATTATGGACTGTAGCCCACCAGGCTTCTCTGTCCGTGGGATTTTCCAGGCAAGAGTACTGGAGTGGGTTGCCATTTCCTTCTCCAGGGAGTCTTCCTGACCAAGGGATCAAACCCAGGTCTCCCACATTGCAGACAGACGCTTTACCCTCTGAGCCACCAGGGAAGCTCAAGTGTCATACACACTCAAAACTGATTCATAATCTGTATGTTAGTTACCACATCTAATTAAGACAAATTCTTGTCTCATGATATATAGTATTAATTTCTCTTTCAGAGTATGCCACTGACACATGATAAAATAATATTGTAAAATGTTTATTATGCTTTCTTTCCAAGTATGATATTATTACTAATTCTGAATATGGTTTCATAAACTTTTCAGCTGGAATGTATCTTTACTTGTTTTTAGCATGAGAACTAAAATTTTAAATCTACTTTTAGCTTTTCTTCATTCTGGTGACACTACACTAATATTTGTATTTTTTCCCATAGATATGCTCAATTCATTTGTCAGAGATTTCACTATATGATTTTGGAGATTACATAAAACCTTCCATGATTCCCTCCTACTATTTGGAAAAGCCCCATAAAAGACAACACACTAGGAACTAGGGTCAAATGGCTCATTGATTTAAATAAGCCTGATTTCCAAACATTCATGAAAATGTTTTCTAGCCAAGCTTTTGCTCTGGCTATTCTTATAAAATCATCATGCTTACAGTTTCACTTGTACCAGAAGCAAAAGATTCACATTATGAAACTGGACTGTTCTTCATTCTTACTGATTATAGAGCTATTTTGAATTATATCATTGATACTATCATTTTATCATTAACTGAATGCTTCAGTATAGTTAAATCATTGATCCACTGTGTGAATTCAGAATATATAAAACTCAGGATCACCACAACAAAATATGGTTAGCAATAAATAAAAATAATACATAAATGATGTGAGCAGAAGTTATATAAACAGATTGATGTAGAGTCATACCATGTAGACAATCCTTAAAATATAGTTATTATTCAGAACATGAAGACATTTCTGTATTATGTATTTATATTGTGCATTATGCTATATTATGCATTATTATTGGTGCATTTCAAATTTATGAAATGTATGTGTGCAAACATTTCATTTTATTTTCCTAAATCACCCAAACTCTTATGAACTGCCCAGAGACCATCAGGGGCCACCAGTGTTTCATGGATTGTTCTTTGAGAAACTGTGTTCTAGGTGTTCATTGTAGATACTTTAGGGAATGCAACAAAAGGCAGGAGGAAATAGTGGCTGGTAGAACAGAATATATCTCATTTCAACAAGAGGATTCAGGTTTTATCTAATTTACATATTGAGTTTATAAAGAAAATTTTTGCTTCAAGGAATACTTCTACATTAAGGAATGTTTTTGTGTTTTAAAAGTACAATCATTAATTTTATCTAGAATTTAAATATTAAAAAAATTAAAGATAAATTATTTGAATGATGTCATACTATTAGCCAGTGGCATAGTTAGAATACGAATCTAAGGTCACTTCACTTAGCTAGTCTTTTCACATATCACTTTCTCTCCTTTAGAACAAAGGAAGGAAAGATGGGATAGGATCCTTCTAGAGCAAAAAGTTATATTCTATAGAAAGAAGTTCTAAGGGATACAATAAAAGTAAGTAATGTGTATTATACCCAGTAAAACTTTTGTTATGAGCAAGATAAAGGAACTAATTTTATGCTATTTCATACTCTGAGAAAATAAAGAAAATTAAGAAAGTTATATTATATATTAAGAAAGTCATGTTATATTGTTTCAGGAGTTAAAATATAATCTATTTAAGAGACTGTCAAATGGATTAGCAAATTTTGTTACAGAAAATTGATTATTCAGTAAATTTGATGGGTCATCTAAATTATTTGCTCTGATTGAAGTTATTTCTGTGTAAGACATAGAATTCACTTGTTAAGTTCCAGTCTCTGAACTTACCCTTTTTCAGCCAGAACTACACTAAAAAACAAGCATCAACTGCTGACCTTTTAAATTCATCACTCTTTGTAATTCCAATCACAGAAAAATACTTAGGAAAATGTGGTTCTTTCATCTCTGTGTGGTAGTGGACACACAGATCTTCCTACAGAAGCTGGCAACCCCCAGTTCCTTTCCTCACTTATGAAAAATGCTTTGAAAAAGCCATTTCCAGCCAAAGTTCTCAGCCTTCTATTTCCTTCTTTACTTAAAATGAGGAAATGATTTGCAGAAAGGGGAAAAAAAAAACAATAAAAGGATTCATTTATTGTCTACCTACCTGACCTGAATTATCTCCTAATTCACATCTTTGCTGACTTTGGGAACTCCTCAATTCCCTTCTCAGGGAACACTTGTTCCCTTCTCAGCACTTGACAAAACCAGCTATTTTGAAAAATTTTGTTCTCATAACCAGCCTGCGAGTTGGAAAAAAAATAAACACTAAGCTTTCTGCAAAATATGTCAGATGCTTAGAATACATTCTGTGTAGAAAGTTTCAAAAAAACAGATAAAAATGAAAATTATCTGTGTGTTGTTAATTTATTTATTTATTTTTTACTTTACAATATTGTATTGGTTCTGCCATATATGAACATGAATCCGCCATGGGTATACACGTGTTCCCCATCCTGAACCCCACTCTTACCCCTCCCCATACCATCCCTCTGGGTCATCCCATTGCACCAGCCCCAAGCATCCTGTATCATGCATCAAACCTGGACTAGCGATTTGTTTCATATATGATATTATACATGTTTCAATGCCATTCTCCCAAATCATAAAACATGTAAATGAGACTGCAAATCTTCACATTAGCATAAAATGTGAATTTATAAACTATAAGTTTTAAATTACTTATAACCAGAGCTACTTAAATTAACACTGAAGTACCTTTGCATCCCCAAGTAGCCACAGCTTAGGAAAAGGTAACATTTATTAAGTGTTTGCTTCATACCACATTATATGGATCATCTCAATTAATCTTCACCTCAGTGTATGAGGAGGACACTCTACAGAATGTGAAAAGTGAGACTTAGAAATTAAGTTTAAGTAAGTTTCCTGAGGTCACATAGATAGCCATTCAAGTATAGAGCTAGACAGACCATAATTATACTTCATTATTAACTTATATGCAGAGTACTTCATGAGAAACGCTGGACTGGAAGAAACACAAGCTGGAATCAAGATTGCTAGGAGAAATATCAATAACCTGAGATATGCAGATGACACCACCCGTATGGCAGAAAGTGAAGAGGAACTAAAAAGCCTCTTGATGAAATTGAAAAAGGAGAGTAAAAAAGTTGGCTTAAAGCTCAACATTCAGAAAACAAAGATCATGGCATCCGGTCCCATCACTTCATGGGAAATAGAAGGGGAAACAGTGGAAACACTGTCAAACTTTATTTTTTTGGGCTCCAAACTCACTGCAGATGGTGACTGCGGCTGTGAAATTAAAAGACACTTACTCCTTGGAAGAAAAGTTATGACCAACCTAGACAGCATATTCAAAAACAGAGACATTACTTTGCCGACTAAAGTCCGTCTAGTCAAGGCTATGGTTTTTCCAGTAGTCATGTATGGATGTGAGAGTTGGACCTGTCTCTTATACACATCTGGTAAGAGTGGGGTTCAGGATGGGGAACACGTGTATACCCATGGCGGATTCATGTTCATATATGGCAGAACCAATACAATATTGTAAAGTAAAAAATAAATAAATAAATTAACAACACACAGATAATTTTCATTTTTATCTGTTTTTTTGAAACTTTCTACACAGAATGTATTCTAAGCATCTGACATATTTTGCAGAAAGCTTAGTGTTTATTTTTTTTCCAACTCGCAGGCTGGTTATGAGAACAAAATTTTTCAAAATAGCTGGTTTTGTCAAGTGCTGAGAAGGGAACAAGTGTTCCCTGAGAAGGGAATTGAGGAGTTCCCAAAGTCAGCAAAGATGTGAATTAGGAGATAATTCAGGTCAGGTAGGTAGACAATAAATGAATCCTTTTATTGTTTTTTNGCTGCGATTCATGGGGTTGCAAAGAGTCAGACATGACTGAGCGACTGAACTGAACTGAACTGAACTGATTTCCATAATAGGTAAGGATGCAGGAAGAATACTACTTACCACATTTCTATGTCTTCTTTATAAAGACTCATGGCAAAAATCACTGTCAGTTTACTATAAACAATAATTGAGTTTCTAAGATACACATGGAGTAACAGGCAAATTTGGCTTTGGAGTACAAAATGAAGCAGGGCAAAGGCTCATAGAGTTTTTTCAAGAGAATGCACTGATCATAACAAACACCCTCTTCCAACAACACAAGAAAAGACACTACACATGGACATCACCAGATGGTGATGGTTAATAACAAAATCAGATTGATTATATTCTTTGCAGCCAAAGATGGAGAAGCTCTATACAGTCAGCAAACTGAGCTGAACTGTGGCTCAGATCATGAACTCCTTATTGCCAAATTCAGACTTAAATTGTAGAAAGAAGGGGAAACCACTAGACCATTCAGGTATGACCTAAATCAAATCCCTTATGATTACACAGTGGAAGTGAGAAATAGATTTAAGGGACTAGATTTGATAGACAGAGTCCCTGAAGAACTATTGCCAGAGGTTCCTGACATTGTACCGGAGACAGGGATTAAGACCATTCCCAAGAAAAAGCAATGCAAAAAAGCAAAATGGTTCTCTGAGGAGGCCTTTCAAATAGCTGTGAAAAGAAGAGAAGTGAAAAATAAAGGAGAAAAGGAAAGATATACCCATTGGAATGCAGAGTTCCAAAGAATAATAGGGAAAGATAAGAAAGCCTTCATCAAGGAACAGTTAGTCAGTCAGTTAGTTCAGTTAGTTCAGTCAGTCAGTTCAGTTGCTAGGTCTTGTCTGACATTTTGCGACCTCATGAGCCGCAGCAGGCCAGGCCTCCCTGTCCATCACCAACTCCTGGAGTTTACTCAAACTCATGTCCATTGTGTCAATGATGCCATCCAACCACCTCATCCTCTGTCATCCTCTTCTCTTGCAGGCAATCCTTCCCAGCATCAGGGTGTTTTCAAATGAGTCAGCTCTTCATATCAGGTGGCCCACAGTATTGGAGTTTCAATTCAACAACAGTACTTCCAAAGGATACCCAGGACTGATCTCTTTTAGGATGGACTGACTGGATCCCCTTGCAGTCCAAGGGACTCTCAAGATCTTCTCCAACATCACAGTCTAAAAGCATAATTTCTTTGGCACTCAGCTTTCTTTATAGTCTAACTCTCACATCCATACATAACTACTGGAAAAACCACAGCCTTGACTAGATGGACCCTTGTTAGTAAAGTAATGTCTCTGCTTTCTAATATGCTTTCTAGGTTGGTCATAACTTTCCTTGCAAGGAGTAAGCATCTTATCACCATCTGCAGAGATTCCGGAGCTCCAAACAATACAGTCAAGCACTGTTTCCACTGTTTCCCATATATTTGCCATAAATTGATGGGACCAGATGCCATGATCTTAGTTTTCTGAATGTTGAGCTTTAAGCCAACTTTTTCACTCTCCTCTTTAACTTTCATCAAGAGGCTCTTTAGTTCTTCTTCACTTTCTGCCATAAGGGCGGTGTCATCTGCATATCTGAGGTTATTGATATTTATTCTGGCAATCTTGACTCCAGCATGTGCTTCTTCCAGTCCAGCATTTCTCATGATGTATGCTGGGTATAAGTTAAGTAAGGAGGATGACAATATACAGTTTTGAAATACTCCTTTTCCTATTTGGAACCAGTCTGTTGTCCCATGTCCAATTCTAACTGTTGCTTCCTGACCTGCCTATAGGTTTCTCAAGAGGCAGGTCAGGTGGTCTGGTATTCCCATCTCTTTCAGGATTGTCCACAGTTTGTTTTGATCCATACAGTCAGTGGATTTGGCATAATCAATAAAGCAGAAACAGATGTTTTTCTGGAACTCTCTTGCTTTTTCCATGATCCAGCAGATGTTGGCAATTTGATCTCTGGTTCCTCTGCCTTTTCTAAATCCAGCTTGAACATCTGGAAAGTTTGTTTTGATCCATACAGTCAGTGGATTTGGCATAATCAATAAAGCAGAAACAGATGTTTTTCTGGAACTCTCTTGCTTTTTCCATGATCCAGCAGATGTTGGCAATTTGATCTCTGGTTCCTCTGCCTTTTCTAAATCCAGCTTGAACATCTGGAAGTTCATAGTTCACATATTGCTGAAGTATGGCTTGGAGAATTTTGAGCATTACTTTACTAGCGTTTGAGATGAGTGCAATTATGCAGTAGTTAGAGCATTCTTTGGCATTGCCTTTTTTTGGGATTGGACTGATAACTGACCTATTCCTGTCCTGTGGCCACTGCTGAGTTTTCCAAATTTGCTGACATATTGATTATAGCACTTTAACGCATCATATTTGAAGATTTGCAATAGCTGATGCTTTTGAACTGTGGTGTTGGAGAAGACTCTTGAGAGTCCTTTGGACTGCAAGGAGATCCAACCAGTCCATTCTGAAGGAGCTCAGTCCTGGATGTTCTTTGGAAGGAATGATGCTAAAGCTGAAACTCCAGTACTTTGGCCACCTCATGCAAAGAGTTGCCTCATTGGAAAAGACTCTGATGCTGAGAGGGATTGTGGGCAGGAGGAGAAGGGGATGACAGAGGATGAGATGACTGGATGGCATCACTGACTTGATGGACGTGAGTCTGAGTGAACTCCAGGAGTTGGTGATGGACAGGGAGGCCTGGAGTGCTGCGATTCATGGGGTCACAATGAGTTGGACATGACTGAGCGACTGAACTGAACTGAACTGAATAGCTCAACTAGAATTCTTTCACCTCCGTTAGCTTTGTTCTTAGTGATGTTTCCTAAGGCCCACTTGACTTCACATTCCACGATATCTGGTTCTAGGTGAGTGATCACACCATCATGATTATCTGGGTCATGAAGCTCTTTTTCATACAGTTCTGTGTATTCTTGCCACCTCTTCTTAATATCTTCTGCTTCTGTTAGATCCATACAATTTCTGTCCTTTATTGAGCCCATCTTTGCATGAAATAATTGTGCCTCAGTCTTCAGGAGAAGTAGTAAGAGGCAACCAATTCTTAAAGTCAGTGATAAAAAGAGATAACCTAGGAGACCTACCTGGGATGGAAAGAGGCTTTACCAATAGTTCTCCATACCTGTACTGCTCCTAAGGAACAGGTTGGTCTTAGTCTTTATGAGATGCTATATGGGCTGTCTCTTATACACATCTAGATGTGTATAAGAGACAGCATCACTGACTTGATGGACGTGAGTCTGAGTGAACTCCAGGAGTTGGTGATGGACAGAGAGGCCTGGAGTGCTGCGATTCATGGGGTCACAATGAGTTGGACATGACTGAGCGACTGAACTGAACTGAACTGAATAGCTCAACTAGAATTCTTTCACCTCCGTTAGCTTTGTTCTTAGTGATGTTTCCTAAGGCCCACTTGACTTCACATTCCACGATATCTGGTTCTAGGTGAGTGATCACACCATCATGATTATCTGGGTCATGAAGCTCTTTTTCATACAGTTCTGTGTATTCTTGCCACCTCTTCTTAATATCTTCTGCTTCTGTTAGATCCATACAATTTCTGTCCTTTATTGAGCCCATCTTTGCATGAAATGTTCCCTTTCTCTAATTTTCTTGAAGATATCTCTAGTCTTTCCCATTCTATTGTTTTCCTCTATTTCTTTGCACTGATCACTGAGGAAGCCTTTCTTATCTCTCCTTGCTATTCTTTGGAACTCTGCATTAAAATGTGAGCATATCTTTCCTTTTCTACTTTGCTTTTCACTTCTCTTTTTACAGCTATTTGTAAGGCCTCTTCAGACAAACATTTTGCTTTTTTGCACTTCTTTTTCTTGGTGACGGTCTTGCTACTGTTTCCTGTACAATGTCATGACCCCCGTCCATAGTTTATCAGGTACTCTGCCTATCAGATCAAGAACCCCATGAACAGTATGAAGAGGCTAAAAGATAGGACACTGAAAGATGAACTCCCCAGGTTGGTAGGTGCCCAATATGCTACTGGAGATCAGTGGAGAAATAACTCCAGAAAGAATGAAGGGATCGAGTCAAAGAGAAACAACACTCTGTTGCAGATGTGACTGGTGATAGAAGCAAGGTCTGATGCTGTAAAGAGCAATATTACATAAGAGCCTTTAATGTTAGGTCCATGAATCAAGGCAAATTGGAAGTGGCCAAACAGGAGATGACAAGAGTGAATGCTGACATTGTAGGAATCAGCAAACTAAGATTGACTGGAATGGGTGAATTTAACTCAGATGACCATTATATCTATTCCTATGAGCAGAAATCCCTTAGAAGAGATGGAGTAGCCCTCATAGTCAACAAAAGAGTCTGAAATGCAGTACTTGGATGCAGTCTCAAAAACGACAGCATGATCTCTGTTCATTTCCAAGACAAACTATTCAATATGATGGTAATCCAAGTCTACGCCCTGAACAGTAATGCTGAAGAAGCTGAAATGGAATGGTTCTATGAAGACCTACAAGACCTTTTAGAACTAACAGCCAAAAAAGATGTCCTTTTCATTACAGGGAACTGGAATGCAAAAGTAGGAAATCAAGAAACACCTGGAATAACAGGCAAATTTGACCTTGGAGTACAGAATGTAGCTGGGCAAAGGCTAATAGAGTTTTGCCAAGAGAACGCAATGATCACAGAAAACACCCTCCTCCAACAACACAAGAGCAGATACTACACATGGACATCATCAGATGGCTAACACCGAAATCAGATTGATTATATTCTTTGCAGCCAAAAATGGAGAAGCTCTATACAGTCAGCAAAAACAAGACTGGGAGCTAACTGTGGCTCATATCATGAACTCCTTGTTGCCAAATTGAGACTTAAATTGAAAAAGGTAGGGAAAACCACAAGACCATTCAAGTTTGAGCTAAATCAAATCCTCAAGGATCACTGCAAAGAAACAGAGGAAAACATAGAGTGTGAAAGACTAGAGATCTCTTCAAGAAAATTAGTGATAACAAGGGATCATTTCATGCAAATGTGGGCTCAATAAAGGACCTAACAGAAGCAGAAAATATTAAGAAGAGGTGGCAAGAATACAGAGATCTATACAAAAAAGATCTTCATGACCCAGATCATCACAATGGTGTGATCACTCACCTAGATCCAGACATCATGGATTGTGAAGTCAAATGGGCCTTAGTAAGCATCCAAACATCTCATCTTCTGTCATCCCCTTCCCCTCCCACCTTCAGTCTTTCCCAACAGCAGGGTCATTTCAAATGAGTCAGTCCTTCACATCAGGTGGCCAAAGTATTGGAATTTTAGCTTCAACATCAGTCCGTCCAATGAATATTCAGGACTGATTTCCTTTATGATAAGCTGGTTGGATCTCCTTGCAGTCCAAGGGACTCTCAAGAGTCTTCTTCAACACCACAGTTCAAAATCGTCAATTCTTCAGTGCTCAGCTTTCTTTATAGTCCAACTCTCACATCTGTACATGACCACTGGAAAAACCATAGGTTTGACTAGATGGACCTTTGCTGGCAAAGTCATGTCTCTGCTTTTTAATAAGCTGTCTAAGTTGGTCATAATTTTTCTCCCAAGGAACAAACTTCTTTTAAATTCATGGCTGCAGTCATCATCTGCAGTGATTTTGGAGCCCCCAAAAATAAAGTCTGTCAGTTTCTCCATCTATTTTCCATGAAGTTATGTGACAAGTAGCCATGATCTTAGACCACATCCTTGTCTAACTCTATGAAACTATGAGGTGCCGTGTAGGGCCACCCAGGATGGTGGAGAGTTCTGACAAAACGTGGTCCACTGGAGAAGGGAATGGCAAACCACTTCAGCATTCTTGCCTTGAGAACCCCATGAACAATATGAGAAGGCAAAAAGATAGGACACTGAAATTGTCTAGAAAATTTAAAAAAAAATGAAACTCAGTGATAAGGATGAGGGAAAGTTGATAAGGGAACAAGTTCCTGCTGTTTTCTAAGTTTTTCCTTCATTGTTCAAAACAGAATGACTAAACAGTTTTCTCTTTTTTCTTAAACCTGGAGATGTATTAGATTATATTTCATAGCTTAGTACGCTGGTGGATACTTGCATTACTCTTCTCTTAAAAAAAAATAAAATTGCAGAAAAAAATTGCAGAAGTTTTGGTCATTTTCCTTCCTTTATCAATCTCTAGCATCTCTAGCAAACCAAACCAAAGAAGGCAATGGCAACGCACTCCGGTACTCTTGCCTGGAAAATCCCATGGACGGAGGAGCTTCGTAGGCTGCAGTTCACGGTGTCGCTAAGAGTCAGGCACGACTGAGCGACTTCACTTTCACTTTTCACTTTCATGCATTGGAGAAGGAAATCGCAACCCACTCCAATATTCTTGCTTGGAGAATCCCAGGGACAGAGGAGTCTAGTGGGCTACCATCTATGGGGTTGCACAGAGTCGGACACGACTGAAGTGACTTAGCAACAGCAGCAGCAGCAAACCAAACAATGCACATTTCTCCTGCATAAAAAAATGATTCATTTACTGACAAATTCAATGATACTATTTTGTATTTATTTAATATTTTGAGATCACCAATAATGTGAAATTATAAGGATTACTGTAATTTCCAATATTGTTGTTATTACAACAAATGAGGACCACACAAATAACCAATGATGAAGGACTTTTTATTTCAATATACTCTGAAGTATTACCATTAAAATCATTAAAAGATAGTTTATCTAAGTGGACCAATAGAGAAATTAGCTCCAAATTTTACCATATTATTCTCTATCTTCTCTAATTTTTTAAATAGGCAACATTAAAATTTTTAATATTCTACTTTTTTGACAATCATAATATCCTCTCTGCAACTTTAGCTTATAAAGTTATCCTTTCTGTAGTTTATAAAAAGTTTGCATTTTCATATACATACAATATATTGTACAGATCAGAATATATTGTCAAAATACCTCATTCTATTTACCTTAGATTCAAAATATGAAAGTGATCTTTATTTTTTTTTAATTAGACAATTTTCGGAGGCAGAATTATACCTATTGTTAAAATTCTTATTTGAATCCATTCAAAAGAATAATACAAATTTTGGGGTGACATATTAACTCAGTGACATTGAGTTCAGTACAGCAATTTTTACCTTTGGTGGTTTATATCTAGATTCTTAACCTTATTTCTATTCAATTAAATTAAGTAAGAATATTTTCAGTAACCATAAATAAAGAAAATGTGTCTAAGGATTCTCTGACCATTTAATTGTTCAAGTTCTTCCAAATCCCTGGAATGCTTCCCAACATTGACATTGTTGTACCAAGACCAATACTGATTCCAAGGTTCCTGTAAAAAGAGCAAGCATAGTAGAGACTGGAGTCAGGCAGGTTGATTCCTCCAGTTCCATGCTTCTTTCTCAAAATTGCTTTGCTCAATGCATGATACAGGTTGCTTGGGGCTGGTGCACTGGGATGACCCAGAGGGATGGGATGGCGAGAGAGATGGAAGGGGGGTTCAGGATGGGGAACACATGTACACCCATGGTGGATTCAAGTCAATGTATGGCAAAACCAATACAATATTGTAAAGTAAAATAAATACATAAATAAATTAAAAAAAAAATAAGAGCAAGCATAGACAATCCAGACTAAATTTGTTCCCTGGAATACATACTGAGGAGCTACCTTGAAATTCAGCCTGTTAAAACAAAGACAAAACCCCATTAAAACCCTCTCTGTCTTCTTACATTTCTAAATTCATCTTTCTTTCTTAAAGATAGATTTATTTTCTCTACTGAAGATCTCAGATTAGAAACTTACCTGGCAAGAATATGAGCCCGGGTAAGAATATGAGCCTGGGTAATGTGGCTGGCAAGGGCCTCTAGTGAAATCATATTACTGACCACAGAAACACCACCACCTGTGTACTACCACACTGGAAGCTGTTTAATTAAACACAGCATCACGTGTATAATTTCTGGTGGAAAATGAAGGTCCCACTTGAAATTCCTAGGGGCATTAGACAAGCAAAATGTAACTATCTTAACTGAAACCCAGCTTACATTTCTGACAAGTACCGGGGGATCTTTAAGAGTCAGATGCTCCATTTTAAATCAGAGCCCCTGGCTTCAGTGTCTTCTACTCCCCATCTCCTTCTCCCCGAGGTAGAAAGAACACCTTACACTGAGTGAATAGCACCATATAATTTGCTGACAATTCTTCTTGCTACATGGAGGAGACCAGGTTTATACTAACAGAATAACTGAGACAAGCATCCAAATATTTTATCCAAGTGAATTTTTATTCTTTTAAATTAAAAGAATTATGTAATATTAATAGAGGCTAGAATTCTGCCTTGTTATCCTTCTCATTCTAGGCAAAATCAGTTTTCCTTGTTTTTTAAATATGCTTTTAGACTGCAAGGAGATCCAACCAATCCACTCTGAAGGAGATCAGCCCTGGAATTTCTTTGGAAGGAATGATGCTAAAGCTGAAACTCCAGTACTTTGGCCACCTCATGCTAAGAGTTGACTCATTGGAAAAGACTTTGATGCTCGGAGGGATTGGGGGCAGGAGGAGAAGGGGACGACAGAGGACGAGATGGCTGGATAGCATCACTGACTCGATGGACATGAATCTGAGTGAACTCCAGGAGTTGGTGATGGACAGGGAGGCCTGGAGTACTGCGATTCATGGGGTCGCAAAGAGTCAGACACGGCTGAGCGACTGAACTGAACTGATCTCAGCTATCTAAGATGATCTTCCTGTGGTGCCCAAAGAAGACATTTTTAAAAATTGTTTTGTAAATTAATTTCTTAAGAATGAACTGTTGGGCCTTTTAGCCATAGGTTCTATTTTATTTTAGGCAGAAACAAAGTGAACAGATTATAACTAGGATATGATCTGAACTGTGTTTTGTCTCAGTATTTTCACTATCCCAAGCGAGATTTATGACCACAATCTCAAAGATGGGCTCTTTGGCTTAAAAAAAAATAAAGAAACTTTGGAACATTCAAGGATATTAAAATTAGAGCTCAATTATCTGTTCCTGATGAAGCTGTATTTCTTATAGGAGATATATATATATATACACACACACACATACATACAATGCATGCATAGTATCCATTTTAATTTTTAATACAGCAACTCACATTGGTTAAAATAGTAATTCTTTCCCCTGGCAATATCTTCTATAATCAGTCTTGATTGTTAGAAAATTTTCCTTACTCTCATGCTTATGTAGAAAAAGTTATGAAACAACATAATGGTACTCTTGTTATGTTCTACATGTTTAGTATTAATTATATAACTATTTGTTTAACATCTTTCTGTTTTAGATTAAACTTCATGACAGCAAGGCCATATTTCTCTGCTTCTTTTCACTATCATCAGAAATAGTACACTGACCACCATATAATAGGTGATTAACAAATAGTAAATATTTGTTGAATAAAGAGATAAATGAAGTTGTGTCTCAGAAGCTCATAGAGCCTCATGTAGCCTGAGATCTGCTTTACCTTCTCTATATCACTTCAGTCTTCTCATCAATATCTTCTTTAAGTTTGGCTCTATAAAATTATTCATCCTCTGATTTATGTTTGTAGGAATATACCTAATTATCAGCAAACTACAGTTTAATTCTGAGTTCCTGAAATTAAATTCAAAGAAATTTGTGGTCCTTGATTTGTGTGTGTCAACTATTCATAAAAATGAATACATCTAGAAAATCCAAATCCTATTAACAAAATTAATCTTATTTAAATTAATCTCATTTTAATTAATCGTATTTAAAATCCTATAATCTACCCATTCATTCACAGCACAGAATTCTGAATTTTATTCTTATCCAATTTCCAAAAGATATTGCTCTACATTTATCCATCTCCAATAGCTCTTTTCTATAAGCCCATTTTGTGAAACTTTTAAGTACAGTGTTCTTTCTCTCTCCATTATTTTATTGCCAGAATTTTTTTAATGACATAGTTTTTTTTTTTTTGAAGTACACTTGAATTACAAAGTCATGCTTACTGCTGTACAGCAAACTGACTCAGCTATACACAAGAATACATTTTCATATTCATTTCTATTACAGTTTATCACACAATACTGAATATGATTTTTCTGTGGTATACAATAGGACTTTGTTCTTAATCCATTCTATATATCCCAGTTTATATATGCCAATCACAAATTCCCAATCCAACCTTCTCCCACCATCCTCTTCACTGGTAGCCACTACACTGTTCTCTATGTCCCTGATTCTATTTCTGTTTCATTGATAAGTTCATTTGTATAACTTTTTGATTCCACATCTAAGATGTCATATGGTATTTGTCTTTCTCTTTCTGACTTTACTTAGTATGATAATCTTCAGTTGTATTTATGTTACTGCAGATGGCATTATTCCCTTCTTTATTGTGGCTGAGTAGTATTCCACCTTATGTATGTACCACTTCTTTATTAACTCATCTATCTTCCCTGGTGGCTCAGATGGTAAAGCATCTGTCTACAATGCAGGAGACCTGGATTCGATCCCTGGGTTGGGAAGATCCCCTGGAGAAGGAAATGGCAATCCACTCCAGGACTATTGCCTGGAAAATCCCATGGACAGAAGAGCCTAGTAGGCTACAGTCCATGGGATCGCAAAGAGTCGGACACGACTGAGCGACTTCACTTCACTTCATGGCTATTTAGGTTGTTGCCACGTCATGGCTAACATCAATAGTGCTGCTATGAACATAGGGGTACATGTATCTTTTTAAATTATAGTTTTGTCTGGAAATATGTTCAGGAGTAGAATTTCTGGATCATATGGCATTTCTATTTTAAGTTTTCTGAGAAACTTCCATACTGTTTTCCACAACAGCTGTACAAACTTAAATTCCCACCAACAGTATAGGATGCATCTGTTTTCTCCACAACCTCTCCAACATCTGTTATTTGTAGACATTTTAATGATGGCCATTCTGACTGGTGTCAGGCAGTACATCATTGTAGTTTTGATCTACATTTCCCTAATAGTTAGCAATGCTGAGCATCTTTTCATATGTCTGTTGACCATCTGTATTTCCTCTTTGGAGATATGTCTCTTCATATCTCATGCTCATTTTCTGATTGAATATTTGGGTTATTGCTGTTGTTGTTAGTTTAATGAGCTGTTTGAATATTTTAAAAAGTAAGCCCTTTTCAGTCACATTGTTTGCAAATATTTTTTTCGCATTCTATAAGCTGCCTTTTTCTTTTCTTTAATTTATTTTTTATTAAGGATAATTGCTTTACAGAATTTTGTTGTTTTCTGTCAAATTCCAACATGAATCAGCCATAGGTGTATATATATATCCCCTCCCTTTTGAACCTCCCTCCCATCTCCCTCCCCATTCCATCCCTCTAGGTTGATACAGAGCCCCTATTTGGGTTTCCTGAGCCATACAGCAAATTCCCATTGGCTATTTATTTTACATATGGTAATGTGAGTTTCCATGTAACACTTTCCATATATTTCACCCTCTCCTCCTCTCTCCCTATGTCCATAAGTCTATTCTCTATGTCTGTTTCTCCATTCTTCCCTGTAACTAAATTCTTCAGTACCATTTTTATAGATTCCATATATGTATGTTGCTGCTAAGTTGCTTCAGTCATGTCCGACTCTATGTGACCCCATAGAAGGCAGCCAACCAGGCTCCTCCATTCCTGGGATTCTCCAGGCAAGAATACTGGAATGGGTTGCCAATTCCTTCTCCAAGATAAAGACCTGCTGCTGCTGCTGCTGCTAAGCTGCTTCAGTCATGTCCAACTCTGTGTGACCCCATAGATGGCAGCCCACCAGGCTCCCCCATCCCTGTGATTCTCAAGGCAAGAATATGTATGTTAGAATACGATATTTATCTTTCTCTTTCTGACTCACTTCACTCCTTATAATAGGTTCTAGGTTCATCTACCTCAACAGAACTGACTCAGATGCGTTCATTTTTATGGCTGAGTAATATTCCATTGAGTATATGTACCACAACTTTATCCATTTATCTGTCAATGGACATCTAGGTTGCTTCTGCAATGAACAATGGGAGACATGTGTCTTTTTTCAATTTTGGTTTTCTCAGGGTGTCTGCCTAAGAGTGAGATTTTTGGGTCATATGGTGGTTTTATTCCTAGTTTTGTAAGGAATCTCCATACTGTCTTCCATAGTGACTGTATCAATTTACATCCCCAGCCACCAACAGTGCAAGTGTGTTCCATTTTCTCCACACCCCCTCGAGCATTTATTGTTTGTAGACTTTTTGATGTTGGCCACTCTGACCAGTGTGAGGTGGTATCTCATTGTGGTTTTGATTTGTAATTCTCTAATAATGAGAGATATTGAACATCTTGTCAAGTGTTTGTTAGCCCTTTGTGTGTCTTCTTTGTAGAAAATTCTGTTTAGGTCTTTTTCCCACTTTTTATTAAGTTGTTTGTTTTTCTAGCATTGAGTTATATGAGTTGCTTGTATATTTTGGAAATTAATCCTTTGTCAGTTGTTTTATTTGCTATTATTTTCTCCCATTCTGAGGGTTGCCTTTTCACTTTGCTTCTAGTTTCCTTTGCTGTGCAAAAGCTTTTAAGTTTAATCAGGTCCCACTTGCTTACTTTTGTTTTTATTTCCATTACTTCAGAGGTGGGTCATAGAGGATCTTGCTTTGATTTACATCATCGAGTGTTCTGCCTGTTTTCCTCTAAAAATTTTATATTTTCTGGTCTTACATTTAGGTTTTTGATCCATTTTGAGTTTATTTTTGTGTATGGTGTTAGGAAGTGCTCTAATTTCATTCTTTACATGTAGCTGTCCAGTATTCCCAGCACCATTTATTGAAGAGGCTGTCTTTGCCCCACTGCATATTCTTGCCTTCTTTGTAAAAAAAATAAGGTAACCATAGGTGCATGGATTTTTTCTGGGCTTTCTACCTTGTTTTATTGGTCTATTTTTCTGTTTTCATTCCAGTACTATACTGTCTTGATGACTACAGCTTTGCAGTATAATCTGAAGTCAGGAAGGTTGATTCATCCAGCTCCATTCTTCTTTTTCAAGAAAACTTTGACTATTTGGGGTCTTTGTATTTCCATATTAATTGTAAAATATTTGGTTCTAGTTCTGTGAAAAATGCCATTGGTAATTTGATAGGGATCTCTTTGAATCTGTGGATTACATTTGGTAATACTGTCATTTTCACAATATTGATTCTTCCTACCCAGGAACATGGAATATGTCTCCATTTGTTTATGTCATCTTTGATTTCTTTCATTAATGTCTTATAATTTTCTGTGTACAATTCTTTTGTCTCCTTAGGTAAGTTTATTCCTAGATATTTATTTATTGATTGATTGATTGGCAATAGTGAATGAGATTGATTCCTTAATTTCTTTTTCTGATGTTTCATTGTTAGTATATGGAAATGCAAATGATTTCTGTTTATTGATTTTGTATCTTGCAACTTTGCTAAATTCGTTGATTATCTCTAGTAATTTTTTTATACTATCTTCAAGGTTTTCTATGTACAGTCTCATGTCATCTGAAAACACAGAAATCATTACTTCTTCTTTTCCAATCTGGATTCCTTTTAGTTCTTTTTCTTTTCTGATTACTGTACCTAACATTTCCAGAACTATATTGAATAATAGTGGTAAAGTGGACATACTTGTCTTGTTCCTGATCTTAGGGGGAATGCTTTCAGTTTTTCACCATTGAGAATAATGTTTGCTGTAGGCTTATCATATATGGCCTTTACTATGTGGAGGTAGGTTCCTTCTATGCCCATTTTTTGAAGAGTTTTAATCATAAATGGGTGCTGAATTTTGTCAAAGGCTTTTTCTGCATCTATTGAGATTATCATATGCTTTTTATCTTTGTTTGTTAATATGGTGTATCACATTGATTGATTTGTGTATATTGAAGAATCCTGCATTCCTAGGATAAACCCAACTTGATCATGGTGTTGATGTGCTTTTGATGTGTTGCTGAATTCTGTTTTCTAAAATTTTGTTGAAGATTTTTGCATCTATGTTCATCAGTGATAGTGGCCTGTAGTTTTCTTTTTGTATGTTGTCTTTGTCTGGTTTTGGTATCAGGGTGATAGTGACCTCATAGAATGAGTTTGGAAATGTTTGTTCCTCTGCAAGTTTTTGAAAGAGTTTTAGAAGGGTAAGCATTAGCTCTTCTCTAAATGTTTGATAGAATTCTCCTGTGAAGCCATCTAGTCCTGGGATGTTTTAGGGGGAGATTTTTTATCATAGCTTCAATTTCATTGCCTGTGATTGGGTTGTTCATAGTTTCTATTTCTTTTTGTTTCAGTCTTGGAAAATTGAACATTTCTAAGAATCTTTCCATTTCTTCCAGGTTATTGATTTAATTACCATATAATTATTCATAATAGTCTCTTATAATCTTTTGTATTTCTGCATTGTCTGTTGTAATGTCTCCTTTTTCATATCTAATTTTTTTTATTATTATTCCTTTTTTCTTGATGAGACTGGCTAAAGGTTTGGCAATTTTGTTTATCTTCCTAAAGAACCAGTTTTATTTATCTTAGTTTATTTTAGTTTTATTTATCTTTAACACTGTTTCATATATTTCTGCTCCAATCTTTATGATTTCTTTCCTTCTACTAATTTTGTGGTTTTCTTTTTCCACTTGTTTCAGGTGTAAAGTTATGTTGTCTGTTCAATGTTTTCTTTGTTTCTTGAGGTAGGATTATGTTGCTATAAACTTCCCTCTTAGGACAGCTTTTGCTGCATCCCATAGGATTTGAGATGTGTTTTCATTGTGATTCGTTTCTAGATATTTTTTTATTTCTTATTTCATTCCTTCAGTAACCTATTGGTTATTTAGAAACATGTTTAATCTCCATGTATTTGTGTTTCTTGCAATTTTTTCTTGTATTTTATATCTAGTCTCATAGTAATGTGGTCAGAGAAGATGCTTGATATGATTTCAAATGTCTTAGATTTGTGACCCAAGATGTGGTTTATCCTGGAGAATGTTCCATATGCACTTGAGAAGAAGGTGTATTCTTCTGCATTTGGGTGGAATGTCCTGAAGATTTCAGTGAGATCCATTTCATCTAATGTCTCATTTAAGACTTGTGTTTCCTTATTAATTTTCTGTTTTGATGATCTTTCCTTTTGTGAGTGGGGTGTTAAAGTCTCCTACTATCATTGTGTTACTGTCAATTTCTCCTTTTATGTCAGTTAGTGTTTGTCTTATGCATTGAGGTGTTCCTATGTCAGGTGCATAGATGTTTACAATTGTGTCCTCCTCTTGTATTGATCCCTTGACCATTATGTAGTGTCCATCCTTATCTCTTGTAATCTTTATTTTAAGGTCTATTTTGTCTGATATGAGGATTGCTACTCCAGCTTTCTTTTGCTTCCCATTTGCATAGAAGATTTTTTTCCAACCTCTCATATGTGTCTTTAGGTCTAAAGTGGGTTTCTTGTAGACAGCATATATAATATGAGTCTTGTTTTGTATCCATTCCGTCAATCTATGTCTTTTGGTTGGACTATTTAATCCATTTAACATTTAAACTAAGTATTGATATATATGTTCATGTTGCCATTTTCTTAATTGTTTGGATTTAATTTTGTAGATCTTTTTTCTTCTCTTGTATTTCTTGACTGTTTAACATTTAGTCTGTTTAACTTAAATTGTTAAACAGTCTAAGTCTGTTTAACACTTGTTGTAAAGCTAGTTTGGTGGTACTGAATTCTCTTAACTTTTGCTTGTCTGAAAAGCTTTTTATTTCTCCATCAATTTTGAATGAGATCCTTGCTGAGTACAGTAGAGTTTTCCCCTTCAGTACTTTAAATATATCCTGCCATTCCCTTCTAGCCTGCAGAGTCTCTGCCGAAAGGTTAGCTGTTAAGCATATAGGGTTTTCCTTGTATGTTACTTGTTCCTTCTCCCTTTCTGCTTTTAATATTTTCTTTGTTTTTAATCTTTGTTAGTTTGATTAGTATGTGTCTTGGTGTGTTTCTCCTTGAGTTTATCCTGTATAGGACTCTTTATGATGCTTGGATTGATTAAATATTTCCTTTTCCATGTTGGGGAACTTTTCAACTATAATCTCTCTCAAAATTTTCTCATACCCTTTCTTTTCTTCTCTTCTTCTGGGACCCCTATAATTTAAATTTTGGTGCATTTGATATTGTCCCAGTGGTCTATGAGACTGTCTTCAGTTCTTTTCATTCCTTTTACTTTATTATGTTCTTCAGAAGTTATTTCCACCATTTTATCTTCCAGCCCACTGATTCANTATCCTGGAGAATGTTCCATATGCACTTGAGAAGAAGGTGTATTCTTCTGCATTTGGGTGGAATGTCCTGAAGATTTCAGTGAGATCCATTTCATCTAATGTCTCATTTAAGACTTGTGTTTCCTTATTAATTTTCTGTTTTGATGATCTTTCCTTTTGTGAGTGGGGTGTTAAAGTCTCCTACTATCATTGTGTTACTGTCAATTTCTCCTTTTATGTCAGTTAGTGTTTGTCTTATGCATTGAGGTGTTCCTATGTCAGGTGCATAGATGTTTACAATTGTGTCCTCCTCTTGTATTGATCCCTTGACCATTATGTAGTGTCCATCCTTATCTCTTGTAATCTTTATTTTAAGGTCTATTTTGTCTGATATGAGGATTGCTACTCCAGCTTTCTTTTGCTTCCCATTTGCATAGAAGATTTTTTTCCAACCTCTCATATGTGTCTTTAGGTCTGAAGTGGGTTTCTTGTAGACAGCATATATAATATGAGTCTTGTTTTGTATCCATTCCGTCAATCTATGTCTTTTGGTTGGACTATTTAATCCATTTAACATTTAAACTAAGTATTGATATATATGTTCATGTTGCCATTTTCTTAATTGTTTGGATTTAATTTTGTAGATCTTTTTTCTTCTCTTGTATTTCTTGACTGTTTAACATTTAGTCTGTTTAACTTAAATTGTTAAACAGTCTAAGTCTGTTTAACACTTGTTGTAAAGCTAGTTTGGTGGTACTGAATTCTCTTAACTTTTGCTTGTCTGAAAAGCTTTTTATTTCTCCATCAATTTTGAATGAGATCCTTGCTGAGTACAGTAGAGTTTTCCCCTTCAGTACTTTAAATATATCCTGCCATTCCCTTCTAGCCTGCAGAGTCTCTGCCGAAAGGTTAGCTGTTAAGCATATAGGGTTTTCCTTGTATGTTACTTGTTCCTTCTCCCTTTCTGCTTTTAATATTTTCTTTGTTTTTAATCTTTGTTAGTTTGATTAGTATGTGTCTTGGTGTGTTTCTCCTTGAGTTTATCCTGTATAGGACTCTTTATGATGCTTGGATTGATTAAATATTTCCTTTTCCATGTTGGGGAACTTTTCAACTATAATCTCTCTCAAAATTTTCTCATACCCTTTCTTTTCTTCTCTTCTTCTGGGACCCCTATAATTTAAATTTTGGTGCATTTGATATTGTCCCAGTGGTCTATGAGACTGTCTTCAGTTCTTTTCATTCCTTTTACTTTATTATGTTCTTCAGAAGTTATTTCCACCATTTTATCTTCCAGCCCACTGATTCATTCTTCTGCTTCAGATATTCTGCTTGTGATTCCTTTTAGAGTACTTTTAATTTCAGTAATTGTGTTGTTCATCACTGTATGTTTATTCTTTAATTCTTCTAGGTCTTTGTTAATTGATTCTTACATTTTTTCCATTTTGTTTTCAAGGCTTTTGATCATCTTTACTATCATTATTCTGAATTCTTTTTTGCCTATTTCCTATTCATTTGTTTTGACTCTGTGTTTCTATTTTTTTTCCTTCATTTGTGTAGTATATCTCTACTTTTTTTTTTTTTTTTTATTTNCTTACATTTTTTCCATTTTGTTTTCAAGGCTTTTGATCATCTTTACTATCATTATTCTGAATTCTTTTTTGCCTATTTCCTATTCATTTGTTTTGACTCTGTGTTTCTATTTTTTTTCCTTCATTTGTGTAGTATATCTCTACTTTTTTTTTTTTTTAACTTATTGTGTTTGAGGTCTCCTTTTCCCAAGCTTTAAGGTTGAATTCTTTATTCCTTTTGGTTTCTTCCCTCTTAAGGTTGGTCCAGTAGTTTGTGTAAGGTTTGAATAGTGTGAGATTTGTGATTTCAGTAGTTTTTGAGATTTGAGTTTTTGTTAGATTTTTGGAGTTTTGTTAGTTTTTGTTAGATTAAGATTTGTTTTTGTTAGTTTGTTTGCTCTCTGATGGGCAAGCCTGAGTGAAGTGGTAATCCTGTCTGCTGATGATTGGGTTTGTGTTTTTGTTCTATTTGTTGTTTAGTTGAGTCATCCTACACAGGGTGCTACTGGTGGTTGTGTGATGACAGGTCTTGAATTCCAGTGGTTTCTGTTGTGTGCATTCTCACTATTTGAAACCCCCGAGGGTTAGTTCTCTGGTAGTCTAAGGTCTTGGAGTCAGTCCTCCCATTCCAAAGGCTCAGGGCTTGATCTCTGTCAGGAATTAAGATTCCACAAGTGGCTTTTTATGACATTAAGTGAGAATAAGACAAATATCCAAAAAGAGAAACAAAAGATGAACCCAAGACAAACACTAGTTACAAAATCAGGCCAATAGTAATTAAAATAATGGAATATACACATATACATATACACCCATAGCAAAGTCAAAATAGTCCAACATAACTAAAATACATTAGTTTGACCCAGCAAACAAAGGAAATCAAAAATTATATTTACCAGTTAAGAACAAAAGTAACTAAAGCACAAACTGGAAAGCAAAACTAAAGCAAAGTGCCAAGTGGAGAATAAAGTAGTGAAAATGAAACTAACAAATATGTTGAGAGGAAAGGAAGGAAAGAAAAGAAAGAAAGAATTGATATGCAAAGTTACATAGAGGTAGATGAAGAAGATTTATATACATTAAAGATTAACTGCAAGGGGGAAAGAACAGCAGGAAAGGTAAACAAAGGAATAAATGTAAAAATATAATAGGTTAAAAAAATTAAAATTATAAAAAAGAGGGGAAAAATGGAAGAAGATAAAAAGGAAAATTCCACAGAACTGCAAAATTCCAATGTAGAGGCAGAGGTTTATAACAGCTATAAAAAGTGTGACTGAATATACACATATACATAAACACCCATAAGCAAAATCAAAACAGTCAAAAAAGTAAAGTACAATAGTTTGACCAGCAAACAAAGGTAACCAAAAATGATATCTACCAGAACAAAACTAACTCATACACAAACTGGAAAACAAAACTAAAGCAAGGGGAATTGAGGAATAAAGCAATGAAAACAAAACTAACAAATATGTTGAGAGAAAAGGAAAGAAAGAAAAGAAGGAAAGTAAATATGCAAAGTTAAATAGAGGTAGATAAAGAAGATTTTATTTATTTATTTATTTAAATTGGAGGCTAATTACTTTACAATATTGTGGTGTTTTTTGCCATACATTCACATGAATCAGCCATGGGTGTACATGTGTTCCCAATCCTGAATCTCCCCCCCCCCACCCCCATCCCATCCTTTAGGGAGATGT
>SJYX01004897.1:205131-222432 GCA_006410675.1 Oreotragus oreotragus | reverse complement strand
ACCATACACAAAAATAAACTCAAAATGGATTAAAGATCTAAACGTAAGACCAGAAACTATAAGACTCCTAGCAGATAACATAGGCAAAACACTCTAACATAAATCACAGCAGGATCCTCTATAAGGAGACAGAATTTAAAAGCAGAGTAGATGTTACTCTGTCCGAAATTATTTGGGTGTATTCTTGTCTGGAATGGAATAAAGTTACTCTTCAAGGCCATTCCTAATCATTTCTAGTCTATAACTTTATAATCATATCAGAGTTTGTGTTTTAAAACCATGGCTGGAAATGAGGATATCCAAGATGGCAAGGAGTAGGTGGATGTTCAGTACATCTCTCTCCACGGATACATCAGGAATACATTGCCAGACACAGAAGATCTTGCAGAACACCAGCTGAGAGCATGCAAGATTACATGACCACTGGAAAAGAAAATATCAGTCAGTCAGTTCAATCACTCAGTCGTGTCCAGCTCTCTGTGACCCCTTGGACTGCAGCATGCCAGGCTTCACTATCCATCACCAACTCACAGAGCTTGCTCAAACTTATGTCCATTGAGTCAGTGATGCCATCCTACCATCTCATCCTCTGTTGTCCCCTTCTCCTGCTACTTAGATAGTGAGAACTCTGGCAGCACCAAGTGTGCAGGGACATCAACAGCTTCAGCTGCAGGATCTGTGGTCCTATCAGAGTCTATTTCTAGTCTCTGGCAGTTGGTGATCAGAGGGCCTATAAAGAATGTATAGAACCATGCAAAACTCTGTAGGACAAAGGAAGGAGGACAAAAAAGAGGAGACTGAGTAGGACTGGATTTGGTCCTGCGGGGGGTGGAGAAACTGAAGCAGGGGTCAGATCCTCACATTGGGGCAACTTTTGGGGACAGAGGTGAACATTTGAGGCTGTTGGAGAGTGAAGCAGCTGATCTGTGACAGTCTGAATGGAATGCGAATCACACAGATAATACTTGCCACAGCCATATGTACCCCAGATAGGGACACAAGTCCCCTAGAGAGTTCAGCAGCTGCAGACTTTAGCATTGAGACTGGAGAGCCACCAAGGGCAAGCTCTGCTGTTGAATGTGGAGATATGTCCCCCAGGGACTTGAGGGAGGAGATCTCAGTGGGAAAGGCATGTGAAAGAAAGTCAGGCAAACTCAGACATAGGTTGATACTGCTGAGTCACACACAGGGAGTGGAGTCATCACTATAACCTCTCTCTCCCCACATGTCAGCCAGGCAACTGAAAGGCCCCAGAGAAGGTGGCCCTTTAAAGCACTTGACACACTGGACCATAGAGAAGGATCCCAGCCAGGGTGGCCCTTTCAGTGCCTGATGCACCAAACAACAGAAGGATCCCAACCCAGGGGCCTTGTACTCCCAAAATGGGCCAAGCAACAGATAGGGACCAGCCAAAGAGGCCCTCTGATCACCAACTGCTAGAGACTAGAAAAAGACTCTAACAGGACCATAATTGCTGTGGCTGAGGCATTTGATGTCCCTGCACACTTAGTTCTGTTAGAGTTCCCACTATCTAAGCAGCAGCACCACCTTCATGCTCAACCCTCACTGGGGCAAAGCTTCCAGAAGATAGAAGAAAACCCTGATAGCGCCATTCTGCCTGTGATGAGAGCCGCTGGTATCCCTGAGTATCTGGTATTGCCAGGCTTCTTGTGACCCAAGCTCCTGTGCCACTTCCAGGCTCTATCTCCTATAGCCAGAGGCTAGAAAAAACCCTCAAAACACCATCCTTCCTGCTGTCCTAGCCACCAGCTCCTCTAAGTACCTGGTGCTGCCAGGGCCCCTGCAATCCAAGCAACTGCACCACTTCTACACCTGGTCCCCCCTGGGGTAGACCCAAGTCCTCCAGGGCAGCCTCAGGAGCAAAACCTGCAGACGAATCACATGCTGAGGTGCAGATAAAACCACAGTCGAAACCCAATGACAGAGTGGCTAAGGAAGAGAACCTAAAACCTTCCCACCAGCTGCACAAGCTGCAGATTAAATTCACACAATCAACTAGGCAGACTTTGTGTCTATGGAATATATAAAAGGACAATGAAAGTTCCCACAAAAGAAAATACACTTGCACTACAGATGTGGCACTGAGGCAAGAACATATAGGAGTCGGACCAGATTAGAGTCTGAGCTGCTCCCAGAGCAGCAGGTCCAAAGAGCAGCCCAGTATTCAGAGGGCATCCTAGAGAGGCAAGGTGGACTGTGACTCACAGTGAGGGAAAGGAGGCTGACAGCTGAGATCCAAGCAAAACATTTATTATACTTATATTTTAACTTCTTTGACATTTTTTTCTGAATTTTATTTCTTTTTTCTTTTTTCTCCTCTATTGCTATAGTTGTTGATTTTATTAGTACTGTTAAATCTATTTATGCTTTTGATAATAATTTTAATCACAATTTTTTTTATTTAAATACTTCTGACTGTTGTTTTCACAGTTTTGAGGGGTTTTTTTTCTTTTTAATTTTTAAACGTTATTATTATTATTTTTCTACATATATTCTTTAGCTTACTTTTCTTATTCTTTTCCTGTTGCATTTATTCTTTAATGTATATAAATCTTCTTCATCTACCTCTATTTAACTTTTGCTTTTCTATTCTTTCTTTTCTTCTTTTTCTCTCTTTTACTCACCATGTTTATTAGTCTGTTTTGCTTTTTTTGCTTCATTTCCCAATTGGCACATTGCTTTGATTTTATTTTCCAGTTTATGCTTTAGTTAGTTTTGTTTTTAAGTGGTTGATATCATTTTTGCTTTACTTTGCTCGCTGGATCAATCTCTTCTATTTTCCTTTATTTTTCTGATTTGTTGGTTTTGTTTGTGTGTGTGTGTGCTTGCATATACTCCATTTTTTGTTTGTTTGTCTGTTAACATTTGTTGATTTTGAATTTGTCATTTGTCTGGGGTTTGCTTTTTGTTTCATATTTTAGTGTGTTTGTTTTAATACCCTTTAATGCCATAACAAACCACCTGTGGTATCTCACTTCCCTAGCTAGAGATTGGGCACTAAATCTTTGTAGTAGAAACACTGACAAGACCCTTGACTTCCAGGAAATCCCTAACCCAGGGAGAATTAACTAGTGAGAACTCCTACTAGCTAGAGAATAATTTAAAGAAGAATAAAGGAAAAAAAAGAAAAGAATTGAGGATAAACTCAGAGACCTCTGGGACAATATTACATGTACCACAATTGAGTTATAGGGGTCCCAGAGGGAGAAGAGAAAATGAAAGGCATTAAGAAAAAATTGGAAGAGATTATAGTTGAAAACTTCCCCAGTGCAAGAAAGGAAATAATCAAGTCCAAAAAGTGCAGCGTTCCATACAGGATGAACCCAAGGAGAAACACCTTGAGAGATTCTAACAGATTACTAATCAAACTAGCAGAGATTAAACACAAAAAAATAATATTAAAACCAGCAAGTGACATATAGTGGGAAACTCATGTGATTAACAGCTGCCCTTTCAGTGGAAACTCTGCAGGTCAGATGGCAATGGCAGCATATATTTAAAGTACTGAAAGGAAAAATCTACAACCAAGATCACTCTACCTGGCAAGGATCACATTTAAAATTGATGGAGAACTCAAAAGCTTTAGAGACAAACAAGTTAAGAGATTTAACACAGCAAACCAGCTTTCAGCCAGTCAGTTCAATTACCCAGTCATGTCCAACTCTTTGAGTGAAGGCATGGACTGCAGCATGCCATTTCCCCATGGACTGCAGTAATGACTGCAGCACATCAGGCTTTCTTGTCCATCACCAATTCCCCGAGGTCACTCAAATTCAGTCCATCGAGTCAGTGATACCATACAACAGTCTCATCCTCTTTTGTTCCTTTAAACCATCTTTACAACAAATCTTAAAGGAACTTATATAAACAGTAAATATGAGAAAGGAAAGATCTTGTATACAAAACAAACCCAAAACAATTAAGAAAATGCCAATAGAAACATATATATCAATAATTACTTTAAATGTAAATGGATTAATTGCTCCAACCAGAAGATGCAGACTGTCTGAATGGATTTTAAAAAAAAGAAGAAAAAAACCATATATATGCTATCTTGGAGAAGACAATGGCATCCCACTCCAGTACTCTTGCCTGGAAACTCCATGGACAGAGGAGCCTGATAGGCTGCAGTCCATGGGGTCGCTGAGTCAGACACGACTGAGCGACTTCACTTTCACTATTCACTTTCATGCATTGGAGAAGGAAATGGCAACCCACTCCAGTGTTCTTGCCTGGAGAATCCCAGGGATGGTGGAGCCCAATGGGCTGCCGTCTGTGGGGTCGCACAGAGTCGGACATGACTGAAGTGACGTAGCATATGCTATCTACAAGAAACCAACTTCAGACCTAGAAACATAGACAGACCAAAAGTAAAGGGATGGAAAAATATTTTCCATGCAAATGGAAATCAAAAAAAGCTGGAGTTGCAATCCTCATTTCAGAAAAAATAGACTTTAAAATAAAGAATATCACAAGAGATAAAGAAGAATACTACATAATGATCAAGGGATCAGTCTGAGAAGAAGACATAACAACTTTTAATATTTATGAACCCAACATAGGGGCACCTCAATACATAAAACAAATACTAACAGACATAAAAGGGGAAATTGATATCAACATAATAATAGTAAGGAACTTTAACATCACACTTACACCAATGGGAAGATCATCAAAACAGAAAATTAATAAGGAAACACAAATGAAACATTAAACCCAATGGAACTAATTGATGTCTTTAGGGCTTTCCATACAAACGCAGAATACACCTTCTTCTCAAGTGCACATGGAACATTCTCCAGGACCACATCTTGGGTCAGAAATCAAACCTCAGTAAATTTAAAAAAAACAGTTGAAACTGTATCAAGCATCTTTTCTGACCACCATTCTATGAGACTACATATCAATTATGGGGGCTTAGAAAAAAAAAAAANATCAATCAATGTGATACATCATATTAACAAAACCATGTGATAATCTCAACAGATGCAGAAAAGCCTTTTGGCAAAATTCAACACCCGTTTATTGTTAAAAAAAAAAAAAAACTTCTCAAAAAATGAGCATAGAAGGAACTTAACTCATCATAATAAATGTCATATATTATAAACCCACAGCAATCATTATTCTCAATGGTGAAAAATAAAAGAAAGCATTCCCCCTAAGTTCAGGAAGAAGCAAAGGATGTCCACTCTCACCATTTTTATTCAACATAGCTTTGAAAGTCATAGCTATGGCAATAGCAGAAGAAAAAGGAATAAAAGGAATTCATACTGGAAAATAAGAAGTAAAATTCTCACTGATTGCAGACAACATGATACTGTACGTAGAAAACCCTAAAAATACCATCAGAAAATTACTACAGCTAATCAGTGAATTTAGCAAAGTCACAGGATACATAATCAATACACAGAAATCAGATGCATTTCTTTACACTAACAATGAAATATCAGAATGAGATGCTAAGAAACCAATCCCATTTACCATTGCAAAGAAAGAATAAAACACCTAGGAATAAAACCTACCTAAGGAGACAAAAGAACTCTATACAGAATAATATAAGACACTGATGAAAAAAAATCAAAGATGACATAAACAGATGGAGAGATATTCCATGTTCCTAAGTTGAAAGAATCAATATTGTAAAAATGACTATACTACCAAACATAATCTACAGATTCAGTGCAATCCCTTTCAAATTACCCATGATGTTTTTCACATATCTAGAACAGAAAAAATCTCATAATTCATATTGAAACACAAAAGACCCTGAATAGCCAAAGCAATCTTGAGAAAGAAGAATGGAACTGGAGGAATCAATCTTCCTGACTTCATACTATACTATAAAGCTATAGTCATCAAGAAAATATGGTACAGGCACAAAAACAGAAATATAGGCCAATGGAGCAAGATAAAGAGCTCAGAGATAAACTGACACATCTATGGGTTCCTAATTTTTGACAAAGGAGGGAAGAATATACAATGGGACAAATAGTTTCTTCAATAAGTGGTGCTGGGAAAACTGGACAACTACATGTAAAAGAATGAAATTAGAACACTTCCTTACACCATACACAAAGATAAATTCAAAATGGATTAAAGCCCTGAATGTAAGATCAGAAACTATAAAACTCAGAGGTACCTAAGCAGAACACTCTATGACATAAATCACAGCTAGATCTTCTATGACCCATCTCCTAGAGTAATGGGAATAAAAAAAAAAAAGATAAAAAACAAGTGGGACCAAATTAAACTTAAAGGAAAGGAAACTATAAACAAGGTGAAAAGACAACCCTCAGAATAGGAGACTCTTATAGCAAATGAAAGAACTGACAAAGGATTAATTTCCAAGATATATAAGCAGCTTATACAAATCAGTACCAGAAAAACAAACAACCCAACAAAAAGTGCGGGAAACAACCTAAATAGGCATTTCTTCAAAGAAGACATACAGACGGCTAATAAGCACATGAAAATGTGCTCAACAGTGCTCATTATCAGAGAAATGCAAATCAAAACTACAATGACATCAACTCACACTGGTCAAAATGGCCATCATCAAAAAAGCTACAAATAATAAATGCTGGAGAGGGTTTGGAGAAAAGGGAACACTCCTGCATTGTTGGTTGGAATGTAAATTGACATAGCCACTATGGAAAGCAGTATGGAGATTCCTTAAAACCTAGGAATAAAACTACCATATGACCCAGCAATCCCACTAACAGGCATATACCCTGAGGAAACTAAAATTGAAAAAGGGACATGTATCACAATGGTCACCGCAGTGCTGTTTACAATATCTAGGACACGGAAGCAACCTAGATGTCCACTGACAGATGAACGAATAAAGAAGCTGTGTACATATATACAATGGAATACTACTCAGCCATAAAAATGAACACATTTGAATCCGTTCTAATGAGGTGGATGAACCTAGAGCCTATTATACAGAGTAAGATAAGTCAGAAAGAAAAGAACAAATATTATATATTAATGCATTTCTATGGAATGTAGAAATGGTGAACCTATTTGCAGAGCAGCAATAGAGACACAGACATAGAGAACAGATTCATGGACTCGACTGGGGTGGGGGTGGAAAGAGGGGTTGTGATCTATGCAAAGAACAACATGGAAACATAAACTACTACGTGTAAATTGACTTTCCTGGTGGCTTAGATGGTAGAGCATCTGCCTACAATGTGGGACACCCGACCTGGGTCGGGAAGATCCCCTGGAGAAGGAAATGGCAACCCACTACTCTTGCCTGGAAAATCCCATGGATGGAGGAGCCTGGTAGGCTAGAGTCCATGGGGTCGCAAAGAGTCAGACACGAAGGAGCAACTTCACTTTCATGTTTACTTTTCAAATTAGATAGCCAGTGGAAATTTGGTATAAAATTCAAGGAACTCAAACTGGGGCTTGGTAACAACCCAGAGGGTGCTGTGGGGAGGCAGGTGGAAGGCATGCTCAAGCGGGAGGGGACATCGGTAAACCTATAGCTGATTCATGCTGAAGAGTCAGACACGAAGGAGCAACTTCACTTTCATGTTTACTTTTCAAATTAGATAGCCAGTGGAAATTTGGTATAAAATTCAAGGAACTCAAACTGGGGCTTGGTAACAACCCAGAGGGTGCTGTGGGGAGGCAGGTGGAAGGCATGCTCAAGCAGGAGGGGACATCGGTAAACCTATAGCTGATTCATGCTGATGTTTACTATAAACCAAAACAATGTTGTAAAGCAATTATCCTTCATTTGAAAATAAATAAATTTTAAAAATCATGGCTTAAAAGAAGTGAAAAAATGCTAAGAAAATCTATCATGGCTAAAATAAAAAGAAGATACTCTATTTCAAAAATTTAAATTCACAAAATATTTTATTTGAAAGACAACAATATATCTTTGTACTTAATTTTGCACAATGATTTATTATTTAGTGTTTTATTAAAGGATATGAATATCAAAGATGGGTCAGTTTGTATCTTGAATTTATATTTATTTAGCAATCTTCTCAAATCATTATGTTATACAGGTCAGATTTATGTAGAAAATTTAAAAGACATAACGTGCTAAAACAAGGTCATAAAGTGGATATTTTGTCCTTTCTGTGTCTGTGCCAAATTTTTCTCTTACTCCCCATCTCAAAGTTTGAAAAATCCCTACATTTTCTGAAGGTCTTCATTCTAGTGGAAATTTAAGGAAAAGAAGGAGGGAACTGTAGTGAAAATTTTCAGTTATCACTATTATTGTCTTTGAATCTTTAAGTGACTTTAGTGTTCTAGAATTCATATTTTAAGCCCATGTAACCTGTACAGTCAAAGCTATGGTTTTTCCAGTAGTCATGTGTGGATGCAAGAGTTGGACCATAAAGAAGGCTGAGCACTGAAGAACTGATGCTTTTGAACTGTGGTGTTGGAGAAGACTCTTGAAAGTCCCTTCGACTGTAAGGAAATACAACCAGTCCATCCTAAAGGAAATCAGTCCTGAATATTCATTGGAAGGACTGATCATGAAGCTGAAACTCCAGTAATTTGGCTACCTGATGTGAAGAACTGACTCATTAGTAAAGACCCTGATCCTGAGAAAGATGGAAGGCAGAAGAAGGGAACGATAGAGGATGAGACGGTTGGGTGGCATCACTGACTCAATGGACATGAGTTTGAGCAAGCTCTGGGAAATGATGAAGGANTATACAGAGTAAGATAAGTCAGAAAGAAAAGAACAAATATTATATATTAATGCATTTCTATGGAATGTAGAAATGGTGAACCTATTTGCAGAGCAGCAATAGAGACACAGACATAGAGAACAGATTCATGGACTCGACTGGGGTGGGGGTGGAAAGAGGGGTTGTGATCTATGCAAAGAACAACATGGAAACATAAACTACTACGTGTAAATTGACTTTCCTGGTGGCTTAGATGGTAGAGCATCTGCCTACAATGTGGGACACCCGACCTGGGTCGGGAAGATCCCCTGGAGAAGGAAATGGCAACCCACTCCACTACTCTTGCCTGGAAAATCCCATGGATGGAGGAGCCTGGTAGGCTAGAGTCCATGGGGTCGCAAAGAGTCAGACACGAAGGAGCAACTTCACTTTCATGTTTACTTTTCAAATTAGATAGCCAGTGGAAATTTGGTATAAAATTCAAGGAACTCAAACTGGGGCTTGGTAACAACCCAGAGGGTGCTGTGGGGAGGCAGGTGGAAGGCATGCTCAAGCGGGAGGGGACATCGGTAAACCTATAGCTGATTCATGCTGATATTTACTATAAACCAAAACAATGTTGTAAGGCAATTATCCTTCATTTGAAAATAAATAAATTTTAAAAATCATGGCTTAAAAGAAGTGAAAAAATGCTAAGAAAATCTATCATGGCTAAAATAAAAAGAAGATACTCTATTTCAAAAATTTAAATTCACAAAATATTTTATTTGAAAGACAACAATATATCTTTGTACTTAATTTTGCACAATGATTTATTATTTAGTGTTTTATTAAAGGATATGAATATCAAAGATGGGTCAGTTTGTATCTTGAATTTATATTTATTTAGCAATCTTCTCAAATCATTATGTTATACAGGTCAGATTTATGTAGAAAATTTAAAAGACATAACGTGCTAAAACAAGGTCATAAAGTGGATATTTTGTCCTTTCTGTGTCTGTGCCAAATTTTTCTCTTACTCCCCATCTCAAAGTTTGAAAAATCCCTACATTTTCTGAAGTTCTTCATTCTAGTGGAAATTTAAGGAAAAGAAGGAGGGAACTGTAGTGAAAATTTTCAGTTATCACTATTATTGTCTTTGAATCTTTAAGTGACTTTAGTGTTCTAGAATTCATATTTTAAGCCCATGTAACCTGTACAGTCAAAGCTATGGTTTTTCCAGTAGTCATGTGTGGATGCGAGAGTTGGACCATAAAGAAGGCTGAGCACTGAAGAACTGATGCTTTTGAACTGTGGTGTTGGAGAAGACTCTTGAAAGTCCCTTCGACTGTAAGGAAATACAACCAGTCCATCCTAAAGGAAATCAGTCCTGAATATTCATTGGAAGGACTGATCATGAAGCTGAAACTCCAGTAATTTGGCTACCTGATGTGAAGAACTGACTCATTAGTAAAGACCCTGATCCTGAGAAAGATGGAAGGCAGAAGAAGGGAACGATAGAGGATGAGACGGTTGGGTGGCATCACTGACTCAATGGACATGAATTTGAGCAAGCTCTGGGAAATGATGAAGGTCAGGGAAGTCTGACTTGCTGCAGTCCATGGGTCACAAAGAGCTGGGCACTATTGAATGACTAAAGAACAACAACAAACCTGAGAGGTGAGCTCTAGTTCCTAAATGCTCCATTGATTGAAAACTGACTGAAAGAGCCATCAGTGAAGAGATTCAAATAAGGAACACAGTTGAGGAAGAGAAGAGGAATCCAAAAGGCAAGAAACTGAGATTAACGGCTAATTCAAGGCATTTCCAGGTTCATCTCTGGAACTTGTTCTCTACCTTTTGGAGCATTTGGAAATATGTCTGCTGGTGAGGTTCTCAAAGGATTACCTCAAAAAAATATTGAATTTTAAGGATAAACTTAGGAAAAACTAAAAGGAGAAAAAGCTCAGGCATGTATATGCCCACACAATGTTATACCCTGGATGACAGATACTGACAAGGTTTTGAAGGTCAACTCCATGAAGTAACTATGTGGACCAGAAATCAAGTCATCTCCTGAAAATCTATAATTCATCCAGCAAAAGAAAATGTACTGTGTGACCAATTTAACAGGATTTCAAATAGAATAAAATATATAATGTAGGTTTCTCTTATTTCCTAGTTGTTCAAATCAGTGGTCTTTAAAGCAGGGTATGCAAGAGTATCTATTAGGGTGAAAAAAAAGAATATCTATCTATGCTTATTTTAATCTTAAAAGAAGAAAAAATCAAGCTTTATTTATATTTAAAATATAGAGTAATATATCATAAATTAAAAATTATATATTGAGATGCATATTCATAATACTTTTACTTAAATAAATGCATGATCAGAATAATTTAGAAGTCTTGATTTAATAAAATAATGTAATTACTTTTTAAAAATTTATTTATTTTTTATATTTTTCAGTCTAAATATTTTATTTATTTATTTATTTATTTTTGCAAGGAAACCCCCATGTTTAAAATAATACAGCAAAAGAGACACAAATGTATAGGACAGTCTTTTGGACTCTGTGGGAGAGGGAGAGGGTGGGATGATTTGGGAGAATGGCATTGAAACATGTATAATATCATATAAGAAACTAATTGCCAGTCCAGGTTCGATGCAGGATACAGGGTGCTTGGGGCTGGTGCACTGGGATGAAAAAAATATTTATTTTTAATTGGAGCATAATTGCTTTACAATACTGTATTGATTTCTGACATACATCAGCATGAATCAGCCACAGGTGTATATAAGTGTCCCCTGCTTCTTGAACTACCCGTCACCTCCCACCCATCTCACCCTTCTAGGTTGTCACAGAGTACCAGATTTTAGTTTCCTGCATCATCTAACAAATTCACACCGGCTACTTTAATACGATAATATTAAACTGACTGAAATGTTTCAATGCTACTCTTAATTTGTCCCACCCCTTCTCCCACTGTGTCCACAATTCCGTTCTTTATGTCTGTGACTCCATTGCTACTGTAAATAGGTAAAAATATTTGGAAGAATAATTTTATAATTGATTTGAATAATTTGGAAGCTTTGTCTAATAAATAATTTAATTACTTTTTCTTTCTTGCAAAAGTATATATCTTTAAGTTTACAGTTTCTAGATAACTGGATTTTATATGGATGTAAATTTTATAGTTATATCATATTCATTTAAATATGTGTATACATTATATAAAAGGTCTTGTGATACTTCTTTTGAGTCATTACAGACTAATTCTGTTTCATATGCTCAGAAGCATTTAATTCAGTGGCATGATATTTTGTAAGAAACTCCCACTAAATCACATCTCTAATGCAATGTCTTCCATAAAAATTATACTCTAATTGTCTAGTAGTTTAGAAAGTATAGAGAAAGGAAAAGATCAAATTTAGTGATGTCTTCAATCTTCATAAAAAGTCTGTATTTACTAATATCACATGTAGAACACCCTGAAATTGAGATATTGCAGTTCAAAATACAAGTTATTAGATTCCATGTGTGACCTGAATTATTTCCCTCCTTGACATTTCTAACTCACTAGAGAAAAATGTGAATAACAACTCTAATTGTCTAGTAGTTTAGAAAGTATAGAGAAAGGAAAAGATCAAATTTAGTGATGTCTTCAATCTTCATAAAAAGTCTGTATTTACTAATATCACATATAGAACACCCTGAAATTGAGATATTGCAGTTCAAAATACAAGTTATTAGATTCCATGTGTGACCTGAATTATTTCCCTCCTTGACATTTCTAACTCACTAGAGAAAAATGTGAATAACCTAGAGACTAGTTCTAAGAATTGACCAAGACTTTTGTGGGCTGGAACTGTCTTTCACTAGTTTTATAGCTCACTCAAATAGCTATCCTCAGTTGTGTTATCAAGACAAATTGATGTGTCATAATCACAACACTAGGAGTGCCACAAACATTTTATTTCGGACAATAGTTCAAAGTAGAGAAGTTGGGAAAAAAAAAATCTGCGCTTTCTGCTTGCCACCATAACATTCCATTTGGGGTTAGTGTTCCATCAGTTACAACAGAAAGAGATCATATCAACAGACACAGGGATGATATATTAGAACATTTTCAGTTGATTACTGCAATAATGCTAGTCTCTCACATATATATAAAACATCCAAATAGCTTGAAATTAATTACATGACTGTGGCAATGCTCATTGAGTGTGTCAAATATGTGATTATCATATATTATATGTCTCAGTTCACACATACACCTATACACACACACACGTGCACACACACACAGGTCTTATAGTATTGTCCTAATGTAACTTAACAGAGTACTACATAGAGTTGTTTATCCAATAGGCCTAGCTGACTGACCAACACAACATAATGCTAAGATTTCCTCTAGTCATGCCTATCCAGGGGATAACCTGCTTTCTCCTTCTTTGACATTGGTTTATTTTCTTCCCTTCTAATTTTTTACTGTCCACAGTAGCTTCTCTTAGGCCATATAAAGTTGAAAATCAATTAATTCAAATATTCACAATATTTTGTGACTTGACATGATTTTACATGCTAAGCTCACAGAATAGAAGTTATCATTGATCCAAAACAATCAAATATTTGTTCAAGCCTTTAGTCAATTTGAAATAGTTTGCTAAGTCAACTAAGGAAGCACTTTTATTTGAAGAAAGTCAGCAAACGATTTCACCTTTACTTAGATTATCTATTATTAGCATTTTTTAAAAGAATAGGGCTTAGAGGGAGCTTTCCATTAAACAGAAAGAGACAAAGTAAACTCTCTTTCAGATCTCTCTCAGTAGTAAAAGCTAATTCTTCTGTTGACCTCTGCTATGATGTATAATTAAAAATGGAAAGACATTGTTGGTAGCATGTATTATATCAATAGTATTGTAGGGTACCATTTATTTTACTTTAAGGAGAATTTATTTCATCTTGGGCCAACTTGGAAAGCCTTTCAGAGGCCATCAGCTTTCTTCATATTAGATAAAAGCAAGGACACACATTGATCCGGAATTATTCAAAGACTGGATTGTGTAAGAGAGAATTTCCTTCCTTGTTACAAAGTAACCTTCATAACATATTAATACAAAGCCCTTTATAAATTGAGAATGTCAGTGGAAAATTTTCACACTTTTTTGAGGTATAAACCAGAAATGTAAAAAAAAAAAAAACTATCAGAACACAAAAGGAATAAAATTAAAATGAAAGTTAATGTCAATTTTAAATACCAATGTATTCTAAAGTGTAAATAGTGAAAATTGAATTTAAACCATAACAGCTCCTTGAGTATCTTTACTTACTTAATTATTTGTAACTCATAAGTAGTAGGTTAACATATGCTTTATAGTTTATTTGTAATTCATAAGTATAGGTTAATATACTGTTTACTTATAGACTGATAAATGTATGGCTCCCAAGGAATATACTCATGGCATTTTTAAAAAGTTAAATGGCCAGGTAAATATTTTGGACTCTAGAATACCCAGTCTCTTCTGAACTCTGCCAGGTTGTGTGAGACCATCCACAGATGACACAAAAATGTGTATATCCCAATAAATTTTTAACAATCAGGTGATGGGCCATATTTGGCCCACAAGTTGTTGTTTGCCAACTCCTTATCTTTGCCAAACTAAACTGTCATGTAAGTTTCTATGAGAGAGATACTTTGTATATTCAATAAATAAAAATTTTCCTTAAAATCAGATGAATTCTTTCTCTGAATTTACCAACATGTCTTATTATATTCTTTCCAAAAGATGTCCCTTTAAGGACTATGTTCCTTACATGGAGAAGGAGAGGTAATATTTCTGGAGAAGAAAATGAGCATGAATGGTTATGCTATGACTTAAAACAACCTAATTCTAATTTTTTTCTACTTTATATACTTGAACTATGTAAAAACTTATTTAAAAACTAGTCTACACTGAAATATTGGAAAACCACCGCTCTAAATTACTTGACTAAGAAATATCTAACACGAGATTATATGTATGTTTTAAATTCAGAGAGACAGAGGCTTCAAGTGTAAAGTGAAGAAGACTTTTTCTAATGTCTTAGTAGAGAATCCTAGAGAGTCAAGAAATGACACTGCTATGAAACAGATACTAGCAGTGTCAAGACAAAAACTGGTTTCTGAGAAGTAGTCTATATTAAAGTTTCCAAAGCTGCTCCCCATTACCCTATCATATTTTAACAGGCATCATGGAGGAAAGGCTTCAGCTTTTCAGCAGTGGTCAGATCACATATGAAAGCCAAAACTGAGAAGCCAAAGGGAGTGTTGAGAATAGGGTAATGGGCCACGTAGATAGAGGGAGAACTAAAAAAGGTTTTTAGAGAGTATTCTCATTGAGTTATGTGAAACTTATAGGTATAAATCAAGTTTAAAAATCCTTCTGAGTCAGTGACTGAAGCTGCTATTATAATTTTGGCAGGTCTACCATAACATAGGCTATAAAGAAATAGCATTTATGATACAAATTTTCTCTATACAGAAAGTTTATATATCAAAGGAATTGATACATTTGGGGCAAACAAGATACTTTAATTAGCTTACAACATGTGGAATTGTCCACTCAATCACAAGCCACTAGGACTTCGGAATTTTGGAAAAGAATTACCAAAGTGATACCCTGAGCAAACACAATCTTATGACACCAATCTATTGCTTTCAAGCTCTGTTAATCCAAAGATGATTATTAGTATTTCAGTCACTAACCTGACACTCATCTATAACCTAAAAAAAGTCAAAACATGATATCTTGAAGTAGAGCAGTCTTTAAATGTGAATTCCTGAAAATGGAAAACAAAATTTACTGAACTGAATAAGTTTAAGCTTCTTTTAATCCCAAGAACTAAATGAGAAAATCAAAGGAATACAGATATGGTCTCACTTCAGAGCCATGTTAGTTGAAAAGGTTCTGTAATTTCCTTTCAAAGCAGTAGATGGGTAGTTTGGTTAAGTGCACTAAGTGAATAGTAACGCTTAGTCTAAGTTCTTACAATCTCTATGTTAACAGAATGACTTTCTATAAACAAGGCTTCCTGATGGCTCAGATGGTAAAGAGTCTGCCTGCAGCATGGGAGACCCAGGCTCAATCCCGGATCAGGAAGAACCCCTGGAGAAGAAAATGGCAACCCACTCCAGTATTCTTGCCTGGAAAATCCCATGGGTGGAGCCTGGTGGGCTACAGTCCATGGGGTTGCAAAGAGTCAGACATGACTGAGCCACTTCACTTTTTCTATAAACATGATCTACGGATTCAAGGAGAATATAATTTAATATCCCAAATAATTAATAATGTTCTATAAAATACCTGTCTCTTATACACATCTAGATGTGTATAAGAGACAGCTATTATTGTCTTTGAATCTTTAAGTGACTTTAGTGTTCTAGAATTCATATTTTAAGCCCATGTAACCTGTACAGTCAAAGCTATGGTTTTTCCAGTAGTCATGTGTGGATGCNAGGAGAATATAATTTAATATCCCAAATAATTAATAATGTTCTATAAAATACATATGAGAATAAATATAAAAATATTAACTATTATTAACATATTTGTGTTATATTTGTGTGTGTATATATTCATGCATACTTATACATACAGAGAAAGAATGAGAGCAAAGTTTCCAAACTTTCTCTGCTTATGACATCATTAGTGTTTCAGTAACTTTTTTGTGGCACTCCCTAGACCAAAATAAATGCCTAATAATTACATTTTTAACAAGGTAAGAGTCACTGAAACTTCAGTTTCATAAGACATGACATCAATGAAAGGAGAGTAACATGATCCAATGTTGAAACAGTGAACTACATTAAGCATCATGCACTGATCAAATGGTATGGAGTACTCCTGTGTTTCCCTTGAAAATTTAAAATATCCCACAGTATTCATAGGAATTTTTCAGCACCTAGGATGCCTCAGAACATAGTTCAGAAGCCATGGTTTTGGAGCAAATCTAGTGCTCCAATCTAATATCTACTCTCTCATCTCAATTTAGTCACACAACATTGGAAATTTGCATTTTAATGCAATCTTGAAAGCACCGTTGCTTCAAGTTTAAGAAAAAATAAACTTGATATTGATTTTTGATTTGAGACAAAGAAAAAAGAACCCACTGTGTTTTTAGATACTATCTGTTTCACCCTCTTTCTTCTTCAGTGGGAGAGCCTCAATTGACTATACACAATTTATTTTTTTTCTTTTTTAAAATTTATTTATTTTAATTGGAAGCTAATTACTTTACAATATTGTATTGCTTTTGCCATACATCAACATGAATCTGCCACAAGTGTACATGTGTTCCCAATCCTGAACCCCCCTCCCACCTCCCTACCCATACCATCCCTCTGGGTCATCTCAGTGCACCAGCCCCAAGCATCCTGTATCCTGCATTGAACCTGGACTGGCAATTAGTTTCTTATATGATATTATACATGTTTCAATGTCATTCTCCCACATCATCCCACCCTCTCTCTCTCCCACAGAGTCCAAAAGACTGTTCTATACATCTGTGTCTCTTTTGCTATCTCGCATACAGGGTTATTGTTACCATCTTTCTAAATTCCATATATATGCATTAATATACTGTATTGGTGTTTTT
>SJYX01004897.1:185125-201150 GCA_006410675.1 Oreotragus oreotragus | reverse complement strand
TATTTCCATACAAATTGTGAAATTATTTGTTCTAGCTCTGTGAAAAATACTGCTGGTAGCTTGATAGGGATTGCATTGAATCTATAGATTTCTTTGGGTAGCATACTCATTTTCACTCTATTGATTCTTCCGATTCATAAACATGGTATATTTTTCCATCTATTAGTGTCCTCTTTGAGTTCTTTCACCAGTGTTTTATAGTTTTCTATATATAGGTCTTTTGTTTCTTTGGGTAGATATATTCCCAAGTATTTTATTCTTTTCATTGCAATGGTGAATGAGATTGTTTCCTTAATTTCTCTTTCTATTTTCTAATTATTAGTGTATAGGAATGCAAGGGATTTCTATGTGTTGATTTTATATCCTGAAACTTTACTGTATTCATTGATTAGCTCTGTAATTTTCTGGTGGAGTCTTTAGGGTTTTCTATGTAAAGGATCATGTCATCTGCAAAGAATGAGAGTTTTACTTCTTCTTTTCCAATTTGGATTCTTTTTATTTCATTTTCTGCTCTGATTTCTGTGGCCAAAACTTCCAAAACTATGTTGAATAGTAGTGGTGAAAGTGGGCACCCTTGTCTTGTTCCTAACTTTAGGGGAAATTATTTCAATTTTTCACCAACAATTTATATTTTTAAAAAAGTTGTATTAATTCTTTTAAGTTTGCAATCAATAGTTCTCAATTTTCCCCAGAGGAAAAGCTGAAGAAACAGGTACAGAATACTTTCTCCATTCTGAATACATTCCTTCACTGAAAAAAAACTTCAATAACTATCCTTAATCAATCAAGGAATTTCCAAATTGGGAAGCAGTCCCAAGATGGTGGAGGAATAGAATGAGGAGACCACTTTCTACCCTACAAATTCATCAAAAGATCATTTGAATGTTGAGCAACTTTCACAAAATGACTTCTGAATGCTGGCAAAGGATATCAGGCACCCAGAAAGGCAGTCCAATCTCTTCAAAAGTGGGTAGGACAAAATATAAAAGACAGAAACTGAGACAAAAGATTTAAGGATGGAAACCCATCCTGGGGAGGGAGTTGGGAAGGAGTTGGGAAGGAGGAGAAATCTCCACACAGTAGGAAATCCTCTCACAAGTGTGTCTGTGGGGAGTTTTGGAATTTCAGAGGACAAACATAACCAGGATAAAAAAAGAAAAAACTCACAGAATACGTACCTAACCGCAACTGCCCACCGAGAAGTGGCCCAGACAATTGCGTCTGCTACCAGTGAGTGGGGGCTGGGCAGAGAGGTGCATCATTCATCCTTAGGGTAAGGACCGGGCCTGAGGATCATCTGAGGGAGCTTATTTGACATAGCAGCCCAAACCACAGGATCACCAGAGAGACCAAAACCGAAAGGAAAAAAAAAAAAGACTTTTCCCATGAAAGGCTCTATTGCCACACAGTGACCACTGTTGCACGCACAGAATAACGGATTGAGTGAATACCAAAGGAGAGCAAGCCAGTTGCTGTATAGGCCCTCCCTCCCCAGAGGCAAAGAGGCAGGCAAGAGACAGCCAGAGGCTGAAGGCAAGGAGTTGCTTCAATCTCTACCCCAGAGACCATGTCTTCCACCAAACTGTGAGCAGGCTCCCATTTGCTAACCTCCCTTCCTGGGATTCTGGGCGGTTGACATCTGCAAGGATTGTCATAGCCAGAGGTTAGCATCCCAGAGGAAACACACAGCACACCTGGGACTGTGCTTTCGTGGTGCACCTAGGGAACTGAGTGGCGGGGCCAGGCAGATGAACAAGACGCACAGTCCATGTGGGACAGTGTGCTTGCCAAGCACTGGTCACCTGAGCTGTTCGGACCTGGAAAGGGCACAAAATGCACAGCCAACCCAGGTCTGTGCCCTTGCAGAGCAACCAAGAACCTGAGTGGTTTAGATCTGGGAAATACATGAAATGCAGGGCTGCTTGGGACACCCGGGACCTATATGCCACCCTGGATTGTGGCAAACCCAGTGTGATCCATCCACTGTGAGCACTCCCCCCACATGCCAGTGGTATTTGTTTGCAGTTTCCTGCCCTCCCCACAACACAACAAAACACGTGACCCTAAATAAGTGGCCACATTTGCCTCCTTGTGTCAGGGTGGAAATTAGACACTGAAGAGACCTGCAAACAGAGGAAGCCAAAACAAACAAAGAAGGGGGAACTGCTCTGGAAGTAACAGGTTCAATAGATTAAAACCCTGCATTTAACACTGGGGACATTTGAGGGGCACCTATAGAACTTGAGAACAAGTAAAAGCTGGAACAAGGGACTATCTGACACAGCTCCAGAGAAATTCCTAGATATATTTTTACTATTATCACTTTCTAATTTAAAAAAAATTACTTCTTTAATACTCCTTTACTTTCATTTTTATACCTCATTATTACCTTTTTCAAAAAAAAACTATTTTAAAAAAATCCATATTTTTAAAATTATTGTGATTATGTTTTATATTTTCTTATATTGTATTTTTGGCCATCTAACTTCTGTTTTAGATTTTAAACATTTGATTTCTGAGATTTGTCAACAATTTTATACCTCTAAGAATCTAATGTTCAGTGTCCATTTTCACTTAAGGATTTGATTATTGACTTGATTGCTCTCTCCCTTTTTGACTCTCCCTTTTCTCCTCCAAGTCACCTCTATCTCCTTCTTCCCTCTTCTTTTTTCTACATAACTCTGTGAATCTCTGTGGGTGTTCTAAGCTATGGAGAGTAATTAGGAATTAGATTACTGACTAAAACACACTCTCCCTTTTTGACTCCCCTTTTTCTCCACCTGGTCACCTCTGTCACCCTCCTCCATCTTCTCTTCTCTATATAATTCTGTGAATCTCTAGTTGTTCCTGGCTGTGGAGAATTGTTTCACCAATAAACCTAAGGGTTTTATATTCTATGTGGTATGGATGGAGAAGACTTGAGGCTACTGTAAGAGAAGGACTGAAAGCCAGAGGCAGAAGGCTTAGCTCCAAAACTTCAGAACATCAGATAACTCTTGACTCCAGGGAACATTAATAGACAAAAGTTCACCCAAAAGCCTCCACACCTACACAGAAATCAAGCTCCATCCAAGATCCAAAAATGTCCAGTGTAAGACACACCATGGTAATTCTACAGGAAAACAGGAACAAAACCCTGAACATTAAAAGACAGGCTGCCCAAAGTAATGTTAAACCCAGACACCCCAAAACTCACTACTGGACACTTCATTGCACTCCAGAGAGAAGAGATCCAGTTCCACCCACCAGAACACAGACTCAAGATCCCCCAACCAGGAAAATGTGACAAGCCATTAGTCTAATCCCAGTCACAGGGATCAAACTTCACAATTAAGAGAAAGCATGAACTTCTAGCCTGCAGAAACAGCACGCCAAACACAACCATCTAAACAAAATGAAAAAAGCAGAGAAATATTCAAAAGGTGAAGGAACATGATAAAACCCCACAACCAACAAAGGAGGAGGAGAGAGAGAGTCTACCTGAAAAATGCTATGCTATGATAAAATCATAATGAAAATGATAGCAAAGAAGATCCAAAATCTTGAGGACAAAATGCAGCTGCAGATAAGTACACTAGAGACAAGGATTCAGAATATTCAAGAAATGTTTAACAAGGACTTAGAAGAAATAAAGAAGAATCAATCAATAATAAATAATGTAATAACAAAGATAAAAAACACTCTGGGGGGAAACAACAGTAGAATAACTGAGGCAAAAGAGAGGGTAGGTGAGGTGGAAGATAGAATAGTTGAAAGAAATGAAGCAGAGAGAAAAAGAGAAAAAAAGAATAAAAAGAATTGAGAGCACCATCAGAGACCTCTGGGATAATGTTAAATGCACCAACATTTGAATAATAAGTGTCCCAGAAGAAAACAAACAAACAAAAAAGCTTTAAGAAAATACTTGAGATAACTGTTGAAAGTTTAGCTAATGTGGGGAAGGAAATAGCCATCCAAGTACAAGAAGCTGAAAGAGTCCCAAACAGGATAAATCAAGGCAAAACACCTCAGTTCAGTTCAGTTCAGTCTCTCAGCCGTGTCCGACTCTTTGCAACCCCGTGAATCGCAGCACACCAGGACTCCCTGTTCATCACCATCTCCTGGAGTTCACTCAGCCTCACGTCCATAGAGTCCGTGATGCCATCCAGCCATCTCATCCTCTGTCATCCCCTTCTCCTCCTGCCCCCAATCCCTCCCAGCATCAGAGGCTTTCCCAATGAGTCAACTTTTCGCATGAGGTGGCCAAAGTACTGGAGTTTCAGCTTTAGCATCATTCCTTCCAAAGAAATCTCAGGGCTGATCTCCTTCAGAATGGACTGGTTGGATCTCCTTGCAGTCCAAGGGACTCTCAAGAGTCTTCTCCAACACCACAGTTCAAAAGCATCAGTTCTTTGGTGCTCAGCCTTCTTCACGGTCCAACTCTCACATCCATACACGACCACAGGAAAAACCATAGCCTTGACTAGGCGGACCTTAGTCAGCAAAGTAATGTCTCTGCTTTTGAATATACTATCTAGGTTGGTCACAACTTTTCTTCCAAGGAGTGAGCGTCTTCTAATTTCATGGCTACAGTCACCATCTGCAGTGATTTTGGAGCCCAAAAAAATAAAGTCTGACACTGTTTCCACTGTTTCCCCACCTATTTCCCATGAAGCAATGGGACCAGATGCCATGATCTTAGTTTTCTGAATGTTGAGCTTTAAGCCAGGACGCATGTTAATCAAACTAACAAAGATCAAAAATAAAGAGCAAATATTAAAAGCAACAAATAACACACAAGGGGATCCCTATAAGGATTACAGCTGATCTTTCAATAGAGATTCTTCAGGCATACTTAAAGTGAAGAAAGAGAAAAACCTGCAACCAAGATTACTCTACCCAGCAAGGATCTCATTCAGGTATGAAGGAGATATCAAAAGCTTTCCAGACAAACAAAAGCTGAGAGAATTCAGCACCAGCAAACCAGCTCTTCAATAAATGCTAAAGGATCTCCTCTAGACAGGAAACACAGTAAAGGTTTATAAAAACTAACCCAAAACAACAAAATAATGGTAATGGGATCATACTTATCAAAAATTACCTTAAATGTAAATAGATTGAATGTTCTAACCAGAAGAAAAAAACTGGCCAAAGGGATACAAAAACAAGTCCATATATATGCTGTCTACAAGAGACCCACTTCAAACCTGGGGAGACATAAAGACTGAAACTGAAGGACTGGAAAAAGATATTTCATGCAAATGGGGACCAAAAGAAAGCAGGAGTAGCAATGCTCATATTAGATAAAATAGATGTTAAAATAAAGACTGTGGTAAGAGACAAAGAAGGACACTACATAATGATCAAAAGATCAACCCAAGAAGAAGATAAAACAACTATAAATATGAATGCACCCAACATTGGAGCATCTCAATATTCAAGGCAAATGCTAACAAATATGAAAGGGAAAATTAACAGTAACACAATAATAGGACTTTTTATACCCCACTTAAACCTATGGATAGACCAACGGAAAATCAGCAAGGAAATACAAGTTCCAAATGATACAATGGAGCAGTTAGAACTAATTGATATCTATAGGGCATTTCACCCAAAAACAACAGAACTCACCTTTTTCTCAAATGCACACAGAACTCCAGGTTAGATCACATCCTGGGTGATAAATCTAGCCTTTGTACATTGAAAACAATTGAACACTTTTCAAGCATCTTTTCTAATCACAATACACTAAGTTTAGATGTCAACTACGGGGGGAGGGGAAGTGTCAAAAATACAAACATATGTAGGCTAAACAGCATGCTTCTGAATAATCAACAGATCACAGAAGAAATCAAAAAGGAAGTCAAAATATGCATAGAAACAGATGAAAATGAAAACACAGCCCAAAACCTATGGAATTCAGTAAAAGTAGTGCTGAGAGACATTCATAGCAATACAAACCTACCTCAAGAAACAAGAGAAACATCAAATAAAAAACCTAAATTTACATCTAAATCAACTAGAAAAAGAAGAACCTCAAAGTAAGCAGAAGGAAAGAATTCATAAATATCAGAGAAAAAAGAAATGAAGGAGACTATAGCAAAGATCAACAAATGTTAAGCTGCTTTCTTTCAGAAGATAAATAAAATAGACAAATCATTAACCAGACTCATCAAGAAAAAAGGGAGAAGAATCAGATCAATAAAACTAGAAGTGAAAATGGAGAAATCACAACAGACAACACAGAAATACAAAAGATCATAAAAGACTACTATGAGTAATTATATGCCAAAAAAATGGACAACTTGGAGGAGATGGACAAATGCTTAGAAAAGTATTACCTTCAAAAACTGAACCAGGAAGAAATAGAAAATCTGAGCAGACCCATCACAAACATGGAAATAGAAGCTGTAATAAAATATCTTCCAACAAACAAAAGCCCAGGACCAGACTGCTTCACAGATGAATTCTACCAAAAATTTAGGGAAAAGCTAACACATATCCTACTCTTCCAGAAAATGGCAGAGGAAGGCAGAATCCCAGACTCATTCTATGAAAACACCATCACCCTCATACCAAAACCAGACAAAGGTGGCACAAAAAAAGAAAACTACAGGCCAAAATCACTGATGAACATAGATGCAAAAATCCTCAACAAAATTCTAGCAAACAGAATCCAAAAACATATTAAAAAGATCATTCACATGAGCAAGAGGACTTTATCCCAGGGATACAAGGATTCTTCAATACTTGCCAATCAATCAGTGTGATGCACTATATTCACATATTGAAAGATAAAAACTATATGATTATCTCAATAGATGTAGAGAAAGCCTTTGACAAAATTTAACACCCATTTATGATAAAACTCTCCAGAAAGCAGGCATAAAAGGAACATACCTCAACATAATAAAAACCATATATGACAAACCCACAGCAAACATTACCCTCAAAGCAAAAAAGTTGAAAGCCTTTCCTCTAAAATCAGAAATCAGACAAGGGTGCCCACTCTCACCCTACTATTCAACATAGTTTTGGAAGTCAAAGCCACAGCAAGCAGAGAAGAAAATGAAATACGAGAAATCCAGATTGGAAAAGAAGAAGTAAAACTCTCACTGCTTGTAGATGACATGATCCTCTACATAGACCCTAAAGACACATCAGAAAATTAGTAGCACCAACAAATGAATATAGTAAAGTTGCAGGATATAAAGCTAATACACAGAGATCCCTTGCATTCCTAAAAGAAAAAGAAAAAAGAGTAATTAAGGAAACAATCTCATTCATCACTGCAACGAAAAGAATAAAATACATAGGAATAAATTTATCTAAAGAAAGGCGTATATATAGAACTAAAGACACATCAGAAAATTAGTAGCACCAACAAATGAATATAGTAAAGTTGCAGGATATAAAGCTAACACACAGAGATCCCTTGCATTCCTAAAAAAAAAAAGAAAAAAAAAAGAGTAATTAAGGAAACAATCTCATTCACCACTGCAAAGAAAAGAATAAAACACATAGGAATAAATTTATCTAAAGAAAGGCCTATATATAGAAACTATAAAACATTGTTGAAAGAAATAAAAAGTGACACAAATAGAAGGAGAAATATACCATGCCCTGGATTGGAAGAACCAACATAGCGAAAATGAGTATCCTACCCAAAGCAATTTTTAGAATCAATGCAATCCCTGTCAAGCTACCAATAGTATTTTTCATAAAACTAGAATAAATAATTTCACAATTAGCATAGAAACATAAAAAACCTCAAATAACCGAAGCAATCTTGTGAAAGAAGAATGGAAATGGAGGAATCAACCTGCCTGACTTCAGGCTCTACTACAAAACTACAGTCATCAAGACAGTATGGTACTGGCACAAAGACAGAAATATAGATCAATGGAACAAAATAGAAAGCCCAGAGGTAAACCCACCCACCAATGGATACCTCATCTTTTACAAAGGAAGCAAAAATATACAATACAGTAAAGACAATCTCTTTAACAAGTGGTTCTGGGAAAACTGATGAATCATGTGTAAAAGAATGAAATCAGAACACTTTCTAACACCATCCACAAAAATAAACTCAAATTAGATTAAAGATCTATATGTAAGATCAGAAACTATAAAACTCTTAGAGGAAAACATAGGCAGAACACTTCTGACATAAATCACAGCAAGATCCCCTATGATCCAACTCCCAGAGCAATGGAAATAAAAACAAAAATAAACAAATGGGACCTAATTAAACTTAAAAGTTTTTGCACAATGAAGGAAACTATAAGCAAGGCAAAAAGGCAGCCTTCAGAATGGGAGGAAATAATACTAAATGAAGCAACCGACAAAGAATTAATCTCCAACATATACAAACAGTTCATGCAGTTCAATACCAGACAAATAAACTACTCAATCAAAAAAATGGGCCAAAGAACTAAATAGACATTTCTCCAAAGAAGACATACGGATGGCTAATAAATACATGAAAAGATGCTCAATATCACTCACTGTCAGAGAAATGCAAATCCAAACAATGAAGTACCATCTCACACCAGTCAGAATAGCTGCCATCAAAAAGTCTACAAACAATAAATACTGGAGAGGGTGTGGAGAAAAGGGAACCCTCTTATATTGTTGGTGGGAATCCAAACTAGTACAGCCACTATGGAGAACAGTGTGGAGATTCCTTTAAAAGCTGAAAATAAATAAATTTATATTTAAAAAAAAAACTGGAAATAGAACTGTCATACCACCCAGGAATCCCACTGCTGGGCATATACACCAAGGAAACCAGGATTGAGAGAGACACATGTTCACCAATGTTGCACTGTTTACAGTAACTAGGTCATGGAAGCTAGCTAGATGTCCATAGGCAGAAAAATGAATAAGAAAGCTGTGGTACATATACACAATGGAATGTTACTCAGCTATAGAAAAGAATGCAGTTGAGTCAGTTCTAATGAGGTTGATGAAACCAGAACCTATTATACAGAGTGAAGTAAGCCAGTAAGAGAAACACCAATGCAGTATTTTAATGCATATAGATGGGGAAACAGTGGAAACAGTGGCTGACTTTTATTTTTTATTTTTTTTCTGAGTTCCAAAATCACTGCAAATAGTGATTACAATCATAAAATTAAAAGACACTTACTCCTTGGAAGGAAAGTTATGACCAATCTAGACAGCATATTAAAAAGCAGGGACATTACTTTGCCAACAAAGATCCGTCTAGTCAAGGCTATAGTTTTTCCAGTTGTCATGTATAGATGTGAGAATTGGACTATAAACAAAGCTGAACACAGAAGATTGATGCTTTTGAACTGTGGTGTTGGATAAGACTCTTGAGAGTCCCTTAGACTGCAAGGAAATCCAATCAGTCCATCCTAAAGGAGATCAGTCCTGGGTGTTCATTGGAAAGACAGATGCTGAGGCTGAAATTCCAATACTTGGGCCACCTGATGCAAAGAGCTGATATATTGGAAAAGACCCTGATGCTGGGAAAGACTGAGGGCATGAGCAGAAGGAGATGACAGAGGATGAGATGGTAGGATGGCATCACTGACTCAGTCGACATGGGTTTGGGTGGACTCCAGGAGTTGGTGATGGACAGGGAGGCCTGGCATGCTGTGGTTCATGGAGTCACAAAGAGTCAGACACAACTGAGCGACTGAACTGAACTGAACTGAAATGATTTAGAAAGACAGTAATGATGACCTTATATGCAAGACAGCAAAAGAGACACAGAGGTTAAAAAACAGAATTTTGGATGGTGTGGGAGAAGGAGAGCATGGGACAATATGAAAGAAAAGCATTGACACATGTATATTACCATAGAGAAAATTCATTTTCAGTTCAAGTTCTATGCATGAAGCAGGCACTCAAAGCTGGTGTTCTGGGACAACCCAGAGGGATGGGGTGAGGAGGGAGGTGGGAGGTGTTTCAGGATTGTGGGATACATGTATACCCATGTACGTGTGTTATTCATATCAATGTATGGCAAAAACCACCACAATATTTTAAAATAATAGCCTTCAATTAAAATAAATTTAAAAATAGAACAATAAATTTCTAAATTAATAATCTCTCACTACACAAGCAGCTTGTCATTCACATGTGATTTCTTCATATTTTTTAACACACGTTATGAGAGTTTAGCAACCCTAATTGACATTGAAAAATAATGGCTTCCTTTAGCCTCATGTTATTCCCCAAGTTAGACAGAAAATTTAAATAAATATATTTTTAAAGGATAAAATAATTTTCTCTGCAAAATATAAGGAAAAGTATTTTAAAAAGCACTTAATAAAAGAAGAATCCTGCATGCTTATAAAAAAAAAAAAGCTAAGCTTGTGTGGATGTGTGTGTACCTGTGTACATGCATACACAGGAGACAGAATTGAGGGAGAGAAGGAAAAGACAGATTCATATTCCTACACATATGTGAATGTGAACCTATTATGACAATGTGACGATGTCAAAATAATTGTAGGTAGACAGGAAGGAAGTTGGCATCTACCCTCAAAGTGTGGGCCAAACGATTGCAGTAGGTCAGAAAATTTTCTCAAATCATTGGCAGTTTTTAGATTGATCTAAAATAATTCAATCTGTTGACCTGAATCAAATACACTTTAGCAAAGACTGATTTATTTGGGATCAGCAGAGATTTGCAATTTGGGGTCTGCAAGCATGATGAGCTATGTGCAAGTTCCTACATGACAAGAGATTAAAAAAAAAAAAAAACACTTTTGTAGAGAGGAAAAGGAAGTCAGGAGAGATGTAGTGAGCAGAGTGCATGGATTTTCATTGGCTGGGTCATTGCCAGGAAAGAATATGAGTCATTCTTCTTCCTGTGGGCTCATCTATCATCACAAGATGCGAGACACGAGACATCCCCTTTCTGGTCTCCCAACTCTATTTAGCTGAGGTCTTTGCTTCTAAATTTTTTTCGCAGATCAAAACATGTTAAATACCAACAACAGCCAAGGGAAAATTACAACTTTCCAAAGCAATCTGATTTAAACTACATTATCCTCCACACATTCCTGGGAAGCTTAACACAATAAATCCATGTGCATTATAGATAGCATCACCCTTCAACTTGGCAATTTGCTTCTTCCCATGCAACAGTGTGATTTAGACTACTCTCTGCAACAATTGGTAAGATGTTCTGCATTAACCTTTACATGGACATCCTCTGAAGGCAAAGGAAAGATCCTACTACATTTACAATTAGCAAAAGAGCCAAAGGCAGCAACTTTGACAAGGATCAGCCTATGTTGGTTTCGATAGTTTCTCTTCAAAACAATTATGAGTGCAATGCTGTTATCTATGAAATATATTAGTATACAAAGATCAACAAATCATGTAAAAATCATGAGTATATGGGAAGTTAATCACTGAGTTATGTTTATTTAAACACAAACTTTAAACTTTGAAAAAAAACTCGGTACTATTTAGCTGAGGTCTTTGCTTCTAAATTTTTTTCGCAGATCAAAACATGTTAAATACCAACAACAGCCAAGGGAAAATTACAACTTTCCAAAGCAATCTGATTTAAACTACATTATCCTCCACACATTCCTGGGAAGCTTAACACAATAAATCCATGTGCATTATAGATAGCATCACCCTTCAACTTGGCAATTTGCTTCTTCCCATGCAACAGTGTGATTTAGACTACTCTCTGCAACAATTGGTAAGATGTTCTGCATTAACCTTTACATGGACATCCTCTGAAGGCAAAGGAAAGATCCTACTACATTTACAATTAGCAAAAGAGCCAAAGGCAGCAACTTTGACAAGGATCAGCCTATGTTGGTTTCGATAGTTTCTCTTCAAAACAATTATGAGTGCAATGCTGTTATCTATGAAATATATTAGTATACAAAGATCAACAAATCATGTAAAAATCATGAGTATATGGGAAGTTAATCACTGAGTTATGTTTATTTAAACACAAACTTTAAACTTTGAAAAAAAACTCGGTAAAGCCATTAAATATGGTATTCATTACACTCAGAAAGATATTTGAAATGGATCTAAAAACATAACTATATTATAATTTAAACAAATTTCAATAAATACCTACATTTAAAAGTTCATAATAGCTACTGGATACATAGCAAAAATAAAGCTAGATGTCAGTGAAATGATTCCAGTGTGAGCTGTCTATTCTATGACTATATTATGGAACTCCTCATGGCAGAGAACCATCATACTTTGGCAGTAGGAGTCACTCAAAAGAAACAGGTTTCTAAATTTGTATTTTAACCCATTTTAAACTTCCTAGAAACAGCGGGATTGTAATAAAGCCTGAATTTTTAACATGTACTTACATGGTAAACCCCTTTTCCTCTGATGAATCTAAAAGATATCATGAGGACTGATGACAGTTTAAAATTTTTTTCTGGAAACTTTCAAGATGGCAGAGGAGTAAGATGGGGAGATAACTGTCTTCCCCACAATTATGTCAAAAACTACATCTGCTTGTGGAACAACTCCTGCAGAACACATTCTGAATGCTAGAGGAAGACCCTAGAGTTTCAAAAAGGCAAGTATTCTCCACATAATGAAGTAGTGCAAAGATATAGGAAATTAAAGAGACAAAAGACTTGGAATAGGGACCTAAGCCTCAGGGAGGGAGCTGTGAAGGAGGAAAAATTTCCACACACTCAGAAACCCCATCTTAGGCACAGATGGGAGGGTAGGGGTAGCTCTGAAACCTCAGAGATGAGTAAAGCAACAGAAGCTTGGAAGGCAAAACAGAGAGAATTCACCACAGAGATCATTGCTGACTAACACTGCTCAGTTGAGATGCTGTTTGCATGCTTGCTGTGGAGAATGGGGACTGGGTGCTGAGCTCACGCTTCAGAGGTTGAACCCCAGTGAGAATACTAAGATTGACTACCATGAAGATATTTTGAGCCGGCTAGTAGGACATCTGAGGGAGTCCAGAAAAAGCCTGAGCTCAAGCTGGACAAGCCACAGCTGTGGACTATGACCCCAGAGGTATATATGCCAAAGCTGTTGCAAGTGTTAGAGGCAGGACTATCCATGACTGCAGTTTGTGAACTAGAATGGGGAATATGGGCCACCATTGGGTGCCATGGATGGAGGGCAGGGGGTCACTGTAGTCTCTACCCCAGGGGTCACAGCTGCAGCCAAGCTGTGAATGGGCGTGGATCACTGCCCATACCTTCCTGGGAACCTGGGCAACTTGGCTCTGCCAAGGGGACCCACAACCTGAGGCCATCTCCTCTGGGGAAGCATATGACCTGTCTTAGACTCTGGTGACTTCCTGCAGGTCTTGGCTACAAGAAGCCCTCCCCACACACCTCAACTGTGCCTGCTGTATATCTCCCCTCTTCCAGCCCAACTAAGAAAGTGAGTCCTAAAAGCTTTTACTTTTATCCCTTCATGTCTGGGAAGAGAATAAACACCAGAGTGTAGCCTAAAAACAGAAATAGGTACAAATCAAAAGCTGAGCTCTAGGGACAGTGTGACCAAAGAAGAGAAGGGAAATTCACTCCTGCAAATTAAACCCCAGCAGCTAGCTTGAGACTGTGGACTTTGGGGGCAATTATTGATTTTGGAAGCAAGTACAAATTGGAATAAGGGCAAATTTGAGTCTGAGCTGACCCTATAGTGCCCACAACAGGTCCAGAGCCCTTCCTAGCAATATTGAAAGACTTCCTGAACAGGCAGATTTGTCGGTGTTCACCATATGGGTGAAGAAAATGGAGCATTCAGAACATTCTTCTTACTACCTCTCTCTATCTGTGTGTGTGTGTGTGTAGTGTAGCCTAAAAACAGAAATAGGTACAAATCAAAAGCTGAGCTCTAGGGACAGTGTGACCAAAGAAGAGAAGGGAAATTCACTCCTGCAAATTAAACCCCAGCAGCTAGCTTGAGACTGTGGACTTTGGGGGCAATTATTGATTTTGGAAGCAAGTACAAATTGGAATAAGGGCAAATTTGAGTCTGAGCTGACCCTATAGTGCCCACAACAGGTCCAGAGCCCTTCCTAGCAATATTGAAAGACTTCCTGAACAGGCAGATTTGTCGGTGTTCACCATATGGGTGAAGAAAATGGAGCATTCAGAACATTCTTCTTACTACCTCTCTCTATCTGTGTGTGTGTGTGTGTGTATTCAGTTCGGTTCAGTCACTCAGTCGTGTTCGACTCTTTGCGACCCTATGGACTGCAGCATGCCAGGCCTCCCTGTCCATCACCAACTCCTAGAGTTTACTCAAACTCATGTCCATTGAATCGGTAATGCCATCCAGCCATATCATCCTCTGTCATCCCCTTCTGCTCCTGCCTTCAATCGTTCCCAGCATCAGGGTCTTTTCAAATGAGTCAGCTCTTTGCATCAGGTGGCCAAAGTATTGGAGTTTCATCTTCAATATCAGTCCTTCCAATGAACATTCAAGACTGACTTCCTTTATGATGGACTGGTTGGTTCTCTTTGCAATCCAAGGGACTCTCAAGAGTCTTCTGCAACACCACAGGTCAAAAGCATCGATTCTTTGGCTCTCAGCTTTCTTTATAGTCCAACTCTCACATCCATATATGACTACTTGGAAAAACCATAGCCTTGACTAGATGGACCTTTGTTGGCAAAATAATGTCTCTGCTTTTTAATATGCTGTCTAGATTGGTCATAACTTTTCTTCCAAGAAGTAAGTGTCTTTTAATTTCATGGCTGAAGTCACCATCTGCAGTGATTTTTGAGCCCCCCAAAATAAAGTTTGCCACTGTTTCCACCATTACCCTATTTGCCATGAAGTGATGGGACAAGATGCCATGATCTTTGTTTTCTGAATATTGAGTTTTAGGCCAACTTTTTCACTCTCTTCTTTCACTTGTGCCAAAAATCACAACTAACTGCTGAATAACAATTGACAAAGAAGACTGGAACCTACTTCCAAAGACAAAGAAGCAGCCAGAGTGAGATGGTAGGAGGGGTGCATTCACGATAGAATCAAATTTCAATTCAGATTGTAGTATTTTAAAGACATCATCTCTATATATATTGATTTATAAATGTAGGACAATCCCAATCAAAATCCTAGCAGGTTTTTTTTTTTTTCTTTTTCCTGTAGTTCTTCAACACATGATTCCAAATTTATACACAGGAATGCAAAAATAAACACACAAACTCCCCAATAGCCAAGACAACCTTAAAGAAGGAAAACAAAGCTAAAGGACTCACACAAAGTTTTATCAAGAGGTTGTTTCTTTTTTCCTTTTTTTTTAGGGGCTTCCCTTGTAGCTCAGTTTGCCTGCAAGGCAGGAGACCTGGGTTTGATTCTTGGGTTGGGAAGATTCCCTGGAGGAGGGCATGACAACCCACTCCAGTATTCTTGCCTGGAGAATCCCATGGACAGAGGAGCCTGGCAGGCTACAGTCAATGGGGTCACAAGAGTCAGACACGACTTAATGACTAAACCACCAAACCACTCATTTTTTAAGGATTATTTTAAATTGTATTAAATCTACAGATTGTTTGAATAACAATATTAATTCTTTCAAACCAGAAACACAGCATATCATTCCATTTTCTTTGTATCATCTTCAGTTTTCTTTGTCAGTGTTTTATAGTTTTCAGAGTATTGATCTTTCACCTCTTTGGTTTAAGTTTATTAACTTTTAAGTCATTTAAGTTTTTGAACTTAACTTTTAGTTACGTTAAAAGTTAAGTTATTTAACAACTTTTAAATTATTTTATTAACTTAAACTTTGTTATTAACCTTGGTTAAATTTATTCCCAGGTGTTTTATTCTTTTTGTTTTGATTTTAAATAAAGTAGTTTTCTTGCTGTCTCTTTATGAAAGTCCATTATTAGCATATAGAAAAGCAACAGAATCCTGTATAATAGTCTTACATCCTGCAATGTTGATGATTTAATTTATTATTTCTAATAGTTTTTAGCTAGAGATGTTAGGGTTTTATAAATAAAGTATCATACCATCTGCAAGTAGTGAATTTTACTTCTTCTAGATGTGTATAAGAGACAGTCTCAAGAGTCTTCTCCAACACCACA
>SJYX01004897.1:165349-176973 GCA_006410675.1 Oreotragus oreotragus | reverse complement strand
AAAACACTGCAAACATTATTCTCAATGGTGAAAAAATGAAAGCATATCCTCTAAGGAAGAAGACAAGGATGTGCACTCTTGTCACTGAAGTTTGTCCTTATGACATACAGCACAGAAATACACAGAAAAGAAGTAAAACTATCGTTGTTAGCAGATAACATGATACGATACATAGAAAAACCTAAATATCCCCTTCACAGATCACAGCCTTGTCATTGTGAAGGGTCTTGTGTAATTCAATGATGCTATGGCCCATGCTGTGCAGGGCCGTCCCAGATGGAAGGGTCATAGTAGAAAGTCTTGGCAAAATGTGTTCTACTAGAGGAGGAAATATCGATCCACTTGAGTATTCCAGCCTCAAGAATCCCATAAAGAAGGCTGAGCACTGAAGAACTGATGCTTTTGAATGACTGTGCTAGGGAAGATCTTGAGATTTCCTTGGATAGGAAGGAGATCAAACCAGTTAACTGATGCTGAAGCTCCAATACTTTGTCCACTTGATTCCAAGATCCAACTCATAGGAAAAATCACATGCTGTGAAAGATTGAAGGCAAATGGATTGAAGGCAGAGAATGAGATGGTTAGATACCATCAACAACTCAATGAACATGAATTGGAGCAGTTTCTGGGGGGTAGTGGAGGACAGAGGAGCCTGGTGTGCTGCAGTCCATGGGATCACAAAGAGTCAGGCATGACTTAGCAACTGAAGATAAATAAATAAATATAGAAAGTCACAGGATATAAAATAAATACTCAGAAATAATTAAAAGACACTCCTTGGAAGGAAAGTTATGACCAACCTAGACACCATATTAAAAAGCAGAAACATTACTTTCCCAACAAAGTTCAGTCTAGTCAAGGCTATGGTTTTTCCAGTAGTCATGTATGGATGTAAGATTTGTACTATAAAGAAAGCTGAGCGCCAAAGAATTGATGCTTTTGAACTCTGGTGTTGGAGAAGACTCTTGAGAGTCCCTTGGACTGCAAGGAGATCCAAACAGTCCATCCTAAAGGAGATCCGTCCTGGGTGTTCATTNTCTGTCTCTTATACACATCTAGATGTGTATAAGAGACAGGTACTATAAAGAAAGCTGAGCGCCAAAGAATTGATGCTTTTGAACTGTGGTGTTGGAGAAGACTCTTGAGAGTCCCTTGGACTGCAAGGAGATCCAAACAGTCCATCCTAAAGGAGATCCGTCCTGGGTGTTCATTAGAAGGACTGATGTTGAAGCTGAAACTCCAATACTTTGGCCACCTGATGCGAAGAGCTGACTCATTGGAAAAGACCCTGATGCTGGGAAAAATTGAGGGCAGGAGGAGAAGGAGACGACAGAGGATGAGATGGTTGGATGGCATCACCGACTCAATGAACATGGATTTGGGTAGACTCCAGGAGTTGGTGATGGACAGGGAGGCCTGGCATGCTGTGGTTCATGGGGTTGCAAAGAGTCGGACACGACTGAGCCATTGAACTGAACTGAATCCTTTACATTCCTGTATGTTAACAATTAAAAATCAGAAAGAGAAATTAAGGAATCAATCCCATTCATCATTGCAACTAAAATGGTAAAATGCCTAGGAATAATTCTACCTCAAGGGACAAAAGACTTGTATGAAGAAAACTACAAGACACTGATGAAAGAAATAAAAAATGACACCAACAAAGGGAAAGATATTCCATGTTTGGATTAGAAGAATCAATATTTTGAAAATAACTGTACTACCCAAAATAATTTACAGATTCAATGCATTCCCTATCAAAAATTACCAATGGCATTTTTCACAGAACTACAATAAAAAATTTCACAATTACTATGGAAACACAAAAGTCCCCAAGTAGCCAAAGCAATCTTGAGAAAGAAAATCAGAGCTTGAGGAATCAATCTTCCTGACTTCAGGCTGTACCACAAAGCTACCAGTCACCAAAACAGTATACAGTACAGTTCTGGCAAAAAAGAAAAAGAAAGAAAGATTGACTAATGGAAGAAGATAAAAAATACCAGAGACCAGCCTATACACCTATGGGCACCTTATTTTTGACAAAGGAGACAAAGACAGTCTCTTCAATAAGTGGTGCTATGAAACCTTGACAGCTACATGTATAAAACTTGAATGAAAAAATGAAACTATAGGACTTCCTAAGACCATCAGTTCAGCCCAGTTCAGTCACTCAGTCATGTCTGACTCTTTGGGATCCCATGGACTGCAGCATGACAGGCCTCCCTATCCATCACCAACTCCTGGAGTTTTCTCAAACTCATGTCCATTGAGTTGGTGATACCATCCAACCATCTCATCTTCTGTCATCCCCTTCTCCTCTTGCCTTCAATCTTTTCCAGCATCAGGGTCTTTTCAAAGGAGTCAGTTCTTCACATCAGGTGGGCAAAATATTGGAGTTTTAGCATAAGTCCTTCCAATGAATATTCAGGACTGATTTCCTTTAGGATGGACTGCTTGGATCTTCTTGCAGTCCAAGGGACTCTCAAAAGTCTTCTTCAACACCACAGTTCAAAAGCATCAATTCTTTGGTGCTGAGTTTTCTTCATAGTCCAACTGTCACATCTGTACACGACAACTGGAAAACCCATAGTTTTGACTAATCAGAACTTTGTTGGCAAAATAATGTCTCTGCTTTTTAATATGCTGTCTAAGTTGGTCATAATTTTTCTTCCAAGGAGCAAGCGTTTTTTAATTTCATCCATACAATCACCATTTGCAGTGATTTTAGAATCTCTCAAAAAATAGTCTGTCACTGTTTCCACTGGTTCCCCATGTATTTGCCATGAAGTAATGATACATGATGCAATGATCTCAGTTTTCTGAATGTTGAGTTTTAAGCCAACTTTTTCACTCTCCTCTTTCACTGAGCCCTGCCCTGGTGGCTCAGACGGTAAAGCATCTGTCTACAATGTGGGCGACCTGGGTTCAGTCCCTGAGTTGGGAAGATCTCCTGGAGAAGGAAATAGCAACCCACTTCAGTATCTTACCTGGAAAATCCCATGAATGGAGGAATCTGGTAGGCTACAGTCTATGGGGTCTTAAAGAATCAGACACGACTGAGCGACTTCACTCTTTTACTTTCATCAAGAGGCTCTTTATTTCTTCTTTACTTTCTGCCATAAGGGCATTGTCATCTGCATATCTGAGGTTATTGATATTTCTCCTGGCAATCTTGATTCCAGTTTGTGCTTCATCCAGCCCATCCTAACACCATACACAAAACTAAAATCCAAATGGATTAAAGACTTAAATGTAAGGCCAGAAACAGTAAAACTCTGAAGAAAATGTAGGCAGTACACTCTTCAACATAAATCACAGCAAGATCCTCATTGACACATTTCCTAAAGTAATGGAAATAAAACAAAAAATGAACAAATAGACCTAATTAAACTTAAAGATTTTGCAGACAAAGAAAACAATAAACAAGAAAAAAGACAAGCCTAAGAATGGGAGAAAATAATTGCCAGCAAAACAACGGACAAATGATTAATCTCTAAAATATATAAGCCCCTTATACAGCTCAATGTCAGAAAAACAAACAGCTCAATCAAAAATTGGGCAAATGATCTAAACAGACATTTCTCCAAAGAAGACACACAGATGGCCAATAAACACATGAAAAGATGCCCAACACCACTAATTGTTAGAGAATGGCAAATCAAAAGTACAATAAAGTATCACCTCACACCAGTCAGAATCAGTTCAGTTCAGTTCAGTCCTTCAGTCGTGTCCGACTCTGACTCCATGCACTGCAGCATGCCAGGCTTCCCTGTCCATCATCAACTCCCAAAGCTTATTCAAAATCATGTCCATTGAGTTGGTGATGCCACCGAACCATCTCATCCTCTGTCGTCCCCTTCTCCTCCTGCCTTCAATCTGTCCTAGCATCAGAGTCTTTTCAAATATGTCAGTTCTTCCCATCAGATGGCCAAAATATTGGAGTTTCAGCTTCAGCATCAGTCCTTCCAATGAATATTCAGGACTGATTTCCTTTAGGATGGACTGTGGATCTCCTTGCAGTCCAAGTGACTCTCAAGAGTCTTTTCCAAAACCACAGTTCAAAAGTATCAATTCTTGGCACTCAGCTTTCTTTATATCCAACTCTCACATCCATACATCACTACTGTATATCAACCATAGATCTGACTAGACGGACCTTTGTTGGCAAAGATTGGCAAAGTCTCTGCTTTTTAATATACTGTCTATGTTGGTCATAACTTTTCTTCCAAGGAGCAAGGGTCTTTTAATTTCGTGGCTGCAGTCACCATCTGCAGTGATTTTGAAACCCCCCCCAAAATAAAAATATCTCACTGTTTCCCCATCTATTTGCCATGAAGTGATGGGGCCAGATGCCATGATCTTAGTTTTCTGAATGTTGAATTTTAAACCGAGTTTTTCACTCTCCTCTTTCACTTTCATCAAGAGGCTCTTTAGTTCTTTTTCGCTTTCTACCATAAGTGTAGTGTCATCTGCATATTTGAAATTATTGATATTTCTCCTGGCAAGTTTGATTCCAGCTTGTGCTTCATCCAGTCCAGCATTTCTCATGATATACTCTGCATATAAGCTAAATAAGCAGTGTGACAATATACAGCCTTGATACACTCCTTTCTCAATTTGGAACCAGTCTGTCATTCCATATTCAGTTCTCACTTGCTTCTTGACCTGCATACAGATTTCTCAGGAGGCGGGTCAAGAGGCCTGGTATTCCCATCTCTTTAAGAATTTTCCTGTTTTTTGTGCTCCACATAGTGTGGGGCCACCCAAGAGGGACAGGTCATGGTGGAGAATTCTGACTAGTCAGAATGCCCATCATCAAAAAATCTACAAACAACAAATGCTGGAGAAGATGTGGAGAAAAGGAAACTCTCTTGCACTATTAGTGAGAATGTAAACTGATACGGCCATTATGGAGAACAATATGGAGATACCTTAAAAACTAGAAATAAATCTACCATACTACCTAAGGATTCCATTACTGGGCATGTACCCTGAGGAGACCATAATGAAAAAGACACATATACCTCTAAGTTTTATCACAGTACTATTTACAATAGCTAGGACATGAAAGCATCCTAGATGTTCATCAACAAATAATGGATAAAGAAAATGTGGTACATATATAGAATGAAATATTGCTCAGCCATAGAAAATAAAGAATTTCAGTCAGTTCTAGTGAGATGGATGAACCTAGAGCCTGTTACACAGAGTGAAATAAGTCAGAAAAAGAAAACAGATATTGTATATTAACATATATGGAATCTAGAAAATGGTATTGATGAACTTATTTGTAAGAAAGAAATGGAGATGCAGATATAGAGAACAGACTTGTGGACACAGGATGGGAAGGAGAGAGTGGGAGAATGGAAAAATAGCATCAATATATATATATACTATAGTGTGTAAATTAGATAGCTTGTGAGAAGTTCCTGTATAGCACAGGAAGCTGAGATTGGCACTCTGTGATGATCTAGAGGGGCAGAATATGGGGAGGGGAGGGAGGCTCACGAGGAAGGGGGTATATGTATCATTATGGCTGATTTGTTTTCTTGTGTGCAGAAACCAACACAACATTGTAAAGCAATTTTACTCCAATTAAAAACAATAAAGGAAGAGATATTTACTTTTTTCATCAAATTTTCCAACCAGAAGATTGCAGACTTTAATATAGCCCTTATTGTTAAATATTTCATTATTGACCTGTTTCAGTATCTTTCTCTACAAAAATGGAGATTATCATAGTACCAACTTTAAATGTGTTAGCACTTAACTTCTAATTCTCATACAGAGTAGTGTGTCAGAAGTTAGACCTTTGATTATTATTTTAAGGAGACAACATAGTACATATGACTTCTGTCATATAACACTGCAACCAAGTGCGGTATTTCTGCAAAGCCTATAGTATTTACCTTAAGTGGGATGAGTTAAGATTATAAATTAAACACTGTCCATTCAGGATGGTTTTTGCCACTAAATGAGTTCAGATCTCATCTCCCTGCTAATTGAGCTTAAAACAAACTTTTTGAATGTTAAAATCATAGACCAGAAATTACAGTCCTGTATATATATATAGAACACTTAGATACTTAGCACACTAACTGCCATATGGTCATATTCAGCATACATTTTTCAATTGCTATTGTTATTATTATCACCTAATTTGGAACTCAAGAAGGTAATATTATAATCTTTTTCTTAGACCCTTCCTTCTCTCTCTTTAAACAAGTAAAGATTCAGGGCATTTTAATTATAAAGCAAATTCTACATGATGAGATAATTTGTCTTGGTGCTTACATAAAATACAACTCCTTTTCCAGAACCAAGGACCAGTAATATTTCTGAAAACATTTTTTATTTTTGCATAAATTGTTTGTCATCAAAAACAAAAATGATAATCCTCTATAGCCATACTCACTAGCTATCACCCATACATTTAAAAAGTCAATAATTTATTAAATTAGTAAGTAAATGGCAATCATTATAATTGTATTGCTGAATTGTTGCTATAATTTTGATTATCAAGTTTTTCACTCATCACCATTTATAAACAGGAAAAACATAAAGCCATGAAAGATTCTTCATAGTTAAACAGTTCTAAAAATGAATAATGAACAACTAAGATCATGGCATCTGATATCATCACTTCATGATAGATAGATGGGGAAACGATGAAAACAGTGACAGACTTTATTTTCTTGGGCTCCAAAATCACTGCAGATGATGACTACAGCCATGAAATTAAAAGACGCTTACTCCTTGTAAGAAAAGCTATGACCAACCTAGACTTAACTGAACTAATGAATAATTTAAAATGTATATTTAAGCTCACTTTGACATTTTCCAAAGAGTCACCCCTCCCTGCCAAAAAATGAGATTTTTAAACCTACTTTCTAAATGTATGCTGCTAAGTCACTTCAGTTGTGTCTGACTCTGTGCGAGCCCATAGACGGCAGCCCACCAGGCTCCCCTGTCCCTGGGATTCTCCAGGCAAGAACACTGGAGTGGGTTGCCATGTCCTTCTCCAATGCATGAAAGTGAAGTGAAACTGAAGTCGCTCAGTCATGTCCGACTCTTCATGACCCCATGGACTGCAGCCTACCAGGCTCCTCTGTCCATGGGATTTTCCAGGCAAAAATACCAGAGTGTGTTGTCATTGCCTTCTCCGTTCTAAATGTATAGCAGGGCTGATTGGGAGCAGGGGGGCGGCGGGAGGGGAGGGAATGAAAGAGAACTAAGTAACAGTCTATAAACAAACCGTTGATCAAAACCAAATTATTAAATAACATTTTTTAAGTTAAAAAGTACATAGTCACAACTATAAAATAAGTAATTCATAGGGGTATATAACATTGTGTTGTTGTTTAGTCACTTAGTCATGTGTGACTCTTTTGTGACCCTGTGGACTATAGCCCAGCAGGCTCCTCTGTCTATGTGATTTCTCAGGCAAGAATACTGGGATGGGTTGCCATTTCCTTCTCCAGTGGACAGTCCCAATCCAGGGGCTGAACCCACACCTCCTCCTTGACAGGCAGATTCTTTACCACTGAGCCACCTGCGTAGCCCCATAATTAATAATACTGCATTGTATATTTTAAAGTTGCAGGAGAATAGATCTTAAAAACTTTCATCATGGGGAAAAACTTGTAACTATGTATGATGAGCAGATGTTAACTAGACTTATTCTGATCAGCTTGCAATATATACAAATATAAAATCATTATGTTGTACACCTGAAACTATTAGAACATTATATGTCAATTATATCTAAATTTTTTTAATTCTTCTTAAATGACATTTTACACTTAAGACATGAAAATTTTCAATTCCATAAGAAAGTTACTTATATTTGGTCCAAATCCATAAGAAAAAAACTCTTGGGACAAAATGCTAAGTATTATTTTTATCAAATTAATGATCAATTCTATCCCACGCTCTTTCTAAATCCATTTCTAACTTATAAACAGGACTGACCCTTCTATTTAAAATGGTTTCTTTTCTTTCTTCTTCTCCTTCTTCTTTTTTTTTTTTTTTTTTACCATGTTTCCCCAATTGTTCAACTACTGACGTAAAATTATTGAGATCTATTTGAAGAACTAACCTGGAACTTTTGTGCATGCTGCTAAGTCGCTTTAGTCATGTCCAGCTCTGTGTGACCTCATGGACTATAGTCTGCCAGGCCCCTCTGTCCATGGGATTCTCCAGGCAAGAATACTAGAGTGGATTGTCAGGCCCTCCTTTGGACTTTTATGTACTTATATCTAATCTTGACTATGTTGAATAAAAACTGTAAAAGATGGAAGATAATAACCATTGCCACTTAGAGTTATTATGTGGGTCCAATTCAATTTCAAAAAAAAATGAATTTCAACTGCTACTTACTCAGTAAAGACATGTTAAGGGTTATGTGGCCTGCAAACACAGTAAAATGGTAATATTATTTACTCTTCAGTTCAGTTCAGCTCAGTTGCTCAGTTGTGTCCGACTCTGTGACCCCATGAATTGCAGCACACCAGGCCTCCCTGTCCAACACCACCTCCCAGAGTTCACTCATACTCACGTCCCTCAAGTCGGTGATGCCATCCTCATCCTCTGTCGTCCCCTTCTCCTCCTGCCCCCAATCCTTCACAGCATCAGAGTATTTTCCAATGAGTCAGTTCTTCACATGAGGTGGCCAAAGTACTGGAGTTTCAGCTTTAGCATCATTCCTTCCAAAGAACACCCAGGGCTGATCTCCTTTAGAGTGGACTGGTTGGATCTCCTTTCAGTCTAAGGGATTCTCAAGAGTCTTCTCCAGCACCACAGTTCAAATGCACCAATTTGTTGGTGCTCAGCTTTCTTCACAGTCCAACTTTCACATTCATACATGACTACTGGAAAAACCATAGCCCTGACTAGATGGACCTTTGTTGGCAAAGTAATGTCTCTGCTTTTGAATATGCTACCTAGGTTGGTCATAACTTTCCTTCCAAGGAGTGTCTTTTAATTTCATGGCTGCAGTCACCATCTGCAGTGATTTTGGAGCCCAAAAAAATAATCTGACACTGTTTCCACTGTTTTCCCATTTATTTCCCATGAAGTGATGGGACCAGATGCCATGATCTTCATTTTCTGAATGTTGAGCTTTAAGCCAACATTTTCACTCTCCTCTTTCACTTTCATCAAGAGGCTCTTTAGTTCCTCTTCACTTTCTGCCATAAGGGTGGTGTCATCTGCATATCTGAGGTTATTGATATTTCTCTCAGCAATCTTGATTCCAGCTGTGCTTCTTCCAGCCCAGTGTTTCTCATGATGTACTCTGCATATAAGTTAAATAAGCAGGGTGATGATATACAGCCTTGATATACTCCTTTTCCTATTTGGAACCAGTCTGTTGTTCCATATCCAGTTCTAACTGTTGCTTCCTAACCTGCATACAGATTTCTCAAGAGGCAGGTCAGGTGGTCTGGTATTCCCATCTCTTGAAGAATTTTCCAGTTTCTTGTGATCCACACAGTCAAAGGCTTTGGCCTAGTCAATAAAGCAGAAATAGATGTTTTTCTGGAACTCTCTTGCTTTTTCCATGATCCAGTGGATTTTGGCAATTTGATCTCTGGCACCTCTTTCTTTTCTAAAACCAGCTTGAACATCTGGAAGTTCACAGTTCACGTATTGCTGAAGCCTGGTTTGGGGAATTTTGAGCATTACTTTACTAGCAGGTGAGATGAGTGCAATTGTGCAGCAGTTTGAGCATTCTTTGGCATTGCCTTTCTTTAGCATTGGAATGAAAACGGACTTTTTCCAGTCCTGTGGCCACTGCTGAGTTTTCCAAATTTGCTGGCATATTGAGTGCAGCACTTTCACAGTATCATCTTTCAGGATTTGAAATAGCTCTACTGGAATTCCATCTCCACTAGCTTTGTTCATAGTGATGTTTGCTAAGGCCCACTTGACTTTATATTCCAGGTTGTCTGGATCTGAAGTGAAGTAAAGTGAAGTGAAGTCGCTCAGTCATCTCCGACTCTTTGCAGCCCCATGGACTGTAGCCTACCAGGTTTCTCTGTCCATGAGATTCTCCAAGCAAGAATACTGGAGTGGGTTGCCATTTCCTTCTCCAGGTGTCTGGATCTAGGTTACTCTTATTTTATTGCAAATAAAGTGAGGGTAAATTGATGTAGAGAATCACATTTATACATTTCAATATGGAGAAGGAAATGGCAGCCTACTCCAGTATTCTTGTCTGGAAAATCCCATGGGCAGAGGAGCCTGGCATGCTATAGTCCAGGGAGTCACAAAAGTTGGACACTACTTAGTGACTAAAACCACTAGGCAGTGAACTATGTCAGATTCAAAGTCCTTTAAAACAAAATCCATGAGTCATTTATTAAACATTTTCTAAACAGCTAGATATAAGCTAATTTGCATGCATTTTTAGTAACTTAGCAACCCTTAAACAGAAAGTTCTTAAAGAATTATAAATATCATCCAGTGTTACTAATAAATGGAGTCATCATTAGAGAAGTCCAAGGCCCAGGTATCAGGACATTTTGTGACTTCTCTATGTTGTTTCTAGTTTGAGCAATATGACACCATACAGAACAGACCCCAAACTCACTAAGGTCCCAGGGTGAGCAATCAACTGGTCTGAATCCATCCCTGGAATTGAATCTGTTGAAGTATTTCATGATTTTACTTTAAAAAAAACAAAGGAATGGATGTGCATGAAAAGAGGGGGAAAAAAAGGAAGAAGACATGCTACCAGGGGCATTTTCTCTTGGAAACTGGCAATTTATTATACAACTCTAATTTTCTGCTTCTATTTTCATCAATAAACCATTGCCAAATTTTTCTGCAGACTAAAACTGCAGTTATATTGTATGCTCTCATTTAATCATTCCAAAAACTGTTGTGATATAGTTATTATCATCCTCATTTTGCAAGGAAGAAAATTTAGATGCTAAGTAATTTGCTTAAGGCCATACAGCTGTGGCAAAACTGAGCTTCAGATTCATAGAGGTATGGAACCCATTTTCTGTTGGCTGCACTATATTGGGAAATCATGCAAATTAGACAGAGGAGGAAGGAAGCAACTCAAGCAGGTAGATTAGAATGGAAATAACAAGATATCACCAGAGCAGAGTCAGAGTCCAGCTTAGGTGAAGAAGTGCTTTTAAAATATGAGATCTGAGCTATGCTTTAAGTAAGATCTCATTACTGACTTAGAAGTATAAAATGGAACACAGAGGGTGGATGTTAGAAAGGGAACGTGAACTCATCAGAAAGAAGGTTCATATCCTCAGAACAAGAATGGAGACTGAGATCTGTACAAAAAAAAAAAAAGAAAGAAAGAAAGAAAGAAAGAAAACAGAGAAGAGAGAATGGGTGTAATGGAAACTTCAGTTCAGTTCAGTTCAGTTCAGTCGCTCAGTCGTGTCCGACTCTTTGTGACCCCATGAATCGCAGCACACCAAGCCTCCCTGTCCTTCACCAACTCCCAGAGTTCACTTAGACTCACGTCCATCGAGTCCGTGATGCCATCCAGCCATCTCACCCTCTGTCGTCCCCTTCTCCTCCTGCCCCCAATCCCTCCCAGCATCAGAGTCTTTTCCAATGAGTCAACTCTTCGCATGAGGTGGCCAAAGTACTGG
>SJYX01004897.1:127438-162485 GCA_006410675.1 Oreotragus oreotragus | reverse complement strand
GGCTTTGGCATAGTCAATAAAGCAGAAATAGATGTTTTTCTGGAACTCTCTTGCTTTTTCCATGATCCAGCAGATGTTGGCAATTTGATCTCTGGTTCCTCTGCCTTCCTAAAACCAGCTTGAACATCAGGAAGTTCACGGTTTATGTATTGCTGAAGCCTGGCTTGGAGAATTTTGAGCATTACTTTACTAGCTTCAAGATATCCAAATCAGAAAAGAAACTAGATAGAAAACATTATTAAGACTATAATGATTTAAAAATAAGGAAAACTGAGGAATGAAGCATTAGCTTCTGAAATTTGAATCAAGCCAAAATTTTAAGCCAGAAAAGAGAGAGGTGAATCATCGGATTTCAAAGGTAGGAAAATTGGAACAAATTATTAAATTGAGAAAAAAATGGGGAGCAGAATTGCGGTTTATTTTTAGAGGTTAAATGAAAGACTCTTTTCAAACATGTATTAAAAGCATCTGATTCCACTAAGAAACTTTCAAAAGTAGAACAGGGAAAATAATTCTGCTTCTGTGTTTCCCTGAGTGTTTTGTAACTACTTACATGTGTGTGTTTGGGTGGAAACAAAACAAACAAAAACAAAAAATTTAGCACTTTCTAATTATCCACTACCCCAATCTGAAATTCTAAAATATTGTTTATGATAACAAAAATATTTTTACAGTAGCTAAAGAGCTATCAGCAAAAGAGGATTATTACTCAAGTTGAGGGGAAAAAAGCAACTAAAAACTCTTAAACAACAAAGAACAGGTTCCCATGCCAATATCCAAAGTGACAAAGTCAAAACAATGCAAATAAGGAAAATGTTATGTGCTTTGAAGCCCAACTGACCTTGTAGTGATTTGGTCTCCAAACGTCATAGTAACATTCTACAATTTAACCAAATATAGTCAGACTTGGATGTAGTTTACTGACTCTTCGGGCACAAATTTATCAGTGGACATCCAAACTCAAGTAAAAGGTTTATATTCTGCTCACCAGGGAAGCCAAAAATTATTTATTTATTTGATTGCATTGGATCTTAATTGCAGGATGCAGGATCTTCCATGAGGCACACAGACTCTCTACCTGTAGCCTGGAGGCCCCGGGGCATGTGGGATCTTATTTCCATGATCAGGGATCAAACCCATGTTGCCTGTATTGCAAGGCAGATTCTTAGCCATTGCACCATGAGGGAAGTCCCACGACCTGCACATGATATATAGAATTTAAACTGAGTCATTCACATACTGAGTCATAAGAATTATGAATTCCTCATGAAGGTTAAATACAGTCCAGACTCCATCAAAGAAAATATATTAAATTATTTATTCAGTTAATATTGTTAGGAGTGCTAGAAAAAGCAGTAATGTATTACTATTTTAGGAAAACTATCAGATCACCTACCAAATGATAGCAGAAAAGCTACCACATGGTTTTCTGCAGTGAGTCCCTTTCCTTCTCTTTGCTAATTCAATTTCAGAGTGCTTCACTCTTCTCTTTTTTCCATTTGTTGCTACCAATAGGGAGGAGTCTTAGTAATGTTTACAACGGGTTTTAGAAAGCTATAGCTTAAGAAAAAGTAATCTTAGCAGATATGCTGCTGCTGCTGCTAAGTTGCTTCAGTCGTGTCTGACTCTGTGCGACCCCAGAGACAGCAGCCCACCAGGCTCCTCTGTCCTTGGGATTCTCCAGGCAAGAATACTGGAGTGGGGTGTCATTGCCTTCTCCTAGCTCATGTCAAATAAAAAAGTAATTGGTAAAGAAATGATNGCTAAGTTGCTTCAGTCGTGTCTGACTCTGTGCGACCCCAGAGACAGCAGCCCACCAGGCTCCTCTGTCCTTGGGATTCTCCAGGCAAGAATACTGGAGTGGGGTGTCATTGCCTTCTCCTAGCTCATGTCAAATAAAAAAGTAATTGGTAAAGAAATGATTTTTCTATCTTAACTATGTATTCTAAATAAAAGAAAGCTACAAATTGCCTATTTACATTTTTTCATCATGAAAATATATCTTAGACTCTGTGTATTAATCTGCCAGACAGCAAGCAATAAATTGATATGAAACATATTGACATAATGAAAGCAGTTTACTATAGTAGTAATAACTATGCTACTGGAGAATTAAAGTCTCCAAGAAAATTTTTCAAGAGTTTGTATGCCATCATTTATATGACTTCAAAATAAACATATAATTTAGGATTTTTCTAATCATGATTAGATGCAACTATAATAATGTGAACCATAAGATGTTAGAATTACCCGTTCCTCAAATTTTGGCAATTTAAGGAACTGGATTAACTCAGTTGAGCCAGCAAGGTTCATTTCACAACAGAGAACCTGCTTGGTCATCTTAAAGGGTTAAGAGGCTTCAAAAAGATGGTTTCTTCAAAAGTTAGCTCCAGAAAGGGGTAATGTGGTGATTTTAAGAATGTGAAATTGAAGTTCAAAGATCTAAAAATTTTTGCCAACACATGACCTGTGCACTAAGCGCAGGTGGTTGTGACCAGCGCACTAACTGTGGCCAAGAGGAGCTACCCCACTGCCGATGTCAGCGGCAGAAGCCAAGAGGACCCCATGCCCAAAGGGCAGCAGCCAAGAGGAGTTACCCCACATCCAAGGTCAGGGCAGCGGCCAAGTTGCGATGGCGCAGGAATGGCCGAGAGGAGCTACCCCACGTCTGAGGCTGGGGTGGTGGCCAGGAGGAGCCACCCCGCACCCAAGGCCAGGGGCGGCAGCTGGGAGGAGCAACCCCACGTCCAAAGGCAGTGCCTGCGCAGGCGAAGGAGGGCCTAGAGGAGCCATCCCACGTTGAAGGTCAGGAAGGGCAGCGTTGAGGAGATACCCCTCATCCAAGGTAAGGAACAGTGGCTGCACTTTGCTGGAGTAGCCATGAAGAGATGCCCCATGCCCAAGGTAAGAGAAACCCAAGTAAGATGGTAGGTGTTGCAAAAGGGCATCATAGGGCAGATACACTGAAACCATACTCACAGAAAACTAGTCAATCTAATCACACTAGGACCACAGCCTTATCTAACTCAATGAAACTAAGCCATGCCTGCAGGGCAACCCAAGACAGGAGGGTCATGGTGGAGAGGTCTGACAGAATGTGGTCCACTGGAGAAGGGAATGGCAAACCACTTCAGTATTCTTGCCTTCAGAACTCCATGAAGAGTATGAAAAGGCAAAATGATAGGATACTGAAAGAGGAACTATCCAGGTCAGTAGGTGCCCAATATGCTACTGGAGACTAGCAGAGAAATAACTCCAGAAAGAATGAAGGGATGGAGCCAAAGCAAAAACAATACTCAGTTGTGGGTGTGACTGGTGATAGAAGCAAGGTCCAATGCTGTAAAGTGCAATATTGCATAGGAACCTGGAATGTTNTTAGGTGCCCAATATGCTACTGGAGATCAGTGGAGAAATAACTCCAGAAAGAATGAAGGGATGGAGCCAAAGCAAAAACAATACTCAGTTGTGGGTGTGACTGGTGATAGAAGCAAGGTCCAATGCTGTAAAGTGCAATATTGCATAGGAACCTGGAATGTTAGGTCCATGAATCAAGGCAAATTGGAAGTGGTCAAACAGGAGATGGCAAGAGTGAACATTGACATTCTAGGAATCAGCAAACTAAAATGGACTGGAATGGGTAAATTCAACTCAGATGACCATTATATCTACTACTGTAGGCAGGATCCCTTAGAAGAAATGGAGTAGCCATCATGGTCAACCAAAGAGTCCGAAATGCAGTACTTCGATGCAATCAAAAACAACAGAATGATCTCTGTCCATTTCCAAGGCAAACCATTCAATATCACGATAATCCAAGTCATTGCTCCAACCAGTAACACTGAAGAAGCTGAAGTTGAATGGTTCTATGAAGACCTACAAGACCTTTTAGAAGTAACACCCAAAAAAGATGTCCTTTTCCTTATAGGGGACTGGATTGCAAAAGTAGGAAGTCAAGAAACACCTAGAGTAACAGGCAAATTTGGCCTTGGAATACAGAATGAGGCAGGGCAAAAGCTAATAGAATTGTGCCAAGAGAACTCAGTGAGTATAGCAAACAATCTCTTCCAACAATCAAGAGAACACTCTACACATGGACATCACCAGATGGTCAATATCAAGATCAGACTGATTATATTCTTTGCAGCCAAAGATGGAGAAGCTCTATACAGTCAACAAAAACAAGACCAGGAGCTGACTGTGGCTCAGATCATGAACTCCTTATTACCAAATTCAGACTGAAATTGAAGAAAGTAGGGAAAACTGCTAGACCATTCAGGTATGATCTAAATCAAATCCCTTATTATTTTACAGTGGAAGTGAGAAATAGATTTAAGGGCCTAGATCTGATAGATAGAGTGCTTGATGAACTATGGAATGAGGTTCGTGACATTGTACAGGAGACAGGGATCAAGATCATCCCCATGGAAAAGAAATGCAAAAAAGCAAAATGGCTGTCTTGGGAGGCCTTACAAATAGCTGTGAAAAGAACAGAAGTGAATAGCAAAGGAGAAAAGGAAAGATATGGCCGTCTGAATGCAGAGTTCCAAAGAATAGCAAGAAGAGATAAGAAAGCCTTCTTCAGCGAACAATGCAAAGAAATAGAGGAAAAGAACAGAATGGGAAAGACTAGAGATCACCTCAAGAAAATGAGAGATACCAAGGGAACATTTCATGCAAAGATGGGCTTGATAAAGGACAGAAATGGCATGGACCTAACAGAAGCAGAAGATATTAAGAAGAGGTGGCAAGAATACACGGAAGAACTGTACAAAAAAGATCTTCACAACGCAGATAATCACGATGGTGTAATCACTCATCTAGAGTCAGACATCCTGGAATGTGAAGTCAAGTGGGCCTTAGAAAGCATCATTATGAACAAAGCTAGTGGAGGTGATGGAATTCCAGTTGAGCTATTTCAAATCCTGAAAGATGATGCTATGAAAGTGCTGCACTCAATATGCCAACCAATTTGGAAAAATCATCAGTGGCCACAGGACTGGAAAAAGTCTGTTTTCATTTCAATCCCAAAGAAAGGCAATGCCAAAGAATGCTCAAACTACCAGACAATTGCACTCATCTCACATGCTAGTAAAGTAATACTCAAAATTCTCCAAGCCAGGCTTCAGCAATATGTGAACCGTGAACTCCCTGATGTTCAAGCTGGTTTTAGAAAAGGCAGAGGAACCAGCAATCAAATTGCCTACATCACCTGGATCATGGAAAAAGCAAGAGAGTTCCAGAAAAACATCTGTTTCTGCTTTATTGACTATGCCAAAGCCTTTGACTGTGTGGATCACAAGAAATTGGAAAACTCTGAAAGAGATGGGAATACCAGACTACCTCACCTGCCTCTTGAGAAACTTGTATGCACGTCAGGAAGCAACAGTTTGAACTGGACATGGAACAACAGACTGGTTCTAAATAGGAAAAGGAGTACTTCAACACTGTATATTGTCACCCTGCGTATTTAATTTATATACAGAGTACATCACAAGAAACACTGGACTGGAAGAAACACAAGCTGGAATCAAGATTGCCGGGAGAAATATCAATAACCTCAGATATGCTGATGACACCACCCTTATGGCAGAAAGTGAGGAGGAGCTAAAAAGCCTCTTGATGAAAGTGAAGGAGGAGAGCGAAAAAGTTGGCTTAAAGCTCAACATTCAGAAAACGAAGATCATGGCATCCGGTCCCATCACTTCATGGGAAATAGATGGGGAAACAGTGGAAACAGTGTCAGACTTTATTTTTTTGGGCTCCAAAATCACTGCAGATGGTGACTGCAGCCATGAAATTAAAAGACGCTTACTCCTTGGAAGAAAAGTTATGACCAACCTGGATAGTATATTCAAAAGCAGAGACATTACTTTGCCGACTAAGGTCCGCCTAGTCAAGGCTATGGTTTTTCCTGTGGTCATGTATGGATGTGAAAGTTGGACTGTGAAGAAAGCNCTAAAAAGCCTCTTGATGAAAGTGAAGGAGGAGAGCGAAAAAGTTGGCTTAAAGTTCAACATTCAGAAAACGAAGATCATGGCATCCGGTCCCATCATTTCATTGGAAATAGATGGGGAAACAGTGGAAACAGTGTCAGACTTTATTTTGAGGGGCTCCAAAATCACTGCAGATGGTGACTGCAGTCATGAAATTAAAAGATGCTTACTCCTTGGGAGAAAATTTATGACCAACCTAGATAGCATATTCAAAAGCAGAGACATTACTTTGCTGACTAAGGTCCATGTAGTCAAGGTATGGTTTTTCCAGTAGTCATGTATGAATGTGAAAGTTGGACTGTGAAGAAAGCTGAGCCCTGAAGAATTGATGATTTTGAACTGTGGTGTTGGAGAAGACTCTTGAGAGTCCCTAGGAGTGCAAGGAGATCCAACCAGTCCATTCTGAAGGAGATCAGCCCTGGGATTTCTTTGGAAGGAATGATGCTAAAGCTGAAACTCCACTACTTTGGCTGTCTCATGTGAAGAGTTGACTCATTGGAAAAGACTCTGATGCTGGGAAAGATTGGAGGCAGGAGGAGAAGGAGGGGACGACAGAGAATGAGATGGCTGGATGGCATCACTGACTCAATGGATGTGAGTTTGAGTGAACTCCGGGAGTTGGTGATGGACAAGGAGGCCTGGCGTGCTGCGATTCATGGGGTCGCAAAGTGTCACACACGACTGAGCAACTGAACTGAACTGAATTGGCCTTGGTTAAATCAGGTTAAATCAATCAGCACTCAGTTTCCTTATCAGCAAACCAGGGACTACTCTAACTATGATCCTCTCCTAGAACTATGAGAGTCAAGTTGAAGTCTATTCAAACTTGTCTATGAACATATGCATTTACTCCTTGTCTTTAAAAAAATGTATGTGTATATATGTGTGGGAAGTAAATGTAGAAATTGGGACAAAATAAAAGTACAAAGGTCAGAAAAAAACAGATGATCAATATGTGAAAATTCATGCCAAAAGATTAAGCAAAATGTTGGCTACAAGTGGGGGTGAACATCTGGTAGAAAGATAGTAAGATTTTAAGACATTAAAGTGAAAAGAGAGAGAAAGAGGATAAACTGCAGAACTGCTGCTGTTGCTGCTGCTTCTAAGTCGCTTCAGTCGTGTCCGACTCTGTGCGACCCCACAGACTGCAGCCCATTGGGCTCCGCCATCCCTGGGATTCTCCAGGCAAGAACACTGGAGTGGGTTGCCATTTCCTTCTCCAGTGCATGAAAGTGAAAAGTGAAAGTGAAGTCACTCAGTCGTGTCTGACTCAGCGACCCCATGGACTGCAGCCTATCAGGCTCCTCCATCCATGGGAGTTTCCAGGCAAGAGTACTGGAGTGGGATGCCATGGCCTTCTCCAAACTGCAGAACTAGTGGTATCTAAAATGACAAATCATTTACTGAGGTGAGATCAAATTGTTTATGATACTGAACTGTCAGAGAAATTTCTCTAGTGGGCCTCAAAACAGTGTACACTTTGAATAAAAATCATCAAAATCTTTCCAACTACTTGTTTGAAACCATAAAATAATTAATTTCAGAGGACTGTTTTTTGTCATAAGTCTTACCACAGGCCAACATAGGATTATAATGTTGAGTCATAGTTTAATAGAACCAACCTTTTCATGTTGATGTATGGCAAAACCAATAAAATATTGTAAAGTAATTAACCTCCAATTAAAATAAATAATTTTATGTTTTTTAAAAAAAGATGTGGTGCAAGTACATAGCTCAGCCTTCTCCAAACTGCAGAACTAGTGGTATCTAAAATGACAAATCATTTACTGAGGTGAGATCAAATTGTTTATGATACTGAACTGTCAGAGAAATTTCTCTAGTGGACCTCAAAACAGTGTACACTTTGAATAAAAATCATCAAAATCTTTCCAACTACTTGTTTGAAACCATAAAATAATTAATTTCAGAGGACTGTTTTTTGTCATAAGTCTTACCACAGGCCAACATAGGATTATAATGTTGAGTCATAGTTTAATAGAACCAACCTTTTCATGTTGATGTATGGCAAAACCAATAAAATATTGTAAAGTAATTAACCTCCAATTAAAATAAATAATTTTATGTTTTTTAAAAAAAGATGTGGTGCAAGTACATAGCTCTTTACTGGGTGGTGTGAGCACACCGTAAATGCACTTAACTCAAGCAGGAGTTCTCAAATATTTTGGTCTCAGGATGAATTTGATGTACAGAACTATCAGATACATCCCAAGTATATGTTGAAGGATATCTCTTACAAATTATAATTCTGATTTTGGAATAGTTGAATTTAATCCACTTTAACATATATTAAGTTTTCTTTGAGCCACTCTTAAGTTCAAGTGATACAATGATATCCTTAATGAATTGAAGAATACCTCAATTTTGTAGAGCTGACTGGGCATCAAGTTGGAAGTATATATCTAGCTTATTCAGAAATAATGTTGTATTTTTATAAATCTAAAACAATTCTGAGTCAGAACATTTTCAAATAACACTATGGGTAAGGATTCTAGGGTTCAGGGGGAAGAAGTACCAAGAGATTTCACAGCTGAACGTAAAATGCTTCCATATCTCTACTGGAATCTGGGTTCCCTTACTCTCATCATCCAAATTCATGCTACATGACAATCCTCATGATCAATAATGCTCACTTTGGGTCTTCCTAGTCAAAATTATTGTACCTGGTTGTTGTTGGGTTTTTTTAATAATGAGAATTTTATAATATGATTGAATTTTAAGCAACATCTTCCAAATTTCAATTACCAATGATTCTCAAAGCCAGCAGTCCTCATAATATCAATTAGGAGGAGAAAGAACTCTGCGTTTGCCAAATCCAAAAGATTAGATAGTGTTCATTTTAATCTAAGAGCCAATCATTGATAAAAAATAAAAGGAGACTACTTGTTCTAATCACTAGAGACAAAGTTTTAAGCAGTCCTCACATTGCTCAACATTGGGGTCCAGCTTACCTTTCTAAGACTCTCTTATTCTTTTTTTCAGCTTTATTGAAATAAAATTGACATAATATTGTATAAGTTTAAGATATATAGCATGACTTGATATACATAAATGTTGTGGAATAATGACATAATAAGGTTAGCTAACTCATCTATAACTTAACATTATGTGTATGTGTGTGAGTTGAGAATTTTTATGGTCCACTCTCTTAGCAATTTTCAAACTGTACAATCCAGTATTGCTAACTGTAGGCTTCCCTGGTTGTTCAGTGGAAAGAATCCACCTGTAGTGCAGGAGATGTAGGTTCAGTTCCTGGGTTAGGAAGATTCCCTGAAGAAGAAAATGGCAACCCACTCCAATGTTCTTGTCTGGGAAACCCCATGGACAGAGGAAACTGGCAGGCTACAGTCCACGACATCATAGAAGAGTTGAACACGATTTAGTGACTAAACACACACACACATTATTAATTGTGGTTGCCATTCTTTACAGTACTCCCCAGAATTTATTCCTCTTATAAGAGGAGTTTGTACTTTGTGACTACCTTGAATCATTTTCCCTAATCTTTACCTCTGTTGACTTCAAATCTCTTGTCTGTTTTGTGAGTTTAGCTTTTTTGCATTCCACATATAATATCCCGTTGTGATTTTAATTTGTAGTTCTCTGATAATTAGTGATGGTGAGCACCCTTTCATGTAACTGGCCCCTTTGTATGTCTTCTTTGGAAAAACATGCCTTCAGGTCCTCTGCCCAATTTAAGTTATTTTTGTGCTATTGAGTTGGGTGAGTTCCTTATATATTTTGAATATTAATCCCTTAGAGGACATATGGTTTGTAAATTATTTCTTCCACTTCATGGTGAGTTTTCACTTATTAATTGTTTCTTTTGCTAGACAGAAACTTTTTAGTTTTATATAATCCCACTTTATTTTTGCTTTTATTGCTTATGTCATATCCAAAAGATAATTGCCAAGATCAATGTCAAAGAACTTTCTTCTAGGAATTACACAGTTTTTAGGTCTTAGTGGTTTAAGATAGAGGTCTAGTTTTATTCTTTTGCATGACCATTTTCAATTTCCCTAGCACCATTTATTAAGCAAATTGTCCTTTTCCTTTTGAATATTGTGGATAATTGTCAAACATTTGTTGACCATATATATATGAATTTATTCCTGGGCTCTGTTCTATTTCATTGGTCTATGTGTCTGTTGTAATTTTTTTTGTTTGTTTGTCTTTTATTTGCTTGCAGTACCATACTGTTTGATTATTATAAAGTTTGAAACCAAGAAGTGTGATGCCTCCAGTTTTGTTCTTTCTCAAAATTGACTTTTTGGGGTCTTTTTGGTTTCATACAAGTTTTAGCATGTTTTGCTATTTTTGTTAAAAAAAAATGCCATTGGAATTTTGATAGGTATTACATGGAATCTGGGCTTCCCAGGTGATTCAGACAATAAAGACTCTGCCTGCAATTCAAGAGACCCAGGTTCAATCCTATGTTGGGAAGATCCCCTGGAGAAGGGAATGGCAACCCACTCCAGTATTCTTGCCTGGAGAAATTTATAGACAGACTATCCTGGCAGACTACAGTTCATGGGATTGTNTGGAATTTTGATAGGTATTACATGGAATCTGGGCTTCCCAGGTGATTCAGACAATAAAGACTCTGCCTGCAATTCAAGAGACCCAGGTTCAATCCTATGTTGGGAAGATCCCCTGGAGAAGGGAATGGCAACCCACTCCAGTATTCTTGCCTGGAGAAATTTATAGACAGACTATCCTGGCAGACTACAGTTCATGGGATTGTGCAGAGTTGAATATGACTGTGCAACTAACACTTTCACTTTTCACATTGAATCTAGATTGCTTTCGATCATTTTGGACATTTTAGCAATACTAATCATTCCAGTATATGAACAATTTCCATTTATTTGTGCTGTCTTCAATTTCTGCAATCATCTCTTGTTTTGCAGGCTGCGCTCCCTGGAAGGGCAATATCCCTGGTAGCTGGGCTCTGCAATCATTCCTGGTTTGATGTGGCCTCAATCTGTGTTCCCCCACTAGATAGTGCTTTTGGCTATACTCTGTGTTCAAATGGGTGGAGCCTCTGGTATCAGGCAAAACACCAGCTATGCCCCAAAGTTGAGCCGGGCTGCAGTCTGGTCTTCAAGATCAAGTAGGCTGTTAGATGTGCGCCATGGGTACTGGACGTCTGTGACCATATTTTCCAAAGTTTGGGACTTTATTCAGCAGTTGGGTATAGCTTTAAATTTGCTTCTCTGCCCAGGCAGGGACTTAGAATGGACTCCATAGCTGATATGGCCATTGGTTGGGAACTAAATCAGACAGTGCTTCCAGCTGAGCTCTCTGGCCAGACAAGGTCACCAGTTTGGCTCTGCAGATGGCCTGAGCTGCTGCCTGGGATCTCTACTCAGATAGCACTATAAGTAAGAACTTTGTCTGTCAGGATGTCAGTACTAGTTCAGGTGAGCCCTGGCCCACTTCTCCATTTCTCTTTGATCCCCAGTGGTCAAGTCATACAGATCCCCCCAGTAATCCCCACGAGTAATCCCTAAGGGAGGGCCCAAGAGCATCCTTCAGCTAAATATCCACCTCAGGTTCGCTTCCTACCAGAGAAACTATAGACCCAAGATCACCCTGTTGGTGAAATACTGTGCCAGTCATGAGGAGGGACAATATGGTCACAGTGAAATTGCTTCATTTACCCTTCTAACAAGTTCTTCATCAGTCTCAATGCTCCAGAAGGGTGACTCAGTCTTACTCCTAGGTTCTGGTATTTTCACAGTGATGCTTTATCTATAGATAGTTGCCAGTTGATATTCCTATGAGGTGAACTAAGGTTAGAAATGACCCATGTAACCATCGTGATTTTTTCTGATTCTTTTTTAAAATTATTAAAGTATAGTTTATTTAGAACAATGTGTTAGTATCAGGTGTACAGCAAAGTGGAAAAGTGATTCAGTTATATTAATTAATATATGTTAATAAATAATATATACAGTCTTTCCCTTATAAGTTATTACAAAATTTTCAGTATATTTTTCCATGTTATTCAATAGTTCCTTGTTGGTTCTCCATTTTATTTTATTTTATTAATTTTATTGAAGTATAGTTGATTTACAGTATGTTAATTTCTGCTCTACAGCAAAGTGCCTCAGTTTTATACAACATATATATTCTTTTTCATACACTTTATTCTAGTTAATCATGGGATTTTTTTAAATTAAAGGATAATGACAGAATTTTGTTGTTTTCTGCCAAATATCAACATGAATCAGCCATAGCTATATGTATGTCCCCTCCCTCGTGAACCTCCTCCCATCTCTCTATACATCTGGACCATCTGGTTGTTACAGAGCCCTTGTTTGAGTTGCCTGAATCATAAATTCCATTGGTTATCTATTTTACATATGGTAATGTAGGTTTCCATGTTACTCTCTCCATAAATTTCACCCTTACCTTCCTCCTCCCCACTCTATGTCTATAAATCTTTTCTCTATGTCTGTTTCTCCATTGCTGCCTTGCAAATAAATTCATTGGTGTCATCTTTCTAGATTCCATATATATGTGTTAGTATATGATATTTCATTTTCTGAGTTACTTCACTCTGTATAACAGATTCTAGGTTCATCCACCTCATCAGAACTGACTCAAATGCAATCTTTTTTATGGCTGAGTAATATCCCATCGTGTATATGTACTACAATTTCTTTATCAGTTCATCTGTTCAGTTCAGTTCAGTTCGGTTGTTCAGTCATGTCCGATTCTTTGCGACCCTATGAATCATAGCACGCCAGGCCTCCCTGTCCATCACCATGTCCTGGAGTTCACTCAGACTCACGTCCATCGAGTCAGTGATGCCATCCAGCCATCTCATCCTCAGTCGTCCCCTTCTCCTCCTGTCCCCAATCCCTCCCAGCATCAGAGTCTTTTCCAATGAGTCAACTCTTCGCATGAGGTGGCCAAAGTACTAGAGTTTCAGCTTTAGCATCATTCCTTCCAAAGAAATCCCAGGGCTGATCTCCTTCAGAATGGACTTGTTGGATCTCCTTGCAGTCCAAGGGACTCTCAAGAGTCTTCTCCAACACACAGTTCAAACGCATCAATTCTTCGGCGCTCAGCCTTCTTCACAGTCCAACTCTCACATTCATACATGACCACAGGAAAAACCATAGCCTTGACTAGACGGACCTTAGTCGGCAAAGTAATGTCTCTGCTTTTGAATATGCTATCTAGGTTGGTCATAACTTGTCTTCCAAGGAGTAAGCGTCTTTTAATTTCATGGCTGCAGTCACCATCTGCAGTAATTTTGGAGCCCAAAAAAATAAAGTCTGACACTGTTTCCACTGTTTCCCCATCTATTTCCCATGAAGTGATGGGACTGGATGCCATGATCTTCGTTTTCTGAATGTTGAGCTTTAAGCCAACTTTTTCACTCTCCTCTTTCACTTTCATCAAGAGGCTTTTTAGCTCCTCTTCAGTCATCAAAAATCTGTAATTTAATATAAATTACCTTAACCAGATTACTGCGAACTCTGGGAATAGGAGTGTAATTTGTAGGGACAAGTGCGAGGAGTGGGCCATGAAGGTGGGGAAAGGCATACTAGGTGAAGGCTCATGGAAATGGTTTTAGAGACTGAAAAGGGAGCATGGAGCCTGATAAGGTCACTTCTATGTGGTGTTTACACGTTTTCTCCTTATGCTAGAGAGTGTGCAGATATTTCCAGTCTAGGCTGATTTAATGATCCCTGTGGATATCAGTTGGCATTTAGGATCTGTCAGTGTCAGTTTTTGTTGTTGTAAATAATACCTGGTTAGGATTCTTGAGTTAAAGCTTAAAAACATGAGTGGGTTATTTGAAGACAACTCCTTGTACTCAGAAGAGTTGATTTAGTGTTCATTCAACTAGTCAACTCACTGCACAACTAGTTATGTTTAGCTCTTGCTCATCATACAAGGGCAAGACAAAATTTTCCTCCCTAACTCTCAGGGCTCTTCTGGGTGTCTTGACCCATTGTTCCCTTTTGTTCGTGGGGGCTTATGAACTCCTTCAGGAAGTTGCCCCAGTGTTCCATTATGGTCACAATTTCTAGACTTTTCTACCAGGTCAACAGCTTGTTAGAAGCTCACCTTCAGGTTCCTGAAATACTCTTTTGGTTTCCAAACATTTGGTCCTCATCAATTCTACTATCTCCTATTTTCCCCACTATTTTCCTATTTATTACTTTATTTGTGTAGCTTGAAGTGGGGGAGCTCCTTATTATCTTCCAGGAAAGTTTAATGTTGAAGAGCAAAACATCTGACTTCCCAGGACCTCTTTAAGGTTCTTCATGTCCTTTAAAAAAAAAAAAAAGCCCCAATTTGGAAAGAGGTGAAACCACTGAACTTTGAAGGTGTTGACAAACCTTTCAGTATCAGAGATATTCCTGCCTTTAACACTTTACTGCCACATCTTTGATTCATTTTATTGTTTTAAGGACTTCCCTTCCTTGCTAGGGACTTCCCTTGTGGCTCAGCTGGTAAAGAATCTGCGTGCAGTGAGGAAGACCTGGGTTCAGAAGACCTCCTGGAGAAGGGAAAGGCTACCCACTCCAATATTCTGGCTCAGAGAATTCCATGGACTGTATAGTCCTTGGGGTTGCAAAGAGTCAGACACTACTGAGCGGCTTTCGCTTTCAGTCACTTTTCTTGCTAAGGAGGTAATTTTGGATTTCACTCTACGTTCCCCAGAAAGCTACAAATGTGAGCTCAATCTTAATTGTTTGATGAAATTATAATTTTCTCTGATGGTCTGGACGACATGTTTCTGGGGGCTGGTCCTGGAAGTCCAATTCTAGGTACCTGGCTGAGTTCACAAGGAAAACATTGCAAGGAGGTCATATCTGACTTCTGGAAGCCACAGGGACCCTGAGGCTACTGTCTGCCTGGGAGCGGCTGGCTGTGGCTCTCTTATGCTGGCTCTTCAGCTGTGGGCTGGAAAGGCTTATGAGAATGAAGCTTAGAAAATTTGTGCTTTCTTGAGAGTTTTTTTTAAAAATTAAAAAAAAATTGTTTTAATTGAAGTATAGTTGATTTGCAATATTGTGTTAGCTTCTGGTCTACAGCAAAGTGATTCAAAGATAAATATATATAAAAGAACATATATATATATATATGCATATATATGTGTTCTTTCTCAGATTTTTTTCCGTTATAGGATAGTGTAAGATACTGAATATAGTTCCCTATGCTATATAGTAGGGCTTTGCTTGTCTATTTGTATATACACTACTGTGTATCTGTTAATCCCAAACTCCTAATCTTTCCCTCCCCTCCTCTTTAGGTAACCGTAAGGTTGTTTTCTATGTCTGTGAATCCATTTCTGTTTTATAAATAAGTTCATTTGTATCTTTTTTAGATTCCACATATAAGTGATATCGTACGACATTTGTTGTGACACCTTGTTAATGGGAAGGTGTAAAAATATGGAGATTTCTGTGTGCAATAAATTTTTGTTAACTCTTATGTGGGTTTTCAGGGTACTTGTTAATGTTAACTTCCAACTCTCACCGTGCATGATTTTTCTTGTTTATGGCTGGGCAAACAGAAGCATAAAGAGCAACAATGACTGGTCTGAGATCACCGAATTAATGAAATAGGCAGAACTCATAGACTCTTTATCCCTTACTACAGCCCTTGCCCAGCCAGTCACCCTCACACTTAGTGGTCCCTAACAGGGGCTAACCACAGCTCCTTAGGAAAAGGGAAATTCAAATGCAGATGAAGGAAAAGGAAATAGTTTCAGCCCAGTGTTCTCTTAACATTTAATTCAAACCTGTGCTTTTGGGACTAGCCATCCCCATGTGACTTAATAGTCACAATTAAACCAAGTCTAAGGAGAAAAATATATGTACAGTAAACTAACACTAATGCATTTTCAGGGTAGGGGGGACACTGCTGACTCAAGCAAAATATTCGTTTATTTCAGCCACATGAACTGTAGTGACTGCTGTTTGTTTCCTTCTGTTCATTCAGGGATTAAATTGAGTTTAAGCAGCCTGGAACAGTTTGATGTCTCTTCCTCTCAGCCGTGGAAAGTGCCAGGTGTCTTACCTCTAGAATCTGACACTCAGTGGAAGGGGATAACAATCCACAACTGAGATCTTTCAGCTCTTTTTGCTACTGCTAAGTCGCTTCAGTCGTGTCCAGCTCTGTGCGACCCCATGGACGGCAGCCCACCAGGCTCCCCTGTCCCTGGGATTCTCCAGGCAAGAACACTGGAGTGGGTTGCCCTTTCCTTCTCCAATGCATGAAAGTGAAAAGTGAAAGTAAAGTCGCTCAGTCGTGTCCGACCCTCAGCGAACCCATGGACTGCAGCCTTCCAGGCTCCTCCGTCCATGAGATTTTCCAGGCAAGAGTACTGGAGTGGGGTGCCATTGCCTTCTCTGTTCAGCTCTTTTTAGGCCCATCTATAGACTGATTTGGGCTTCCCAGGTGGTGCTAGTGGTAAAGAACCCACCTGCCCGTGCAGGAGGTGCCTGAGACTAGGGTTTGATCCCTGGTTCAGGAAGATCCCCTGGAGGCGGGCATGGCAATCCACTTCAGCATTCTTGCCTAGAAAATCCTATGGACAGAGGAGCCTGGTGGGCTATGATCCGTGGGGTTGCAAAGAGTAGAACACAACAAAGCGACTCACACATAGACTGTTTTACGTGAGAGCTGACTGAGTGACTGCACTCTCACTTTTCACTTTCACGCATTGGAGAAGGAAATGGCAACCCACTCCAGTGTTCTTGCCTGGAGAATCCCAGGGACGGGGGAGCCTGGTGGGCTGCCGTCTATGGGGTCGCACAGAGTCTGACACGACTGAAGTGACTTAGTAGTAGTAGCAGTAGTGGCAGTGATATAAGAAATCCAAATGATGCAGAGCTAAAATCATGAGCTTTGGGGACAAATAGTTTTAGGTTAGAATTCTGCCATTTAGTAATGGAGACTTTGAGAGCATTTTCTTTCAGGTGATGATTAAATATCATATGATAAGTGGGTAATGATAATGATAGTAGTAATAATAATTATTAAAGCAGCTACCAGTAAATGAGTACTTACTACACACCAACCACTGAAGAACACAACAAAGCGACTCACACATAGACTGTTTTACGTGAGAGCTGACTGAGTGACTGCACTCTCACTTTTCACTTTCGCGCATTGGAGAAGGAAATGGCAACCCACTCCAGTGTTCTTGCCTGGAGAATCCCAGGGACGGGGGAGCCTGGTGGGCTGCCGTCTATGGGGTCGCACAGAGTCTGACACGACTGAAGTGACTTAGTAGTAGTAGCAGTAGTGGCAGTGATATAAGAAATCCAAATGATGCAGAGCTAAAATCATGAGCTTTGGGGACAAATAGTTTTAGGTTAGAATTCTGCCATTTAGTAATGGAGACTTTGAGAGCATTTTCTTTCAGGTGATGATTAAATATCATATGATAAGTGGGTAATGATAATGATAGTAGTAATAATAATTATTAAAGCAGCTACCAGTAAATGAGTACTTACTACACACCAACCACTGGGCTAAGTGGTCTCAATATTGACAACAACAGTAAGAAATGGGCCCTCCTAATGAATGTATACTGTTCATGGGGTTCTCACTAATGTGATCACTAATCTAGAGCCAGACATCTTGGAATGTGAAGTCAAGTGGGCCTTAGAAAGCATCAAGATGTTGGCAATTTGATCTCTGGTTCCTCTGCCTGTTCTAAAACCAGCTTGAACATCAGGGAGTTCACGGTTCACGTATTGCTGAAGCCTGGCTTGGAGAATTTTGAGCATTACTTTACTAGCGTGTGAGATGAGTGCAATTGTGCGGTAGTTTGAGCATTCTTTGGCATTGCCTTTCTTTGGAATTGAAATGAAAACAGATCTTTTCCAGTCCTGTCGCCACTTCTGAGTTTTCAAATTTGCTCACGTATTGAATGCAGCACTTTCACAGGATCATCTTTCAGGATTTGAAATAGCCCAACTGAAATTCCATTGCCTCCATTAGCTTTGTTCATAGTGATGCTTTTCAAGGCCCACTTGACTTCACATTCCAGGATGTCTGGCTCTAGATTAGTGATCACACCATCATGATTATCTGGGTCATGAATATCTTTTTTGTACAGTTCTTCCATGCATTCTTGCCACCTCTATTAGCTCTTGTAAATAGTTCTGTAATAAACATTGGGGTGCATGTATCTTTTTAAATGTTGGTTTCCTCAGGGTATATGCCTAGTAGTGGCATTGCTGGGTCATAGTTTATTAAGGATTCTCCATACTATCTTCCATAGAAGCTGCATCAATTTAAATTCCTACCAACAGTGCAAGAGAATTCCCTCTTTTATACTTCCTATCCAGGGTTTATTGTTTGTAGACATTTTGATGATGGCCATTCTGACCAGTGTGAGGTGATGTCTCATTGTAGTTTTGATTTGCAGCTCTCAAATAATGAGAAATGTTGGGTATATTTTCATGTGTCTGTTAGTCATTGTATGTCTTCTTTGAAGAAATGTCTGTTTAAGTCTTTTTCCCACTTCTTGATTGGGTTGCTTATTTTTTCTGGTATTAGGTTTTATAAGCTGTTTGTTTATTTTGGAAATGAATTATTGGTCATTCTTTTCATTTGCTATTATAATCTCTGATTCTGAGGGCTATCTTTTCACCTTGTTTATCGTTTCCTTTTATATGCAAAATTCTTTAAATTTAATTGCACCCCATTTGTTTATTTTTGTCCTTCTAATGATCATTCAGGATTGATTTATTTTAGGACTGACTGGTTTGATTTCCTTGCAATCCAAGGGACCCTCAAGAGCCTTCTCCAACATCACAGTTCAAAGCATCATTTCTTCAGTGCTCAGCTTTCTTTATGATCCAATTCTTACATCCATACATGACTACTAGAAAAAACGTAGCTTTGACTAGACAGACTTTTGTTGGCAAAGTAATGTCTCTGCTTTTCAATACACTGTGTAGGTTTGTCATGGCTTTTCTTCCAAGGAGCAAATGTCTTTTAATTTCAGATAAATAAAAAGGGATTTACCAATGAGATCTATGCCAAATTAACTTCTTAAGAATGAACAAATGATGTCATAAGAAGAGTCTGAGATACATAATAGTAAGCAAATAAGTAAAATGTTAAAGGGGTATATATATATCTGTAAATTTCTTTATAAATTAATAAAAATAACATATAATATATGGTGCTAAAACAACAGAAATAAAATCATAAATAAAAGTAGCATGTGAATCAGGATGCAGATGTTTGAGGATCAGATAGTATCACAAAGAGTCAGACACAACTGAGTGATGGAACTGAACTGAACTGACTCATCTGAAAGTGTCTTTTTTTCTGGTCTAAGTTTTCATGCATTGATTTTTCTGGCTGTGTGTATCAGTTATATACTGTTATATAGCAAAATACTATTTTATTTGGTGTTGATTTTGAATCTTCAATTTAGTCTGTGTTCAGTTGGATGGTTCTTCTGCTGGTCCTATTTGGGGTTCATTCAGTTTGTGGATCAACATGTACTTGTGAGTCTAGGGTTGGATCAACATGTACTTGTTAGTCTAGGGTAGAGTTAAAAAACCTTAACAATATTATGTGTCATGGGGCTCTTCTATGTATTATAAGATATTTAGCAGTATCCATTAATTCTCCAAGCCAGGCTTCAGCAATACATGAACTGTGAACTTCCTGATGTTCAAGCTGGTTTTAGAAAAGGCAGAGGAACCGGAGATCAAATTGCCAACATCTGCTGGATCATGGAAAAAGCAAGAGAGTTCCAGAAAAACATCTATTTCTGCTTTATTGACTATGCCAAAGCCTTTGACTGTGTGGATCTCAATAAACTGTGGAAAATTCTGAAAGAGATGGGAATACCAGACCACCTAACCTGCCTCTTGAGAAATCTGTATGCAGGTCAGGAAGCAACAGTTAGAACTGGACATGGAACAACAGACTGGTTCCAAATAGGAAAAGGAGTATGTCAAGGCTGTATATTGTCACCCTGCTTATTTAACTTATATGCAGAGTACATCATGAGAAACNAAAAAAAAAAAAAAAAACAGTACAAGCAGTTATTGTAAATAACCCCACTTATTATCTCATAATAACTCTAAAATGAATGTATTATACAAAATCAATGTGTTAGTAGAGATGAAATCCTTCTGTAGGCTCTAGGAAAGAGTCTATTTCTTTACTTTTTCCAGCTTCTAGATGTTGAATGCATTCCTTGGCTTGTGGCTCTTTCCTCTCTTCAAAGCCAGCAATATGACAGTGTAGTATCTTCAAATCTCTCTTCTCCTCACCCCCTTTATTTCTCTCTCTCTCATTTCAGCATTTGTTGTCATCTCTTGCTTTGACTCTTCTAAAGATCCTGTGATGACATTAGGCTCACTCAGATAATCCAGATAACATCTAAATTTCTGATTTATTGACTATGACAAAGCCTTTGACTGTGTGGAGCACAACAAAATGTGGAAATTTCTGAAAGAAATGGGAATAACAGACCACCTGACCTGCCTTCTGAGAAGTCTGTATGTAGGTCAAGAAGCAACAGTTAGAGATGGTCATGGAACAACAGACTGGTTCCAAATAGGGAAAGGAGTATGTCAAGGCTATATATTGTCACCCTGCTTGCTTAACTTATATGAAGGGTACATCATGAGAAATGCTGGGCTGGAGAAGCACAAGCTGAGAACAAGATTGCTGGGAGAAATATCAATAATCTCAGATATGCAGATGACACCACCCTTGTGGCAGAAAGTGAAGAAGAACTAAAGAGCCTCTTGATGAAAGTGAAAGAGGAGAGTGAAAAAGTTGGTTTAAAACTCAACATTCACATGTAAGAAACGTATCGCCAGTCCATGTTCGATGCAGGATGCAGGATGCTTGGGGCTGGTGCATGGGGATGATCCAGAGGGATGATGTGGGGTGGCAGGTGGGAGAGGGTTCATGTTTGGGAGTTCATGTACACCCGTGGTGGATTCAGGTCAATGTATGCCAAAACCAATACAGTACTGTAAAGTAAAATAAAGTAAAAATAATTTAAAAAACAAAACATTCAGAAAGCAAAGGTCATGACATCTAGTCCTGTGACTACATGGGAAATAGATAGGGAAACAGTGACAGAATTTATTTTGGGGGCTCCAAAATCATTGCAGCTGGTGTCTGAAGCCATGATATTAAAAGATGCTTGCTCCTTGGAAGGAAAGTTATGACCAACCTAGACAGCATATTCAAAAGCAGAGACATTACTTTGCCAACAAAATTCTGTCTAGTCAAAGCTATGGTTTTTCAGTAGTCATGTATGGATGTGAGAGTTGGACCATAAAAACAGCTGAGTGCCAAAGAATTGATGCTTTTGAACTGTGGTTTTGGAGAAGACTCTTGAGAGTCCCTTGGACTGCAAGGATATCCAATCAGTCCATCCTAAACGAACTCAGTCCTGAATATTCATTGAAAGGACTGATGCTGAAGCTGAAGCTCCAATATTTTGGCCACCTGATGTGAAGAACTGACTCATTGGAAAAGACCCTGATGGTGGGAACAATTGAAGGCAAGAGGAGAAGGAGATAACAGAGTATGAGATGGTTGGATAGCATTACTGACTCAATGGCTATGAGTTTGAGTAATCTTTAGGAATTGGCAATGGACAGGAAGGCCTATCATGCTACAGTCCATTGAGTCACAAAGAGCTAGACACTACTGAGTGACTGAACTGAGCTAGACTTGCTTTGACTCTTTTAAAGTTCTTGTGATGACATTAGGCTCACTCAAATAGTCCAGGATAACATCTCTATTTCAAGGCCTTTAATTTAATCACCACTGAATGCAAGGTCCCTTTTGCTTAGTAAGGTAATATATCCACATATCCCATAGATTAGGATGTGGACATCTTTGGCAGGGTTGTAAGTGTATTATTTTGCTACAATTGACATGGGAGGATCTCACTTGGAATGAGTTCACATACTTTCATCCTTCAGTGAGCTATCCTAGACTTCTTCATATTATAGAGGTTGAGTTCCCAGAAGCAGGAAGCTATGCTTCAATTCCCAAGGGCTTTTAAGCTTCAAATTTGATAATACCATATTTATCAAAGCACAAGAACAACCTTAGAGTTAATGTGGGACAGAACTATATAAGAACATGGTTAAAAGCAGAAAAAACTTACTTATAACAGTTACTGAAAATCTAACATCATATGGTAATCTAGATTATTTTGTCTCAGAACTTTGAAGACCTGGTTTCACTGTATTCTAAGGTGCTGTAATTATAATTATTGTTTCTTTTTAAATGTTCTGGCCTTCTTTCCGGATGGTTGGGTATGGTTTTTTCACCTGTACATTATTGTTTTTAAGAGTTCTGGAAATTTTTTCAGTCATTATCTCCTTGAAAACTGCTTCTCCTTCAATTACCTTTATTCTCTTTTTGTGATTTTTGTTAGACTTATGCAAGATGTTTAAATTAAAATCTCCATATATTTTCACATAATTTTTTTAAATTTCCATATTTTTACATTTCTGAGCTGCTATTTTGGTAATTTCTACTGGTGCATCTTCCACTTCATTAATTCTATTTTTAGTTATCTATCCTGTTATTTTTCTTCTTAAATGTGAGAGTGTGTGTATATGCATTTGAGTAATTGTATTATTTTTCATATTTAGAAATTCCACTTGTGTTTTGAAGTTGTATGTCAATTTCCAATATGCTAGACTTGGATGACTTTCGTGATTATGTCCTTTATTTTTTAACCATTATATGCATGCTGCTGCTACTGCTAAGTCACTTAAGTATTGTCTGACTCTGTGCGACCCCATAGACGGCAGCCCACCAGGCTCTTCCATCCGTGGAATTTTCCAGGCAAGAATACTGGAGTGAGTTGCCATTTCCTTCTTCAATGCATAAAAGTGAAAATTTAATGTGAAGTCGCTCAGTCGTGTCCGACACTCAGCAAATCCGTGGACTGCAGCCTACTAGGCTCCTCTGTCCATGAGGTTTTCCAGGCAAGAGTACTGGAGTGGGGTGCTGTTCTATATTCTATATCTGAATAATACAAAAACTGAATCCCTTAGAGCTCTAAATCTATTAGCTTTTGTCCCCCTCTACTTACTTTCTGTAATTCAATTTAGTCCAGTTCAGTTCAGTCGTTCAGTCTTGCCTGACTCTGCAACCCCATGGACTGCAGCACACCAGGCTTCCCTGTCCATCACCAACTCGCGGAACTTACTCAGACTCACGTCCATCTAGTCAGTCATGCCATCCAACCATCTCATCCTCTGTCATCCCCTTCTCCTCCTGCCTCCAATTTTTCCAACCATCATGATCTTTCCCAATCAGTCAGTTCTTCACATCAGGTAGCCAAAGTATTGGAGCTTCAGCCTTAGCATCAGCCCTTCTAATGAATATTCAGGACTGATTTCCTTTGGGATTAATTCGTTGTATCTTCTTGCAGTCCAAAGGACTCTCAAAAGTCTTCTTCAACACCATGATTCAAAAGCATCAGTTCTTCAGCGCTCAGCCATCTTTATTGTCCAACTCTCACATCCATAAATGACTATTGAAAAACCATAGTTTTGACTAGACAGAATTTTGTTGGCAAAGTAATGTCTCTTCTTTTAATATGTTCTATAGGTTGGTCATAGCTTTTCTTCCAAGGAGCAAGTGTCTTTTAATTTCATGGCAGCAGTCACCATCTGCAGTAATTTTGGAGCCCCCCAAAATAAAGTCTCTCACTGTTTCCTTTCTTTCCCCATCTATTTGCCATGAAGTGATGGGACCAGAAGCCATGATCTTAGTTTTCTGAATGTTGATTTTTAAACCAACTTTTTCATTCACTTCTTTCACTTTCATCAAGAGCCTCTTTAGTTCTTCTTCACTTTTTGCCATAAGGGTGGTGTCATCTGCATAGCTGAGGTTATTTATATTTCTCCCAGGAATCGTTATTCTAGCTTGTGCTTCATCGAGCCCAGCATTTCTCATGATGTACTCTGCACATAAGTTAAATAAGCAGAGTGACAGCATGCAGCCTTGATGTACTCCTTTCCTGATTTGGAACCAGTCTATTGTTCCATATCCAGTTCTAACTGGTGCTTCTTGACCTGCATACAGATTTCTCAGGAGGCAGGTCAGGAGGCAGTTCAACAGATTTTTCCCATCTCTTGAAGAATTTTCCACAGTTTATTGTAAAGCCAACAGTCAAAGTCTTTAGTATAATCAATTAAAAAAAAAAAAAACCTAGATGTTTTTCTGGAACTCTATTCTTTTTTCAATCATCCAACAGATGTTGGCAATTTGATCTCTGGTTCAAATTGCCAAAACTATTTCTTTCTGTAATAAAGGCTTTTTTTTTTTTAATGTTATGATCTTTGATGGATAGAACTTTACTACCTGTTAATTGTTTGGAATTTTAAATGGAAATGGGGAACCATTCTTGCAAAAATGATTTACTCCTTCCATTTCTAGCAGTTATCTAAACCATTGAGCTAGAATCAATAAGCATTCCCTATAGGGACTCATCTCAGAGCTTAAGGCTAGAGATCAGTTTTCAGATAGCAACTCTACCTCAGTCATCTATGACCCTTCCAAATCTTTTTTTATGGTTTTGAATTTAGCTGGACCACAGTTTTTTATTGTTTCTTTAACTAATCTCCTTTTTTTTTTTTTCTTTTTTTCTTTAAGGGTAAAGACCCTGAGGCTGGGAAAGATTGAGGGCAGAAGGAGAAGGGGACAACAGAGGATGAGATGGTTGGATGCCATCACTGACTCAATGGACATGGGTTTGGGTGGACTCTGGGAGTTGGTAATGGACAGGGAGGCCTGGCATGCTGTGGTTCATGGGGTCGCAAAGAGTCAGACACAACTAAGTGACTGAACTGAACGGAACTGAAGACTACTTGGAATCTTCTATACCTTTTGTGAGACCTTCAATGTTTCATAACAAATATCTTGCAAAGTTTTAGTTGTTAAAGAACTGAATGGTCACTTGAAGAATCTAAGTATCTATAATAAAAAAAATAGAGGTGTTCATGAATTTTTTAATTATAAAAGATAAAGAAGAATTTTCTCAAGTAGAGAAAACAGTGTGAATAAAACCACAAGATTAAGTCTAAATGTGCTTCATGTAATTCTGAGNTTCCAGGCAAGAGTACTGGAGTGGGGTGCTGTTCTATATTCTATATCTGAATAATACAAAAACTGAATCCCTTAGAGCTCTAAATCTATTAGCTTTTGTCCCCCTCTACTTACTTTCTGTAATTCAATTTAGTCCAGTTCAGTTCAGTCGTTCAGTCTTGCCTGACTCTGCAACCCCATGGACTGCAGCACACCAGGCTTCCCTGTCCATCACCAACTCGCGGAACTTACTCAGACTCACGTCCATCTAGTCAGTCATGCCATCCAACCATCTCATCCTCTGTCATCCCCTTCTCCTCCTGCCTCCAATTTTTCCAACCATCATGATCTTTCCCAATGAGTCAGTTCTTCACATCAGGTAGCCAAAGTATTGGAGCTTCAGCCTTAGCATCAGCCCTTCTAATGAATATTCAGGACTGATTTCCTTTGGGATTAATTCGTTGTATCTTCTTGCAGTCCAAAGGACTCTCAAAAGTCTTCTTCAACACCATGATTCAAAAGCATCAGTTCTTCAGCGCTCAGCCATCTTTATTGTCCAACTCTCACATCCATAAATGACTATTGAAAAACCATAGTTTTGACTAGACAGAATTTTGTTGGCAAAGTAATGTCTCTTCTTTTAATATGTTCTATAGGTTGGTCATAGCTTTTCTTCCAAGGAGCAAGTGTCTTTTAATTTCATGGCAGCAGTCACCATCTGCAGTAATTTTGGAGCCCCCCAAAATAAAGTCTCTCACTGTTTCCTTTCTTTCCCCATCTATTTGCCATGAAGTGATGGTACCAGAAGCCATGATCTTAGTTTTCTGAATGTTGATTTTTAAACCAACTTTTTCATTCACTTCTTTCACTTTCATCAAGAGCCTCTTTAGTTCTTCTTCACTTTTTGCCATAAGGGTGGTGTCATCTGCATAGCTGAGGTTATTTATATTTCTCCCAGGAATCGTTATTCTAGCTTGTGCTTCATCGAGCCCAGCATTTCTCATGATGTACTCTGCACATAAGTTAAATAAGCAGAGTGACAGCATGCAGCCTTGATGTACTCCTTTCCTGATTTGGAACCAGTCTATTGTTCCATATCCAGTTCTAACTGGTGCTTCTTGACCTGCATACAGATTTAGCAGGAGGCAGGTCAGGAGGCAGTTCAACAGATTTTTCCCATCTCTTGAAGAATTTTCCACAGTTTATTGTAAAGCCAACAGTCAAAGTCTTTAGTATAATCAATTAAAAAAAAAAAAAACCTAGATGTTTTTCTGGAACTCTATTCTTTTTTCAATCATCCAACAGATGTTGGCAATTTGATCTCTGGTTCAAATTGCCAAAACTATTTCTTTCTGTAATAAAGGCTTTTTTTTTTTTAATGTTATGATCTTTGATGGATAGAACTTTACTACCTGTTAATTGTTTGGAATTTTAAATGGAAATGGGGAACCATTCTTGCAAAAATGATTTACTCCTTCCATTTCTAGCAGTTATCTAAACCATTGAGCTAGAATCAATAAGCATTCCCTATAGGGACTCATCTCAGAGCTTAAGGCTAGAGATCAGTTTTCAGATAGCAACTCTACCTCAGTCATCTATGACCCTTCCACATCTTTTTTTATGGTTTTGAATTTAGCTGGACCACAATTTTTATTGTTTCTTTAACTAATCTCCTTTTTTTTTTTTTTTTCTTTTTTTCTTTAAGGGTAAAGACCCTGAGGCTGGGAAAGATTGAGGGCAGAAGGAGAAGGGGACAACAGAGGATGAGATGGTTGGATGCCATCACTGACTCAATGGACATGGGTTTGGGTGGACTCTGGGAGTTGGTAATGGACAGGGAGGCCTGGCATGCTGTGGTTCATGGGGTCGCAAAGAGTCAGACACAACTAAGTGACTGAACTGAACGGAACTGAAGACTACTTGGAATCTTCTATACCTTTTGTGAGACCTTCAATGTTTCATAACAAATATCTTGCAAAGTTTTAGTTGTTAAAGAACTGAATGGTCACTTGAAGAATCTAAGTATCTATAATAAAAAAATAGAGGCATTACATGAATTTTTTAATTATAAAAGATAAAGAAGAATTTTCTCAAGTAGAGAAAACAGTGTGAATAAAATCACAAGATTAAGTCTAAATGTGCTTCATGTAATTCTGAGTTGTGTAAGTTTTTCTTATAGAAGAAGTAATCACTTGAAGAATCTAAGTATCTATAATAAAAAAAATAGAGGTGTTCATGAATTTTTTAATTATAAAAGATAAAGAAGAATTTTCTCAAGTAGAGAAAACAGTGTGAATAAAACCACAAGATTAAGTCTAAATGTGTTTCATGTAATTCTGAGTTATGTAAGTTTTTCTTATAGAAGAAGTAGGTTTTAAGAGATACAAGTGCCTAGATGAAAGGAAATGTTCCTCTTTCATATACATATGTATACTCTTCCATTTCTCTTAAAACACATTACAATCCTTGCGTATTTTGTTTTACCACAGCCAAAACTGATGAGAAATATCAATTAACATTTCGCCTTAGGATGATAGAGACAAAAGAGAGAGATTGAAAATGTGAGGACCTGGAGAATACATGTTTATTTCAAAAGGAATAAGTATAGTATCATGTCATCTGCAAACAATGAGAGTTTTACTTCTTTTCCAATATATATTCCTTTTATTTCTTTTTCTTCTCCTATTGCCACAGTTAGGACTTCCAAACCTATGTTGAATAATAGTGGTGAGAGTGGACATCCTTGTCTTGTTCTGATCTTAGAGGGAATGCTTTCTATTTTTCCCCATTGAGAATAATGTTTACTGTGGGATTATTATATATGGCCTTTACTATGTTGAAACAGGTTTCTTCTACGCCCATATTTTGAAGATTTTTATCATAAATAGGTGCTGAATTCTGTCAAAGGATTTTCCTGGACCTATTGAAATTATCATATGATTTTATCTTTCAATTTGTTAATATAGTGTATCACATTGAATGATTCGTATATATCAAAGAATCCTTGCACGCTTTGAATAAACCTGATTTGATCATGGTGTATGAGCTGTTTAATATACTGTTGGATTCTGTTTGCTAGAATTTTGTTGAGGATATTTGCATCTATGTTCATCAGTGATATTGACCTGTAATTTTCTTTTCTGTGTTGTCTTTGTATGGCTTCAGTATCAGGGTGATGGTGGCCTCATAGAATGAGTTTGGATGTTACCTTCCTCTGCAACATTTTGAAAGAATTTTAGAAATGCTTTGAATAAACATGATTTGATCATGGTGTATGAGCTGTTTAATATACTGTCGGATTCTGTTTGCTAGAATTTTGTTGAGGATATTTGCCTCTATGTTCATCAGTGATATTGACCTGTAATTTTCTTTTTTGTGTTGTCTTTGCATGGCTTCAGTATCAAGGTGATGGTGGCCTCATAGAATGAGTTTGGATGTTACCTTCCTCTGCAACATTTTGAAAGAATTTTAGAAGGATAGGCATTAACTCTTCTCTAAACATTTGATAAAATTCCCCTGTGAAGCCACCTGGTCCTGGGCTTTTGTTTTGGGGGAGATTTTTGATAACAGTCTCAATTTTAGTGCTTGTAATTGGATTGTTTGTGATATCTATTTCTTCCTGGTTCAGTCTTGGAAGATTGAACTTTTCTAAGATTCTGTCCATTTCTTTCAGGTTGTCCATTTTCTTGCTATATAGTTGCTAATAATAGTCTGTTTTAATCCTTTGTATTTCTGCATTATCTGTTGTAACCTGTGCTTTTTCATTTTGAATTATGTTGATTTGATTTTTCTCTCTTTTTTTCTTGATGATTCTGGCTAAAAGTTTTGTTAATTTTGTTTATCTTCTCAAAGAACCAGCTTTCAGCTTCATTAATCTTTACTATTGTTTCTTTCATTTCTTTTTCAATTATTTCTGCTCTGAACTTTATGATTTCTTCTGCTAACCTTGGGGGTTTTTTGTTCTTCTTTTTCCAATTGTTTTAAGTGTAAATTTCGGTTGTCTAGTCAATGTTTTTCTTATTTCTTGAGGAAGGATTGTATTGCTATAAACATCCCTTTTAGAATTGCTTTTGCTGCATCCCATAGGTTTTGAGTTGTCTTGTTTTCATTTGTCATTTGTTTCTAGGAATTTTTTTAATTCCCTTTTGATTTCTTCAGTAGCCTGTCCATTTAGAAATGTATTGTTTAATCTACATGTGCTTGTGGTTTTATTACAGGGTTTGTTTTGTTGTTGTTGTTGTAATTGATATCTAGTCTCATAGTGTTGTGGTCAGAAAAGATGCTCGATATGATTTCAATTTTCTTAAATTTACTGAGGCTTGACTTGTGACCCAAGATGTGCTCTATCCTGGAGAATGTTCTATGTACACTTGAGAAGAAAGTGTATTCTGCATTTGGATGGAATGTCCTGAAGTTATCAGTGAGTTCCAGCTGGCCTAATGTGCCATTTAAGGCTTGTATTTCCTTGTTAATTTTCTGTTTTGATGATTTGTCCATATGTATAAGTGGGATGTTAAACTCTTCTACTAGTATTATATTACTATCTGTTTCCTGTCTCTTATACACATCTCATGAAGTGATCATATTCTGCATTTGGATGGAATGTCCTGAAGTTATCAGTGAGTTCCAGCTGGCCTAATGTGCCATTTAAGGCTTGTATTTCCTTGTTAATTTTCTGTTTTGATGATTTGTCCATATGTATAAGTGGGATGTTAAACTCTTCTACTAGTATTATATTACTATCTGTTTCTCATTTTATGTCTGTTAATGTTTGTCCTAAGTACTGACATGTTCCTTTGTTGGGTGCATAGATATTTACAATTGTTATGGCTTCCTCTTGGACTGATCCCTTAATCATTATGTAGTGTCATTCATGGTCTCTTGTAATTTTATTCATTTTAAGGTCTATTTTGTCTGATATCAGGATTGCTACTCCTGCTTTCTTTTGATTTCCATTTGCATGGAATATATTTTTCCATCCTTTCACTTTCAGTCTATATNCATTGGAAAAGACCCTGATGCTGGGAATGATTGAAGACAGGAAGAGAAGGAGATGACAGAGGATAGGATGGTTGGATAGCATCACTGACTTGATTAACATGAGTTTGAGTAAGCTCTGGGAGTTGGTGATGGACAGGGAACCCTGGAGTGCTGGAGTCCATGGGGTTGCAAAGAGTTGGCCATGACTGATCAGGGACTGAAATGAACTGAACTGAACCAAAGTTATTTTACACACACACATACCACTCTTCCCTGGAAATACAAAGCTTAGATTCAATTAAAGAAAAGTGTATTGGGAAAAAGACTAAAATTGTTTCTTCTATACGATAGAATTGATGCCTAAAATATAAATTAATATGATATAGAAATCATAAAGATATAATCAAGTTATGGGCTTAGTATTATTGATCTTTAAAAAGGGATTCTTTTTTTTTTGTTGTTGTTAACAGCAAGCAGTCCATTTTTATTCTTCATCTTGAATAATGTCTTGGATCCTCCCAGGACTTTGATATTCCACTTTTTTTCTTTTTTTTGCTTGTTATTTAGTCACTAAGTCATGTCTGACTCTTTGGGACCCCATGAACTGCAGCACATCAGGCTTCCTGTTCTTCACTATCTGCCATTGCCAATTTCTATTTTTTTTTTTTTTTACTTTTTATTCTGTATTAGGGTATAGATGATTAACAATATTGTGATAGTTTTAGGTGTACAGTGAAAGGACTCAGCAAAACATATACATGTGTCCATTCTCTCACAATTTCCCCTCTTATCCAGGCTGCCACATAACACTAAGCAGAGTTCCATGTGCTATATAGTAGTAAAAAAAAGGGGGGATTCTTAAGTGAAGCAAACATAAATTATGTCAAGATATCTAATATGACCACTTACAGTATTACTGTGTTGATTGCTATGTTGTCAAGAGCTTGTAGTTAAATGTTTGTTTTGACAATAACAAGTTGGAGTGTGTGTACTGTGATATTTGTGTTTCTCCCATGCCCACCAATGCTCAGATGTTAAAAAATCTGCCTGCAGTACAAGAGACCCAGGTTCTATCTCTGAGTTGGGAAGATCCCCTAGAGGAGGAAATGGCACCCCATTCCAGTATTCTTGCCTGGAACATCCCATGGACAGAGGAGCCTGGAAAGTTACAGTCCATGGGGTAGCAAAGGGTCAGACATGACTGAGCAGGTAACACTCACTTTTACATGCCCATTAGACAAGTGAGTCCATAAGTGTAGCATTCCATTTTTGTGGTCCAGTTGCAAGAAGATGGAGCATGTGAGAAAAGCAACACACAAAGCACAGAAGTGGAAAACAGTTTTGATGTGTGCTTATGGTAAGAAAGATTGCTTTAATTCACATGAAGAAGAGGACCAATGAAAATATCCCTTGAAGATGCAATAGAAATGATTACATAAATAAGTCATGGCATCCAAGTCTATGCAAGCAACTCAGCTCTGCCTTCTGCATCACAGCATGTGTCTCACTGATGCTGGTCCAAAGGATCAGTGCTCCTGAGAAGTGCTCACAGGTTTAGAGGCTGTTGTTTCAATTTTGGATCTCTGGAAACTAATACATAAACCCTGGATTAAGGACCGTTAGTTTAAATGAACTCTAAAATCCTTTCCAATTAAAAAATTTAGTGACTCTGTATTGCACATGGAGGAGGCCTTATCATTAAACTGACACTTAAATTTTATTTTACCTGAGCTTGAAGCCTTGCTAGGTAAATTTTTATTTGATAGAAATGACAATATTTAGTTTTACAATCTTCCTTTATTCCCTGTAAAACTGTTGAGAAAACCATTTCTTTTATGCTTCAGTTAGAGAAAATCTTTTTCTTTCATTGACTCTTGCAAGTGCCAATTTGATAGCAATAGTTTCATCTAATGGCATGACAACAGTAATTTCACTAGGATCTCTTAAAAAGCAGTGTGGTGACTCAACTTATCAAAACTTAGAATTGAAAAACATGAAAATGTTGTTAAATGGTTACCATCAGTAATTTTTGGCTTCAGCTTTCACATGTAAAGAGCTTAGATCATCATTCCATCTTTAAGAAAAAGCTAGAGAAATTGAAATTCAGTGCTTTTTTCTTGAATCCTTTAAAAGTTACTGTTGTGGACTAAACCAACACCCTAAAATCTGGAGGGACAGGTGCATTCAGAAAAGCACAGGTGAGATCTGCTTACCACAAGCAGAAGCTGTTGGAATCACAGACTTGTAGGAACATGAAAATAGTAATTTTGACCAGTTGTTGGAAACTGAGTATAGATTGATGAGAAAGTGAAAAACTCCTGAGGGCTCCCCCCGCCCTTTTTTTTTTTTTTAGGGAACTTTACCTCCAAGAATCCTATAAGATTCTAATAATGAAGAGTCAAGAAAGATCACTTTGTGGTGCTGGCAAGGGGAGAGGTGTAACCACTGTGAAATACATACAGAGCTCTCTCCATGACAAAAGTCTAGTTTCTAGAAAAAGGGACTTAATGCATGCATACCTATTCAGTAGCTTCAGTCATATCCAACTCTTTGCAACCCCATGGACTATGGCCCACCAGGCTTCTCTGCCTATGGGATTCTCCAGGCAAGAATACTGGAGAGCATTACTATGCCCTCCTCCAGGGGATCCTCACTACCCAGGGGTTGAACTCAAGTCACCTGAATTGCCAGTGGATTCTTTATCTCCTGAGCCACCTTAAAGCCTAACTTCTTTTGTGAGAAGGAAATTGCTTCCATATCCATTGCTACTGACTTCCTCTTTCACCTAAGAGAAATACAACCAACACTCAATGGAGTTAGAGGTTCAAGAAAACAGACAATATCATATATGAAATGAATCACCAGTCCAAGTTCGATGCATGATACTGGATGCTTGGGGCTGGTGCACTGAGATGACCCAGAGGGATGGTACAGGGAGGGAAGAGGGAGGGGGGTTCAGATGGGGAACACGTGTATACCTGTGGTGGATTCATCTTGATGTATGGCAAAACCAATACAATATTGTAAAGTAATTAACCTTCAATTAAAATAAATAAATTTATATTTAAAAAAACAGAAACAGAAAAAAAGGTGTAAGAAGGGATAATGCATGAATAGAAAGCAGTTACAAACATGGTATATATTAATACAACAATATCAATAATCATCCAACATACGACTGGTCTAAATGCAACAATTAAAAGTCAGAGATATCATCAGCATGGATATGAAAATGAAGATAAACTATTATGCTATATACAAGAAATCCACATGAAAAATAAAGACCTGGGTTGGTTAAAAGTAAAGAGATAGCATAGAGAAATGTATATCAAGCTAACAAAAGTCAAAATAAGTTGAAGTAGTTAATTTCAGACAAAGCTAATTTCAGAACAAGAAAGCTTATCAGAGATAAATAAAAGCAATGCACAATGATAAAGGACTCAATTCCCCAAGCAGCATAATCATCTTAAGTGAATAGAAATCTAATAACAGAATACCAAAACAATTGAAGCAAAATATTTACCATTGATTAAACCTTGTGAAGACAAAACATTGACATAAAAAGATATAGCTTTTTCAGTATACTTATTGTAAACATAATACACTTTACATTATCAACATTGCATAGTTACAATTCTAATTTTGACTGAAGTTGTTAATATAGATTAGAATCACATATATCTACCAATCTGAGAACAGATCAAACTGTTACATTGTCTAAAATACTCTCATATAAAGTGAATATATCCAATGAGCAAAAGATAGATTAAAGAAAAATGTGAAGCAAATTTATACTTATAAAGCTGGAATTATAACCATATAGCTTATTGTTGGGAGAAGGCAATGGCACCCTACTCCAGTACTCCTGCCTGGAAAATCCCATGGACAGAGGAGCCTTGTAGGCTGCAGTCCATGGGGTTGCTGAGGGTCGGACACCACTGAGCGACTTCACTTTCACTTTTTACTTTCATGCATTGGAGAAGGAAATGGCAACCCACTCCAGTGTTCTTGCCTGGAGAGTCCCAGGGACGGGGGAGCCTGGTGGGCTGCCGTCTATGGGGTCGCACAGAGTCGGACACGACTGAAGCGACTTAGCAGCAGCAGCAGCTTATTGTTTGACTCTGGTAACAGAAAGGAATAAATAATGCTATAATGATCATTATTTTTAAAGGCCCTAATTATTTAAAAGTATGAACATTTGGTCAACCCATTATAGAATTTCAGGCACAACTTTATTCCAAGAATGCAAATATTTACCTATTTAAGTTGATGACTAGATCATATAGCTTGAAAAAAGAATCTCAGAGTGATTGGTTCTCTTAACAATAAATCCTATGCAGATGATAAATGAAATAATAGATGATTTGTATCAAAATATTAATTCAAAGTCCTACAAAAATCCTTACCATTTTATAATTTAAATTATATGGGGAGAAGTGAAGTGAAGTTGCTCAGTCGTGTCCGACTCTTTGCGACCCCATGGACTGCAGCCCACCAGGCTCTTCCGTCCATGGGATTTTCCAGGCAAGAACATTGGAGTGGGTTGCCATTGCCTTCTCCAGGGGATCTTCCCAACCCAGGGATCGAACCCGGGTCTCCAGCACTACATGCCAAATGTTTGGATTGACCAAATGTTCATACTTTTAAATAATTAGGGCCTTTAAAAATATGGGGAGAGGTATAATGCAAATGAACAGGAAAATTAGTAAAGAATAAGTATTAGTAAGAATAGTCTCATCTTTTCAAGTAACACTTGGTCTATGGACAAGACTGATAAAGTTAAACAATGTATATTGGTTTAGCACATCATCTGGGAAAAAATAAGAAAATTTAACTCAGTGCCAAAACTTCATGTACTCTTTGATTATAGTTCCTTGGGCTCTGGTATTACTATTATCAAGAAAAAGTTGGTTTTGTGAATCTATTGATTGTTCATAGTGAGCTTGTTGTGTTGTTGTTAGGGTGGTAGT